>JAAGEH010000297.1:599199-717263 GCA_011751065.1 Lasiurus cinereus | reverse complement strand
TTCCTTCCTTCCTTCCTTCCTTCCTTCCTTCCTTCCTTCCTTCCTTCTTCTATTCTTCACTCAAGGAAACATTTGCAGAGCACCTAGTCAAAGGAGAAATGGAAAATTCAGAATCCCAGCTTTAGTTACCCTCACAATTTAGTGAGTATAACAGATGGCTAAATAATTTGTTGCATTAAAATATCATTGTAATAATAGAATTGTAATATTTCAGATTTAATAAGTTTTTATTATGTCAAGCATTATTTATGATGATTTATAACAATTGACTCATTTAATTCTCACATAAGACCTAAAAGATAGTTACTATAGATATCACTATTTTACAGAAAAGGGACTGAGGGGGAACAGGGACAGATAATTGGCTGAGTCTATATTTAACCCAGACAAGTTGATTCTATCATCCACTTTGGTGTCATATACAAATGTGAACAGGATATAGAAGGCATAGAGGAGAAAGTTATTCATACTACTGGTGATCAGTGAAGGCTTCAGAGTAGGTTTGGATCATCTGAGCACTACTAGATTTGAGGTTGTGGTGGGGAAAGGTAGCAGCATTGTGTTACAGAGGTGAATAAGTGGCCCTTCCTGATTTCAAGGAAAGCATTTTCCTTAGTTTTCATTGACCAGTATTAAGCCACATAGCATTCACCAAACCAAACAGTAATATAATCAATATGAAATACCTAAGATTGGATTGGAAAGAATATGGTTCAGTTTAACTCTTGGACAAGAAGGAGTCCCCTCACTGAATATAAGAGAGAATAACTCTGTGATCAGAGAGGAAAATTAGGATGTAAAGCTATTTGGTAACTGATGGGACTGCCACACTAAAATTCTGATATGAGTTAAACAATTCTCTCTATATAAAAGGCTAATATGCAAAGTGGCCCCTCAGGAGTCCGACAGGCAGTTCAATCACTTGCTATGATGTGTGCTGACCACCAGTGAAGGAAAGCCCTGGCTGGCAGCTAGCATCCGGGGAAGGGAGGCCCCAGCTGGCAGCTGGAAGGCCCTGATCAGCCCTGATTGCCAAGAGACCCTACCTATGCATGAATTTTGTGCACCAGGCCTCTTAGTGTTGTTTTAACATTTATGATACAACCTAAAAATGGCTCTTGAGGTTGAAAAACACTACTCTTGGATGGTAGGTAGAGTTGCATTTATTTTGTGGTCACAAGATAAAAGGATGAATGAGAGCGCTGCTAAATGAGGGGGCAATAATTTTAATAATTTTAATAATTTTTAAAATGACAATAAAATATATACTAATATTTATATAGTACTGATCTTATGTCACATGTAAGTTTTATATACATATATATGTATATACACACACACATATTCTCTTTCCTTACATATGCAGATATACATATATATGTATATATAAAGTACTTATAATACATGTACTACTTTAGTTCATCCACACCATTCCTATTATCTAGGTAATAATATTATCCCATTTTACAGATCAGCAAATCTAAGTACAATGAAGTGAAGCAACTTGTCCAAATTCACATAACACACAAGAGGACAAATGCATATTAGAACAAAGTTAGCTATTACATTATATAATACCATTGAAAAACATGCCAGATATATAAAAAGTCAGACTTTAGTAATTTAATAATTAAAGCTAAATTCATCCTATTAGTAATCTCAGTCAGATTTCATTTACATACTCTTGCAAGGGTTGCTAAAGCATATTTGCTTAAAAATGTTAACATTGTGTCTAAAATAAGGTTCCAAGCTAAGGCTGTGACAGTGCATTTCAGAGCTTATTCCTTCCTTGAGAGTTCTTTATAACTTTACCTTCGACCACAATTCAACCCAGGTGAAAGGACTCTTTACTCCTATTTTGACTCTGAGAAGTGAAGAAAGGCAAATGGACAAGGGCAGTTTTAGAATGTGGGGACATATTCTTAGTCTTAGACACACATCGATAACCTGTTTTTTTTATGAGGAAGTTAAACAAATAAACAACAGCTCTGTCAAGTTCTCTGCCCAGTGCATCTCCTTCTGTGGTCCTTTAGGGTGAATTTTAGACCCTAAGATATGTTATTAAGTGACTCAGTCATCTGTCCCCCAGAGTCAATATTTGTGACGTAAAATAGGTAGTAAGAGAATGGGAACATGGCACATTTTTGAGATCATACAAAAGTGAATGCATTTTTTATACAAGAAATAATGAAAGGGAATGTGAACAAATGGTAATCATTTTGAGGTTTCAGATGGTATGATTGTGAATGATATTTATTTCTTTTTCAATGGTTTGCATTTTATCTAAGCTGTGCTATATTGATACTAACAAAAATAAATTCACATTTGTAGAAATAGCTATCAGTTGGAGAGAATTTATAGGTGGCTCTTACCGTGTGCTTACTATTTTCCAGGTGCTGTACTTTAAATGTCGCATCTCATCTGAAAGAATTGATGTTGACATGACTCAGCTATCCAGGGTTTCATCTTATATTCTTTTATCTTTATTTAAAGCTGCTTTCCCCAGCCTTATCTGCAGTGCAGGTACTTTCTCTTCCATGTGTATTAGAAATATATAATTGTAATTGCATAAGAAAGCTGGACTATCTATTCTTATAATAATACTTTCTGAGAAACCACAATCTGAATGCCACAGAAGAGAAAAAAATTAGTGGTTGAATTTGAGGCAGCAGCATGAATTGGTCCCATATCTCACCTTCAGCAGCCTCAGACATCTTTGATTGCTTGGCCATTGAGTATGAAATCTGGGAATGGCAGTCATAAGTGGACAGTTAGAAGGAAAAAGACCACAGATGCCCTTCCCCCCTTTTTTTTCTCTCTTAGTACTGCTTTATAAACAGATAGGCACAGGCCTCCAGGTGAGGGCTAAATAGTAGCAAGCTGGTAGGGAAATTGATAGAAATCCTCCAAGCATTGTAATTAGGGACAATCAGATATTTAGTATAATGTGCATATGGGGAAGGGGACGGTAATATCCAAATTATAAATAATGTAGAGACATTCTTGTTCAAAAACAAGCCCACAGTTCAAAATATTGACATAAGTATTACCAGTTTGAGAAGAGGGAATGTAGGAAATAGGACTAAAAGTAGTTGTAACATATGAGAAAGATATAAGATTTATAATCATAAGTACATTTCCACTTCTCAGATCTGCCATTTCTGCACTATGTGATTAAAATCAAGTCAGTGACTAAGTAAGTCAATGCCTGACATAGAATAAAATTTACAGGTAAAAATAATAAAAAGAATAACTTGGGGTGCTATGGAAACAAATAGTTAAAAAGCACTACAAAACTGATTTTAACTACTTAAATATATACATGTATGCAAATATATAAAGTATGCATATATGCATACATATTTATTATGGTACTCATATAGTTCTCAAGGCACAAAAACGGAGACAAATTTACCAAACTCTTCACAGTGAGATTATGGCTTATTTTAATTTTTCTTCTTTATTATTTTCTGTGGTTTCAAAATGTTCTGCTTTGAACAGAGCTTTTAGAATCAGAAAGAAATAGGAATACATACATCATAATAATAAAGAGCTAATATGCTAATGATCAGGATGCCGTGACACGTAATGACTGATTACAGAAGGCTGCCTGTACCTGTGTGGCCGGACATTGCTCCAGAGATGGGGAAGAAGCAGGGAGGTGCCCGGAAGATGCAGGAACATTCTGTGCCGGGGAGGGCAGGGGTGGGAGCCCATAGCAACTCCCTCAACAGTCCTTTGCCACCCACTGCTCTCACTCAGAGTGCCCCACTGCCCACCTGCCAGGCCCCACTGCCCACAGTGCAGCAGGCGGGAGGCTTCTACTCTCTCCTCTGGCACCGTGTCAGGGCATAGCTGCTGAATTGCTCCAGAGACAGGGTAGAAGAGGGGAGGTGCCTAGAGAAGGCGGGACCAGACCGAGGCGACTCCAGGGACTGAAGGTGGGGCTTGAAGTGGCCAGAGAAGGCCAGAGGGGTCAGGGGCTGGGTCAGGTGTGCTGGAGCTCTATGTTGAGAAGTTTGGTTGTCAAGGCAGGGTGGTGGGTAGGTGGGTGGGGGCCACATGATTTTGTGCACTGGGCTCCTAGTGTGTGTGAATGTATGTGTGTGTATATGTATATATATATGCATACATATATACATATAGATATGTATATAGATGTGTGTGTGTGTGTGTATATTATATATATATATATATATATATATATATATATATATATATATACACTACAGGCCCAATGCATGAAATTCACACACTAGCGGGGAGAGTCCCTCAGCCTGGCCTGCCCCCTCACAGTCTGGGAACCCTCAGGAGCAGGAGGCGACCAAACAATCAGGGGATGGTGACATCCACATCACACTTCTGCTGCTATCACTGTCGGCAGTATAAGCCTCAGCTGGCCCTGCTTACCTAAGCCTTGGGCAGCCCTGGGCGGCTGGCAGCTGCCATCTGAGGCTTGCCTGAACCTCAGGTGGTGGCTGGGCAGCCGCCATCTGAAGCTTGCATGCACCTCTGGCTGGCCCCGGTGGCTGGGGGGCTGAAGGCACTGGGGGACTCTGAAGTCAGGTGTGTGGAGCAGCTGGACATGCCAGGGGATGGGCTCAGCCATGCTGCACGCCTGCTGCCCCAGCAAGACTGAGGGAACTGAACGCCGCCATCTTGTGGCTGTGGTGCTGCCATCTTTAAGAAGTAGCAATCAATTAGCATATTCCCTCCTTATTGGCTGTGGGTGCTGCCATTTAGTGAGGGTGTGACAGTCAATTAGCATAGTCCCTCTTTATTAGATAGGATATATATATCCTATATATATAGAGATCTCTCTCTCTATATAGATATAGATATAGATATAGATATAGATATAGATATAGATATAGATATAGATATAGATATAGATATAGATATAGATATAGATATAGATATATAGATGATATAGATATATATATATAGAGAGAGGGGGGGGTCCAATGCACAAAATTCATGCACAGGTGGGTTTCTTGGGGATGTCCAACTGCCAGTTTAGGCCCAATCCAGGACCACTGGCTCCTAACCACTCACCTGCCTGCCAGCCTGATCACCCCTGACTGCCTCTGCCTGCCTGCCTGATTGCCCCCAACTGCCCTCCCCTGCTGGCCTCATTTTGCCCCCAACTGCCCTCTCTGCCTTGGCCCCCACCACCATAGCTTTGTCTGGAAGGAAGTCGGATGTCCGAAAGATGGCCGGTTGACCCAATCTAATTAGCATATTACTTTTTATTAGTATATAGGATAGGATTGTTTAAATTGGGGGAGGGGGAAAGAGAAGCCTTTTTTCAGCAGGAGGAGATGCTAGACAAAAACACATAATCCCTATTCCTGGATGATAACCAGCTATATGCATTATACTGCCAAACTGGTTATTAAAAAATTGATCTGCTTTCTTATATCTTACACTAATGGTCAGCAAATTCATTAGTTCAACAGAACCAAATATCAACAGTACAATGATTTTAATTTCTTTTGAGAGCCAAAAACCAACTTCTGCGCATGGACCATGAAGTTTCAATCGCACTGTACATGGGTCCCGCAAGTGGTATTTTGTGGAAGAACCACACTCAAGGGGCCAAAGAGCTGCAATTTGTCGACCACTGCCTTACACCAAACACTGTTGCCCTTAAAAACCCTCCTCAGCCCGCACCTTAGGTTCTGCCTTTGCAGTTCACCCAGATTATATTCAGATTAGTCAGTTTCTATACCAGTCAGTGTCAAAAGCTTTGCCTCCTAGGCAGCCATTGGCTCCTCACAGTTCATCCAGATTTGGTCCTGACTGGTTGGTTTCTATGCCAGTTAGCATCTCCAGGCCTATCTTCCTTCCTGATCAGAGAGGCAGGGCTGATCAGCAGCCCCCACAGAGGCCTGGAGAGAAAAAGAGACAGGGCTGCTGGCCAGGCCTGGAGAGAAAGAGAGAAACAAGGGCTGATCAACAACTGTCACAGAGGCTACAGATCAGACTTTGCTTCTCTCTTCAGGCCTCTTCAGGCCTGATTTGCAGCCCCCTCAGCAGTCAGTGCTGGGTCACCACAGAAACAGCACTGACAGCAGGACTGACTTCTGGTTGAGCCTTCAGTCATTATGGACCCTGGGTTTTTATATATTAGGATATGTATGAAAGAACACACACACCTGTGTCTTCCCTTTTGTTATCCATAATTTCTTTACTTCAGCAATTTTGAGAAAATATAAATCATAGGGTCATTTTGAAGTTTAAATACATATATAAATATACAACATACTCCTTAAAATTGCTAATATGACCATGAGAGCTTACTAGGTGTTTGGAAACCAAGATTTAGGATTACACCTCAGAATATTAACCAGTCTTATAATAACTGGATACTTTCTTAGTTTACCAGATTGTTCTAGCTTTTTAAATTCCTTTCTTTCTCCCTTTGATCTACTCAAGTAATAAAAGTCAGTGAAAACTATGATCTTCTCACTCTCTGGCACAAATTGAAATTCTAATGGGTAGTTAAGAACTCTTTAGTTTTAATTTAATTTATTTAATTAAAATAAAACTTCTGGGAAAGGTCATCTTTGAATTCATAGTTGTTTCTTTCCTCTCATTGCTTACCATATTTAGTAATGATGATTTCTCAAGAAGAAGTAAGCTCACTCATCACTTAGTCTACATTTTTGTGGTTACCATCTGTTTTGGGTTCCTGGACCCAATTCCAATGTGTGTGCTTCTCCACTCCAAGAGGCAATTTTCAGACACTAGCAACTATCTAAGAATTCAACTTAATTCTGACACTAGTATCTACCTGGAAGTAGCATTGGATTCCCCAGTCTCACAAGACTGCCCTCTACTTCAGAGGCCAATCATATGCTCAGGTTGTTACCTTTACTTCTGACCGACTGGCTACATATCAGTGGTTCCCATAACCCTCTCCTTGGGTTTGATTAATATGCTAGAATGTCTCACATTACTCAGGAAACCATTTACTCACTAAATTACTATTTCAGTAAAAACATATTAAAAAATACAATCAAAGGCCAGATGAAGAAGTACTTTGGGTGAGTCCTGTGGAGCTTTAGGCTGGGTATGATGGCACAGGTAAGAGTTCTGATTCCTCAACCCGGAAGCTTTCTGGACCCACCCCAACCCCACCCAGAGTTTTTTGGAGGTTTCATTACCCAGGCATGATTGATAAAATCATTGTCCATTGGTGATTGTTCGCTCTGTAGCCCTTCCCCTTCCATGGAAATCAGTGAGTAGGACTGACAGTTCTAACTTTGCTTGTATTCATGATTGGTTTTCCTGGCAGCCAGCTCCCATCCTTAGCTGCCTTCCCCAAATCACCTTATTAACATAAACCCAGTTGTGGAGAAAAGGGGCTTGTTATTCATAACAAAACACCCATTTTACCTTTATGGCTGTGAAGTGTTTTCCAAGAATTAAGGACTGGACACCAAAGATTATAACCAAAGATACCCCCATGGGTCTACTGCTCAGGAAATTCCAAGGGTTTTGAGCTATGAGCCAGTAACTGTGAATGAAGAGCAAATATATATGAAATAAATATTTTGTTCATATGAATGATCATATATTTACATATTTCTTAGAAGTCACAATACTATACCTTGAAAATGATAAGTACACATTTTAGTTTTTATTTTAAAATTATTTTTTGTCTCTTTTCTCCTCAGAGTTATCCTATATACCATACTAGCCTTAAAGTTCCTAAAGCATGACCCCTATCATGTTATGCCCATGTTCTGGTGGATTCCATTGTTATTAGAATAATGAGAATGGAATTAAGATATATCCTGTGTATTTTCAGAACCGCCTCCCCCAAAAAAAAAAACAAAACAAAACAAAAAACACAACAACCCAGAATAAGGGATTTTAATGAAATTACTTCCTTTAAAGTATGAGCAAAATTAGGGAAGCAGTGAGGAATACTGAGGAGTCTAGCATCAAAGGAAGCTGCTTGAGCAGGGAAAGAATTAATATAATCAGATCCCAGGGATATCTGAAGTCATGGAGAAGCTCCTGGCCTATAGGAGCTGTTGTCATGGAAGGACACATCCACTGCCTCACCAGGAAGAGGGAAGCAGGGGAATACCTTGGTTTATACCTCTTCTTACTTCCCAATCTCCTGTCAGTGCCATTCATTGGTCAAGCCCAACTCAAAGCAAAAAGGTGATTCAGTCCACAGAAGCCAACCTCCAACCAACAGAATGAAACAGAGGACAGAGAGTAGATCTGGAGGGTGGATGGACTATATAGAGGGTCTATACCAAACAACCAGTGTATGCAGCATGTGATGGCTAAAAATATTATGTTTTTATGTTCTCTAATTTCATTAGCATGTTTGAAAGTTATTATCTTTATACTACAGTTCGGGAAACTGAGACTAATATCGGTCAAATAAATTACACAGATCTTGGTCCCTGGAAATTGACAAAGTCAGGATCCAAACTGAGGTATATCTGAAGTCCAAATCAAAATCTGTATTTTTCATAAATAAAACCTAAGTATTTGTGGTCTAGTATTCAAGAATACAAGAGCTTTTCCAATCTCTTACTTGAATTCCTTTTCTAACCAGCCTGAATTAGTGTCAACTGAGCAACATATCACTTCTAATAGGAAAGCCCTACCTTCTCATTAGCAATGATCAACTATATTTATATTCATATCCCTAAGCCCAATTCATGTTATTCCCTCTTTGTGAAACCTTCTCAGAGTGTACTAGCTGAAAGGAATCCATCTTTCCCCTAAAATATTATGCTGTTAAATTGCTCATTTTTAAAAAAATATATTTTATTGATATTTTACAGAGAGGAAGGGAGAGGGACAGAAAGTCAGAAACATCGATGAGAGAGAGACATCAACCAGCCTCCTCCTGCACATCCCACACTGGAGATGCGCCCACAAGCAAAGCACATGCCCCTACCCGGAATCGAACCTGGGACCCTTCAGTCCGCAGGCCGATGCTCTATCCACTGAGATTGCTCATTTAACACTCACCCTAACACTGCCTGGTAATGTTATTGAGATGATGGCTGGTCAACAGATAAGAATAATAGGATCCATGTAAGATAAATAAATTGGTCCTGATAAAGTACCTAGTAGGCAGTAGAGATGGATTTTCATTCTTCTTGATTGACCATAATCAGAAATGTTTTCATGATGCAATTGTAATTATAGAAGTATTCTGGTAACATTTTACCTAGTTACCTGATATGTAAAAGGATCCAAGTCATTTCTTGAATGAGAGTTACAGAAGATTTAGAAAATTAGCACTCAATGCGAGACTTTTAAAGACTGTGACCAATGAAGTAATGTGAAAGGATATATGACATGTTTTATAAAAAATATATATCAAACCTAGATACTTTTACACTGGCCAATTTAGAAACCCTTGAAGCTGTGTCTCTGTTTGGCTGACACTTTCTAGATTTGATTGTCTAACTAGAGGCCTGGTGCACGAATTCATGCACCAGTGGTGTCCCTTGGCCCAGCCTGTGGAATTGGGCCAAAACTAGCTCTCCAACATCCCCCAAGGGATCTTGGATTGGGAGAGGGTGCAGGCCAGGGTGAGGGAACCCACCAGTGCACAATTGGGGCCAGGGAGGGACATGGGAGGTTGGCCAGCTGGGAAGGGACTGAGAGATAGTTCCAGGGTGTGTCTGGCTTATTTTGCTCAGTCCTAATTGGTTGGACCCCAGCAGCAAGCTGACCTACCAGTTGGAGCGTCTGCCCTCTAATGGTCAGTGAACATCATAGCAAGTGGTTGAACAGCCTTAGCATATCATTAGCATATTACACTTTGATTGATTGAACAGATGACCGGACACTTAGTGTATTAGGCTTTTATTATATAGGATAGTTTAGAATCACAGGGTTCATACTGGGGAACATTTGAATGGGTCTCTCTAGTTTTCCACATCTGCAAAGCATTTCTTAAAACTGTGATGAAGCAGCCATGGATATAAGTGTGAGCTTTAGAATTTTTGAACAGAGCATCTTCATCACTGCATTTCTAGTGAGCCAACTTTTGAAAATCAAAGATACCTGTTTCTTTCTTCCATATCGTCTTTGGTCAGCTTCAGATATACAAGCACATAAACATCTTCTTAACATTCATTCAATTCAACAGTGGAAAACCAACAATGTGACATTTTAGGAGCTGAAACATTACTATTATCCCCCATAAGATCTGGGCTTTAGAAAGTCTCTAAGTCCTATTCAAAGGTTCTTATATATCAATAGCGACCTGTAGGGAGTTTCTTTAGTTTCTTTGGAAATGCTCATTTAAAAAGTTTCATTTTTCAGGACAGATTTACTGCATCCTATTGACAGGAAGAAAATGGCTTTGTCCTTCTGAACATTTTCAGTTTGACAAAATGATTTTTAAATGAAAGCCAGACAGAGAAAACAATTTTTTCCTCCCCTGCTCCCTAATTTTTGTTTTTATTCTCATTTCAAAACAAATTTAAAACCTCATCGGTTTATTTAAAAAAATAAGAGTAGGAATGATATAAATATGTGTCTGAGGAAATTTTATATGTAATATACAACAAGTTCAGTGGTTTTCACTAAAGATAGAAGTTGTGGTTTCATGGATTAATCTCTGCTTCATGTCAGTTTACCTAGAAATTAAGTAACTGGTAAGAATAATAACAGTGATGATCACAACTTCTATTTATGAAGTGTCTACTGAATTTCAGATATTGTGTTAAATATGTACATGTATCATCTATGTTATTCATAACATCTATCCACTAATGTAAGCAATATCATTTTATTGTCTATATGAAGAAATGTGAGGCTCAAAAAGCTTAAGAAGCTTTTCCAAGAGCACTTTTTTTTAAAGATAGGATTTAAACCCAGCATTTATTTGATCTTGATAAATACTTGAGGAAGGAGTCAATCAACTTCTATTACATAGTCAAAGCTATGTTTTAAGAAGCCAGCAATGTATAACATCCTATATAATAAAGAGCTAATATGCAAATGGTTGTCACACCCTCACTCCATCACACCTTTAAGGCTCAGACACTCAACACTGGGGAGAGAGGAAAGGAGACCAACCAGGCAAAAATGAACTCACAAGAGAGGAATGGGGACTAGCCAGGCTCTGGCCCAGGAGAGGAAAAAGCTGTCCGCCTCATGGTCCCAGGCACCAGCAGCTGCACCTGTGCTTGTGCCTGTGTGCCTGTAGCCTGGGAGAGGGACATGCCACCCGCCCTGTGGTCCCAGGCACCTGTAGCTGCAGCCCTGGTGAAGCTTCCTGCTCATGGTCCCCTGCAGCTGTGGCTGGCCTGGGTGAAGCTGGCCCAAGTCCTAGATGCTTGTGGCCAGCCAGAGGGAGAGAAGACTGGGTCCTGGGTGCAGGGCAAGGCAGAGGAGGTTAGGGGTGATCAGGCCAGCAGGAGAGCAGTTAGGGCCAATCAGGCAGGCAGGCAGAGAGGTTAGGGGTGATTAGGCATGCAGGCAGGTGAGAGGTTAGGATCCAGTGATCCCAGATTGTGAGAGACAGTTGGATATCCCCCAAAGGGTTCTGGATTAGAGAGGGCGCAGGCCAGGCTGAGGGCCCCCCTCCACCCATGCACAAATTTTGTGCACTGGGCCTCAAGTCCTATATAACAAAGAGGTAATATGCAAATTGATCCTCATGCCCTAGCACAAGATGACTGCCCCCATATGGTCAAGATGGCCACCACAAGATGGCTGGCAGAGGAGGGCAGTTGGGGGCGATATAGCCAACACGGGAGGGCAGTTTGGGGTGACTGGGCCGGCAGGGAACAGCAGTTGGGGGGGGGCAGGCCTATAGGGGAGAGCAATTAGAGGCAACCAAGCCAGCAGAGGAGGGCAGTTGGAGGTGACTGGGCCAGCAGGGAAGGGCAGTTGGGGGCAATCGGGCTGGCAGAGAAGGGCAGTTGCTGGCAAAGGAGCAGCTAGGCATTGATCAGACTGGCTGGGGAGTGGTTAGGGGTGATCAGGCTGGCAAGCAGGCAAATGGTTGGTGAGCCAGCAGTCTCATTTTGTGAGAGGCATGTCTAACTGCCAGTTTAGGCCTGTGGGATATGACAATCAGAAATCCCCTGGGCTGAGGGACACCCACCCCCCCGCCTCCCGCTCCATCCCAGTGCATGAATTTCGTCCACTAAGGCTCTAGTGAGTTAATAAAAGGGGAAGACTAGATAAAAGGAAACCAGTTTGGAAGTTGTTGTATTTGATCAGTCAATAATAAAATGGAAATTTCAACTAAGCTGCTGCCAGTGGGAATAGAATTCAAATGTAGGATATGAGAGTCATCCATTAATGAAGTATGGTCAATACTGGTTGACTCATAGATATGTGGAGACAAATGAAAAAGTGAATCAGATATAGTACTCAAACTTTGAACCTAATCTCTCTCTATATATATGAAAGGCTAAGCATCCATTGCATCCGAAACAACTGAACAGACGACCGAGCAAGCTGTGTGGGGTGACCAGGCTGCCTGGGTGTTAGTGAGGGATGACCAAATGACTGAGCAGCTGAGTGCATGGGGTGGGGGCAGTTGGGGGTGACCAGGCCAGCAGAGGAGGCCGGTGAGGGGTGACCAGGTAAGCGGGGGGAGAGGGGGTGCTGTTAGGTACAATCAGGCAGGCAGGCAGATGAGTAGTTAGGAGCCAGTGGTCCTGCATTATTAGAGGGATGTCCAACTGCCAGTTTAGGCACAATCCTACAGATCAGGCCTAAACCAGGAGTCGGACATCCCCTAAGGGGTCCCAGATGGGAGAGTTTGGAGGCTGGGCTGAGGGGACACCCTTGTGCACAAATTTTATGCACTGGGCCTCTAGTGAGAAAATAAAACACTTAACAGAAATAGTTGATTCAGGAGTTGGAGTTGATTTGTTCATATATTCAAATAGCATTTTTAAGAGACTACTGTGTCCAAGGAATTCTTCTAAGATGTTTGTTAAACACCAGATACAAAACAGAGCAAATCTCTGCCCTTTTTGAGCTTATCTGATATAATAAAGAGAGAATATGCTAATTGACCATCACTCCATCACAAGTTGGCTGCACCCACATCTGAGGCCAAGTTCCCATAAGGAGCCTTAATGAGCAATCAGCAGAGACCTGAGGCTATGCCCTTCCCCACCCCTATGGGGCTTGACAAGGGACGTCAGGCTGTGCCCCTCATAGCAGGGCTTCACAGGGGACCTCAGGCCTCACCTTCGACCCGGCAGGGCTTGACAGGAGAGCTCAAGGTGAGCTTCCCATCCTGGTGCTGGGCTAGGGGACCTCAGAGTACTCGCCCCACCCCAGCGTCAGGCCTGCCCTCCACCAGGTGGGGCTTGACAGGGGACTTCAGGCTGCACCCCCACCCCGGCACCAGGCCGGGGGACCTCAGACTGCATCCCTACCTGGTGGGGCTTGACGGGGATCTCAGCCATGCCCCCCACCCAGCAGGGCTTGACAGGGGACCTCAAGCCATGCCCCCCACCTCAGTCTGGGCTGAGGGATCCTCAGGCCATGCCCCCTATCCTGACACCGGGCCAGGGGACCTCAGGTTATGCCCCCTGCCCAGTGGGACTTGACAAGGGACTGGCTGGGTCTGGATCTCATGCAATTTTGAGGCACATGTGGGTGGGCAGGGACTTGACTCTGGGTCCTATGGTTCACCCCAGACTCTGACAGGAGGAAGGTTTTCATATACATTTCACTAATTTTCTTTCATCTCTTACATTTCTATTATAGAAAACATTATATAACATTAAATTATTTCCTCTAATTAATCCCCTTTTAATGTGCATGAATTTTATGAACTGGGCCACTAGTTTCTTATAACAGGTAGAAAGTACAAAGTGTATGTTGGTTGAGTTAAAATTAAGCTGATCAATGCCCAATCTTTGGGGAAATATTATTAATGATGAGACTATGAAACTATCATTTTACAGAAGAGACTTGGGTGCTGTTATTTGCCAACTTTGACTTAGGGGAATCAATCCAGTGTGGAGACCATCTGCTGATTCAAAACTAGAATGACTTCTCTCACAGAGTAGGGTCCCCAGCAGGTCATGAGGTTCAGTTCCCTTCCTCCAGGCACTCCAAATCTGAAACATCAAAGCTTGTGATTATCTGGTCTCTTTCATTAAAGTCAATTCTAAAACATCTTGTGCATTCAAGATATTTTATTGAACCAAACCTCTGTTGATGAAATTGAAGTTTATTTTTAATTGTTCTATTGAATGTTTGTATGAGAATGTAAGAAATTCTAACATTTAGATATTTTTTGCCTTACCACCCTATCAATTTGTTCTCAAAAGAAACCATCATATAGTTTCATATCACAGTTAAATAAATTCTACACTTTCAGGACAGACTGATTTACAATAGACTTAAAGCTTAATTTTTTTAAATATGCTTTTCAAGAATTGTGTAGTTGGATGAATAGAAACTTCAGATTTGGTTCTTTGAAATTTCCTCTCTTGGTTCTTTAGCAGGTAAGTCAATAGAAGCTCAATTCCATATTAAATAAAGAGAAAGAAGGAGAGAGAGAGAGAAAAAAAAAAAAAACTGGTTTTTTTTTTTTTTTAAACTGAGATTTAAAATGTTTCCCCAAATGTTTTCTCTATTCAGATAAGGGAGCCAAAGGCTATGATAGCAGCTTGTCTGGATTAGAAGGTTGATTGTTTGCACTCTTGTTTAGTTTTGTTCCTTAATGTAGACCAGAATGTCAGGGGTCTTCTGTGAGAGAGGCAGGGGGAGAGCAGACTCAGGGTGGGGCCTGGAGGAGGCTGACTGAGGGGTATGTGGGGGGGGGGGGGAGGGACGGGAAAGAGGGGAGAGATCAAAGAATCATCCAGAGCTCCTCAGCCTTCCACAGCAGAAAAGCCTTTGGCAACTCTTTGATGTCCAATTTGCCCTCTGCCCCCCATCAGAAGTGTGCCTAGGGACTTGAATAGGACAGATTTGGGCAGAGCCATATTATAGGTCTATGAGGCATCATCATCTTTGAATACCTCTCAAAAGAGATGTGCTGAAAAAATTACTCTAATTCCTGACCTACAGAAGCTAGCTGTCTAGTTCAGTGGACAAAACCTGAGTGAATTGACCAATCATTTTCCCAAGGTCTTCCAACAAACAAAAATATTTGTATACATCATGGTTGTAATTTCTATCCTTAGCACAGTAGATTACTAAATCAACTATTCTCCAGAATAAAAAAGCACCTGAACATAATGCCATCATTTTGCCAGGTAGGGTGGCCATCCTAAATCATGTTTCTATATTAACCCTCTTTTTCTTCTCTGTGCTCCATTTCCAGTGTTTTTTGTTTTGTTTTGTTTTGTCTTATTTTGTTTTGTTTTTTTTTGTTTGTTTATTTTGTTTTGTTTTTCGGGGACAGGGGTCTTGTTTTTTGTATTAGAAGCTTGTGTGAGTTCTATACAGTGTTGTAGGTGTGTTTGTGTGTGTGTGTGTGTGTGTGTATTCTATCAGCAAGTAAAATAACATCGTTCCTGCCCTGTGAACAACATGGACTTTGGTAGGACAACTTACTGCCAACCTATAATTAAGAATTCTTAAAAGGACATCTCTGAGTAAAACCTCTAACAACATGCAACTAATAGCTACAAATAACTCAGATAGCTGCTGATTTAATGGCAAACAATATACATTAGTGCATAGATCTCTATACTAGAAAATCTCAAATATATCATTAAAGCAGCTTTGATTTTGAAAGACAATTTGAGCCAATCATTGAATTGTACTTTGAAGGCAATAAAAAAATTGATGATTCTAGTATCTATTAGTTTTCAATCTTCAGAAGAAAATGCTAAGATTATGTGTCTGTCTATCTGTCTGGAGAGAGATGTATCAAAGACATTGCTTCACATAGATAGTAGTATATGAGTTGAAATTGTAATGATCTTGACATAAAGCAAAAATTACTGTATAGGAGAAACTGGCTAGAAACCAAGATATCATATCTGTAAGAAAAGCCTATGGAAAAAAGTTCATGCCTTTTGATACGTGGAAGATAGTGGTGGTTTAGAAATGTGTGTGGGTATTTTAACGGGATGCTTTGAACCTTAGGAACGTACATTGAGAAAAAAAAAATGTGTGTGTGAGGGAGTGGGAGAGAAGGAAGGAGACCTATAGGGCTCAATGTGATTTCAATTTCAAACATAGAATCTAGGCCAAGAGGCCAATATTCTTATATATATTAATATATATAATATATATATTAATATATTAATATATATAATATAGGATTAGTATAAGCGTTCACTTATAAGGGCTTTTAAGAAATGTAACAGTGTAAAAAGGAACATTGGGCAATCTGTAAAAATAATTAAAGCGATATAGAAAGCCTAGCTTTTTATCTCCACACTTTCAACCAACACCATGCATCCTTTTTGCCTCAATTACTGTGGCCTGAAGAGAAATGAAGTGGATTGAAGAGAAATAGAGTGTTCTAGAAAAATGTGAATTGAATGTGAGGATTAGGAGACAAAATTAGTTACTATTCTTTTCTTTAAAAAGATGATTAAGATAGAGGTCCATCTCAATATTGATCATAGTTTGATATATAATTAATGAACCTTCATAGTATGCTACTGAGTTTATGAAAGAGAAGAGAATTGGGTGATGAAATCTTTTACGTCAAGGAAGATCCAGTCACAAAGACAATAGTATTAGATACAACGGAATTGAAAAAATAATCATAGTGTAAAATCTTAAAATTGCCCCTTGGATTAACTGTGAAAAATGGCATGTGAGGCCAGACTTCCAAGGCCAACAGAGACCAGATGCATCAAAGTCTGGGTTATATTATGCTAATCTTTTAAGGGTCTTTTATCTAATCTCTTTCTGGCCATTTCTAAGTGCTGGGGATATGATTGCCACTATATAAATATCAGAGATTATCTAAACTCCTTAGGAGAAATCCATTTAACAGACATCAAAACCAGTCTAGGCATTGTGTATCCTTCGTTTTTCCTTAGCAGAAACAGACACCAAGGTAAATCAAAGCTTTCCTTAACAAAGAACCTATAATTTACCAACTTCTAAATGTTTTTTTCAGTTTCATTTTACCTTCCTGCAGCTATAATAATCATAGTATAGAATCTTAAAATTTGGGGATTTTTGAATGTTAGGGTTTGAAAAGCAAGGAACAATAGAAAATATAATTCCTGAGTTATTTAGTCATGCAAATGAATCCTCATCTATAGGCTTGGTCACATGGAAGAAAATAAAAGCCAAGATGTTATGACATGGAGAAGAGAGCACTACAGTAAAAATCATAGTGATCAATTAGGGGATTCCTCCCCATCCACAAAAAGTCATAGTGACCAATATTTCCAAATCCTCCGTCTTGATGCATAGGATAACCATGTACTTAAGCCCATAATCTTTACAATTAAGTACCCATGTGTCTGAGGACCATCTCTGCCATATGATAGTGGTAAGATCCTAACCAAGTTATTAATGTTGAACTCCTAGATTTCTCTAATCTATAAAACATAGAAAATACAAACTGCACAGGTTTGCTGTGAAAACTAGGGAAGAGTGCTTATTTAAAATGTTTGGCATAGTTCCTGACACCTACTAAACACTCAGTAAAGAGCAGATGTTTTATTCCCATTCCTTGTGAGCAGTAAAATATGTAAAAGATTGAGGAAATGAGTAGAAAAAAAGTGGGGGTGGAGACACTGTTTTATGTCTCTAAGAAAAATCTAGGGGGCAAAAGTGCTGAATCAGACATAATATAGTAAACAAGGGGCAGATTTAGTTTTAAACCTTTTTTTTTTATAACTCTGAGTCCCAGCTTCCCATTTCTCCTTTGTAAGAAGAGCAGATGGAGATCTGCGAATCTGTTTTGATATGATTTTATAAAGTGTGTTGATTCACTCCTAATCAAATATGCCGTTTCTCTAATCTTTATCTTAATGTCTAACAAAATGTATGAAAAACAGTTGTGATTCAAAAAGTATTTGATCAACTTCATTCAAACACTACAATACAGTACATTTAGTGCTATATCTGTTCAATAATCATTAGGCATTTTGATTTCTTGAAGTGTGTTTGTACATTTAATTTATCTTTTTCCCTTTAGCTCAGTATCGATTGATTTAATACATGAGATCCCCAAAAGCTGTGCAGTTTACCATTACTTTACTTGTCTGGTTGTACATAGTAGGCTCACCATCGGATGGATTTTTGTTGAATATCTCAAAATAGTTTACTCATAACTAAACTGCTTAGGATTTGACCCTGAAATTGGCATATATTTGTACCCTGGCTGTTTATCCACTACCTTGTTATAATACTTTGCTAGTACTTTCTCTAAGGTCTACACTTACTTGTCTTTCCTTCCCCATTCAGTTCCAACATGGAGGGGAAGATTGTTTAACTCATTTGTTTTCCCTTCAGTCCTTGGCTCAGTTAATGATCCTTGTTGAATAGTAAAACCTTAGCTTCGTGCCTGACTCCCTCCCAATTCCATTTTTTTCTTTGCTTAGCAGCATTTCCATTGAGTAAAGTGAATAAAGACTCTCCTTTTTTGGCATTTTTTCCCTATGGTTTTCTGGTATAGAGAAATAGGAGGCTCAAAAAAAAAATGCATTATTTATATCGGGAATCTAAATTGGCCCACAAGGGCCCCCTGATTTTCCAGATGCCTATTTTATTCAGGAGACAATAAACAATTACTGTATGAAAAAAAAAAGTCATACATACGTGACTATTTTCTGAAAAATAAGTTTTCAGAAGTGGCATGCTAAATCAAATGCTATGCACACTTAGCAAGTTATGTAATGTCTAATCACTGGGGTTTCTAAAGCAAGGAATAATAGAAAATTAATATAATGTATGTCAACTGTGATTGGAAAATAAAACTTGTTTAAAAATGATAATTTCCTAGAAATGGACCCATACAAGGGAAATAAATAGAAACCCAATCTTAAAATCACTAAAATTTAAAAGATCCTGCAAAGTGTTAATAACGGGGAAAACTGGATGTATAATATATTATCTTTGCAATGTTTTTTATAGTTCTAAAACTTTCCTAAACGTAAAGAAATAACTCTATTTATGAAATATAAAAAATAAGATAATATAGCCTGATTTATTTTCCAAAATTTACAGAAATTTCCAGACTCATCATTGCTCTTGAAAAATAATATATGGGATTGTTGTTTTCCTTGAAATCTCATGAGCACAGGACCTTAACATGGTCGTACATTCTTGAAAATCTGAAGGGCCAAAAGTTTTATTTTATTGTTGCTTTTATTTTTCCTGAATGTCAATTTTTCTTGTATTATAATTTTTCCTAATAATTTGAAAAAGTGTTTATATCTTAAGAGTATTAATCCCTGTTTTGTGTATGTAGCAAATATTTTCTCCAGTCATTGTTCTTTTAATTTAAATTGCCTTTCCCAAAGTTTTATATATATATATAATTTACTTGGTATTTTAATTTTCCTTTAAAGCTTTTTGTTTTCATTTTCCTTACTTAGCTTTTCTTTACCCCAAGTTCTATACATTTATAACTTATTTTTAATGCTTTTATTTCATTGATATGATTGGAAATTTTATCTTATATTTGTCTATGTGCACACAATTGGGACTACAACTGCTGGTAAGTCCAAAATTTCTCCATTGATTTATAGACTAGTGTTTCATTTATTAAATTCTCCTATGTGCATGGATTTTTGTCTCTGGCTTTTAAATTCAGTTCCTTGATTTAACTGTATATGCCTGTGCAATACATTATTATTTTGAACATAGTAGTAGTATTATATATTTCAATAAATAAGAAATACTTTGACCATATTACTATTACTATGTTCTTAGACTTTGAGACATTTCTTACATATTTTTCTCCCACATGGACTTCTGAATCAATTTATCAAATTCTTAAAATAAATGCAGAATTTTTAAGTTTTATGAAGTTGAGAACAATATTAATGTGTATAGAATATGGTTAAATAATTAATTCTTCCAAATTATAGGTTAAATTTAGATCATTCAAATTATAGAATATTATGTAGCTATAAAAAAGCATAAGGTAGACCAGAGGAATATAGAAGTTAATACATATATGTATAAGAAGGATATCAAGCATAATAAATAAAGGACATTGTAATATATTTAATGCTTGTAAGAAAAACAAACCAATGATTTCTACATACATGCATATATATTTAAATAAGCAAAGAAAAACTCTATGAAGTGATAAAAATTTATTTTAGCAGTATAGGCTTATTTCTATGGGGATTAATAATATGAATTTAAATGCTTCCCTAATTCATGTATTACTTTTATAATTAAAAAAATAAACTGCCTGAAGTTAAAAGAAAAGTGTATTCTTGTTATATTAAAAAAAAAATCAAGAAACAGGAGCTAAATCCTCATTGACTCTTACATTTTTATACTTCGTAGAATCTATATTAAGTAGAGAACTTCTCATGAGTAGTCATGAGGTAGTTTACCCACAGCATGCAATCCATACCATTGTTCTATTTGTGTAAAAATCTCAAATAGTATTTAATTCTAGATTAAATTATCTCCAGGTATCTTAGAGACCAAGTTTTTCAATGGATAGATGAAGTGTCTACGGTGTTAAATACCTTGGCCAAAGGTAACATGTAATGTGCAAGGCAGAAATAAATAAGCCTTCAGGTGATTTCCTTAATTGGTTCTGCTCATTTCTTGATGCTGCAAGTTACTAAGATTCACAATTTCAACATTTAAAATGCCTGTGGAATTATTTTACTTAAGACCTTATAATGACTGAACTTCACACAAATAAAAACAAAATGATACATGTACAGTTGACTTTTGAACAACGTGGGGACTAGAGACACTAACCACAGGGCAGTCAAAAATTCATGTTTAACTTCTGACTCCCCCAAAACGACAGTCATCCCTTGGTATCTGCTGGGGATTGATGCCAGGGTGTCTGAGATAGAAGTTCTAGTACTATCTAGTTCAACATACCTATTTTCTTCTGAAGGTCATAATGTTCTTAATGGTAGACTTGGGACTAAGGTCAAGCCTCTTTGTCCCTTGCACTATTGTCCTTTTCAGTTCCCAGTCTCTGATTCTATGATACCACCTGGTCTTTTTTGCAGAGATCTAAATATTTTAAGTAGCTGAGACAGGTCATTTTGCTCAGCTCTACTTTTTTTTTTTCTCTAATAAGAGGTCTTCTAAAATTCCACACTATAATTTATTTCCAATTTAATGATTTCAAAATAAATCCTACAAATTCAAACAAAACTCAGCTGTTCAAAACTTTCCCCTACTAAAAAGGTCCCCTAAAGAATTTGATTTAAGACTGTGACCTCAGAATTGCTGCATCTTCCTATCTAAAATCAAAAGGGAAATGACAGAGCAAAGAGGCTTTTCAAATATTTTTTGTTTCCTTCTTGTGCTCCTTTGAACTTTTGACTTCAGGCTTCTTGAGAAAGAAGCATATTGCTAGGTAGTAAAGTTCTCTAATGGAACCAAACAGCAGAATAATATCTCTTACCCTTCCAGCTCTGTGCTGGAGAAACTGTCAACAGTGACTGCCAACTGTTATGAGAGAAACAGGAGTCCATGCAGAATGGAGCTGAGCTAATGGCTTTATTTCACTTGGAGCATTAAGTCACCTTCTGCTGCCAAAAGCTTTCATCTTCTTCCAACGTAAGCCAGGGTGAACCAAGAATCCACAAGGCAGAATTACCAGTCATCATAGTAACATGCCAGGCAGTCTGGGATCACATAGACTGGTTTGCAACTCCTAGGCTCTGCACCTCTCACATTGATTCAATTTTTCCTCTGGCCTGTGGACTTAGCATCATCTTTAATATTTTGGCCATCTTAAGGGTGGGAACTACTACAGGAAACTATAATGGTTGATCAGATGGCCCACTTAGTATATTATAGGAATTTAGAAACTGTTATCATTTTTTCATCCTGTGTCTTATACTAAGTTGGTTATGGGAGATAGAGAAGCAGAAAGACAGATTTCATGGAGATGTTTAAAAGACCTTCAGCTTGAATATCAGCTAAAATTCTCTAGGAACTATCACTTTCAAGTGTTTATACTCATAAGGTATCAATAGTATCACCCAAATGGTTAATTTATTAAAAATATATTTGGATGAGTATAACATAAATTTGAGATTTCCTCATCTAGCCTAAATTATTTAGGAAAAAAAGAATAGGTGACTTCTATTTTAATACTGATGAACCTTGGCAGTGATACTAGTATGTATGGGAATAAATGCAGTGATTTGTAACATTTGCCCATTTCTGTGGTGTAAATAGTCCTACTGTAGCCAATTTTAAGCTACCAAAATGATATCATAAAAGGCAGAGTTGGGAAATGATGTATGGTAGCTCACCATTGCATATATACTTAGGCTATTTTATATATATATATATATATATATATATATATATATATATATATAATAGTCTAAGAGTAAGACATAATAAAATCATTAGGATTTGAAAATGTGATAATATGATATAGTACAGTAAAGTATTTGTTATTTATAGTAGCAATATTATTAAAGGTATTATATTATTCATATTACTTATTAATTTTATTATTGTCCTTATGGTTAGTACTATTAGCATTACAAATAAAATGGGTCACAAAGGCACAAAAAGATTTACCTCTATTTTTTAATATAATTTACTTAATTGGACATTTATAAAATATAATGTTTAATAATGACTACTCAAGGAATACTATGCAGCTGTGAAAAAGAAGTACAGTGGTACCTCAAGATACGAATTTAATTCGTTCCGTAACCTTGAGGCGTGGGAAACTATGAGACGCTTGAGTCGCAGTAAACTGGTGGGTCGTGTGCAGCCAGCCAATCCGCATGATTACTCCTATCTCAAATGTTGCTCGTATTTCAAAGCAAAAATTGCTCGCTCGATGGCTCATATCTCAAAAATCTCGTATGTTAGGGCACTCGTATCTCGAGGTACCACTGTATCTTTTCTCTTTAAGACAACCTGATGCAACCTGGAGAGCAATATGCTAAGTGAAATGAGCCAGTCAAAGAAGGACAAATAACACATGATCTCACTCATATGTAGAATCTAATGAACAAACTAAAATGATGAACAAAATAGATCCAGAGACACAAAATCAAGAAACAGAATGACAAATCTGAGAGAAGGGGAGAGGGGCAGGAAGAGATTAACCAAAGAACTTACATGCATAGATGCTTAACCCAGCTTCTCTTGTGGCCTTGGACAAGTTGTTGAACCTCTCTGAATTTCAGTTTCCTTTAAGATAAAAAGGGGATTATATGAGAACCTACCTTACATAGATATTGGGGATTTAAATAAAATAATGTTTACACAGAAACTATTTATTTTAAGCAAACAGTAATAGTATTGCTACAAAATTTCAGCTTAGCCAATAAGTACTGGGAAATCATGGGTGGCTTATTTCCCTTGTTATTTCTTCATATGTAAAGTAAGAAGTTAAATGAATAAGGATTTATAAGATTCCTCCTAGTTTTCAAATGTACAGTGATGACCTAGAGCTTTTAACTCAGATGGCCTCAATTCAGAATTGGCCCTCTCCATGTGAGCCTTTCAGCTTTAGACAATTCATTTTTCTTATCCTTGATTTCTTTACCTATAAGTTAGGAAGTAACATAAGAATTTGTTAGGGTTCAAACAAGGTACATTCTAACAAGGTCTTAACTTAAATTTGACACACAGTATACCCGATAAAGCTAAGCTCTTTTATAGTAGTACCAGAGGCCTGGAGCATGAAATTCATGCACAGGTAGGGTTCCTAGTTCTGGCTGGCAATCAGAGCCGATTGAGGCCTTTTGGCTGCTGCGCAGAGCCTTCCTTCTCTGGCTGCCAGCTGCCAGCTGGGGTCTTTCTTCATTCTGTGCCACCCCCTGGTGGTCAGCACACGTCATAGCAAGTGATTGAACTCCTGGTCTCTCCAGTTGAACTCCCAAGGGGACAATTTGCATATTAGGCTTTTATATATATGATTAGTATTATTATGGCATATAGTATATTAATAGTGATGGTATTTTTAGTGTACCATGTAGTATTACTTTAGAATTAATGTACCATATAATATGTTGAATATATTGCATATGCATAGTAATAGTGGGAATATTGCCATTATTTATTACTATTAATTAATATTAATAATATTAGTATTAAGAAAATAGAGCATGAAGGTAAAAAATATTTTATGCATGTTATGCCTTCCTAGCCAAATCTCCATCCAAATATGTTCTATAACATCAAACTTTATATTAACAATAAAACACATATGCTAATAATAAAATGGTTAATATTATTGGGAATTTTCTAGATGTCAACCATTATAGTATGTACTTCATATATAATTTGATTAACCTTTTTGAATCTATTTCATTATTTATAAAGTGACTTTAATACCTATCATGTAGAGTTGTTGAGATTATAAATATTATGAACTTTCAACTCAGAGCCTTGAGCAAAATTAGCATGCAATAAATGGTAGCTAGTTCTAATAATTGTAATAGTAATAGAACCTATTATATAGGTGGTGAGAATATAGTAATACTTTTTTGAAAAATGTTTACCATATTGCTTAATGGATTATATATGTTAATTAATGCAAGCTATTATAGTTAAAGAATGAAAATAAATGATAAGTATTTACCATTTACTATGAATTTATCATTGAGAATGGTTTGGCAAGTCAGGATGGAGGTCAAAGAACAATTCAGAATTTGGAAAGCATGTCTATTGTGTTTTAGTCTCTTGCTGCTGTGGTGGAGGAGGTAGAATGTGAGAATTTTTTCTTGAATGGGGGTAGAGGGGTCCACCAAGGGACCTGCAGCAGAAAATGGGTTAGACATTTGCCACCACTGAGCTATGGGGTAACTATTGTGAAGAAAAGGTGTCAGAATGACATTGACATAAGGTGTCAATGCTAATGATGATTCTTTCTTGTTTATTGGTATTGAATTACAATATTTTCTGGCATATAAGACGACTTTTTAACCCAGGAAAATTTCTCAATAGTCGGGAGTCATCTTATTTGCCGGGTGTTATCTTATAGGGCGAGTATATCACAAACTCTATATTTTAACTGAAAAAGTTGAGGGTCATTTTATACACCCAGTCGTCTTATATGCCAGAAAATACGGTAGGACAATTGGGTCTTTGGGGGATGTGTTGGCAGCTGTCAGTTTTTTGTTGCTGTCCTTTGTTTATTTGCTGATACCGTGCCTTTGGTTATTTTGAAACACTTTTTGTTCTTCTCTGGTACCTCAATATATGCTCTTAACTGTAGCTCTGTCCAAAACATTACCAATTTATTAGTGAGCCCAGTTTTCACGTCTTTGTGTTTATCTATTGTACTTACTATGAATCATCTTAATAATTCCTTAAAATATTATTCCCAAGTCAGTCCATATGTCTTCTGATCTCATTCTTAGTGATAAAAATGGGGACATACAGTTATAAAATGAGGTCTTTCAGGATGCTCCAGTCCTTTATTCTGTTGCCTCTCAAAAGAACAGAGTAAGCTGATCCAGGAGGCCAGATAGGAAATGAGAGTGATCTCATTCTCTCTCTTGACATTGGCTGCCACCTACTTGGGGAATAATTACTTATCAAACTCAGACTCCCTTCTCAATGGCTCTGTAAAACCCCGTGTTAGTTTTTCAGAACATATTCAAAATTAATAATGCTCCCACCTGAGAGCAGATAAGCCTAAATAGAATTGGTTCTATGGAGTGGTGTCGGGATTCTTGGGTAAGCATTTTTTTTCTGGAATAACTGAGCTTGAGTTCAAATGCAGGGTGGGGCTCTCAATGAAATAAAAAAGAAATATAAACCTAGGGGCAGGCCCAGAAAGATAAATAAAATTGCCATTTGAGGGACACACCCTTGTGCATATGCAAGTTGCTGAACACTGAGAAATATGAATATGTGTGTGTTATACACACACATAAAATTTCAGCAACCCTAGTGTTCAAAAATGTCAAATTGAATAATAAGAGCAATCAATTCTGCTCATGAAATTTGAAAGGTAAAACAAACAATACCTGACACCCTTCAAATTGTAGTGAGAGAAGTTGTTCTTAAATACTGCATCTGATAAAGTAAACTTTTATCATCTTTTTAAAGGCTATTTAGAAATAAGGGTGAAATGATATTTATGAGCCATATTAAAACACTAGTGGCCTGGTGCACAAAATTTGTGCATGGGGGTGGGGGTGTCCCTCAGCTCAGTCTGCACCCTTTCTAATCCGGGACCCCTCGGTGGATGTCCAACTGCAGGATTGGGCCTAAAATGGCAGTTGGACATCCTTCTCACAATCTGAGACCGCAGACTTTTAACCATTCACCTGCCTATCTGCCTGATTGCCCCTAACCGCTTCTGCCTGCCATCCTGATTGCCCTCTAACTGTTCCCCTGCCGGCCTGATCACCCCCAAGTGTTTTATTAGTATAGATAATATACACATTCAAATGTACAGATGAATCAGCCTGGCAGGGAAGACCTATTGTGCAAGAGTAGGCTTTCCTTCCCCCAGCTGCCAACACCAGCTTTCCTCTGGCACCCAGGAGAGGCTCCCCTTTCAGCCCTGGCTTCGTTCAGAAAGATGTCTAGTCTAAATAGCACATTATACTTTTATTATTATAGATATATAAAATCTCAGGGCATTTGCTTGAAATATCTTGAAGCAAATAATAGAAATCAAATGCAAAGTTCTGAGAATACCAGAACATCCCAATTCTGATGGAATTACATTGCTAGGTCAAAGTTCTTGACCTGCCCAAATTTCAGTTTCCATTCTGCATTACCTGTACTTCTTCCTCACTTTTGCTTGTTTCAGAATGGCAGCTTGCCAATAATTGTCAAGGTCTCCTAGAAAATGCCCAGACTGGAGCGGCATCCACCTTCCTTTGAAGATGCACACATACTACTTTATCTCATTTCCAGCTCCTTCTTTCACCATCTAGTATTTTTGGGATGGTGGTTCACTGCCACACCCAGCTTTCAGAGCTGAACTGCAGCTTTCCACCCAAACAGTTGTGGATTCAGACTCTGAGCCTACCTCTCCTTATCTGGTAAATAAATTTTTTAAAAAGCACACATCTATTTTTTAACATTCTAACAATAGGGATCAAGTGTCTAATGTGTGAATGATGCTTACAGGTGACGGATCAATACAATAGCAAAGAGTTTATCCTTTTTGGGGCAAGTCTGGCTTTCAAGGAGTTGGGCCCTTTAAAGGGGTGTCACCCTAGTTTCCTACGCAAATTGTCCCACCTTTCCTGGGGTGGGAGGCAGCAGCCCTCTTACCCAGTTACCCAGAACTGAGGGCCGGCTGTGTCCTGGAAGAAGAGAGCCTGTGGTGTGTGAGCAAGTGAGTGAAAGCAGCGCCGCCTACAGGTGGCAGGCGCAGCTGAAGCCTGCCATTCCCCAACTCTCTCTCCATGGAATTCCTCCAGAGGAAGTGGATGAACTGTGTGCAGCTGTGCTGCTCCTCTTTGCACATCCACTCTCCAAATAGGGGCTTCCTATTCTCCACCACCTGCGCCCCTACATGGGCTGGGCACTCCATCTGTACACAGTGCCCCGTTGTGATGTCCAGACTGGATGTAGCATCTCCATCCCGCTCCTGTGCTTGCCTGTCACCTCCCAGGCTGGGGTGGGACTGGAGGACTCTGCCAGGCTGTTGCTCACACTGCCAGCTCTCAGCAGCCACCCCCTAGGACTGGAGGACTCTGGTCGGGTGGCCACTCATGCTGCCTGTTCTCGCTGGGGCAACCCAGGATGCCATATCTTCCTGCCCACTCTCCAGCTGACTCCATGGCTTCAGCCAGCACCACCATCTTTGTCACATCAATTTGCATATTACCTCCTTATTGGCTGTGGATGCCACCATCTTTATTGTGAAGTTATGGTCAACTTGCATATTATTTTTTATTACATAGTATGTGAAGAAAATATCCAAGAATAAAGTTAATGCTAGCTAATGGGATTGTGAGTTATTTTTGTGTATTTTTTTTAATAATCTTCATAGAGTATATAATGAGGAAAATGAAAGTAATTTTTAAAAGGTACTTCATGCTCATCTGGCAAACATCATGAAATCTGTATGTGTAGAGAGATTCAATGGAGAAAACTGAAAGCTTAAAGGTATAGAAAATACTGGAGGAAATTTGGTTGATTTTTCCAGAACTGAACCTTTTCATTAATTAATTGCAACATTGCTTTTTTAACAACAGCAACAACAACAACTCCCAATTTGAGGAACATGAAGTCAAAGGGAAATTTTTTTTAAATAAGAAGAAAGATGTCCTTTTCAAACAGGGTAGTTACAAATGTGTCTAACTCAACAGAAAATGTGTCTTAGAAATGTGTAGAGTATTTCCAGATAAGGAAGAACTGTTGCCTTGCATTGCTTATGAGTCACTGCACATCTGGTCTTTCTGCACTGGCATAAGAGGTGCAATGGGAAAAGACACATTAAAAGAAAATCAACATTGCTTTGCAATACAATCTCAGATTTATTTTTTATGCTTACCATGTTTGGGAAAAAAATTGTAAATCATATTTCTCTATTCCTGGGAAGACCGAATTGCAACCTGACATGGTGTTATTCAGCACTTCCTATCCAGCCATCCTTCCTCTGTGGAGCGAATGGTAGGCTTTGGGCAGTATATAAACTTGGTGAAAAGTCAACTTATTCAATTAACTAGCTTCATCTCAGTGTCTTTGAAGGTTCCTCTAATTTTTCCAAGTGCTAAGGTCTAGAACTGGACACTTTTCTGGAAGTTGAAATGCCATAATTTACTAGCTAACTTTTAAGACTCTCTATATAAAAGCCTAAGTGACCATTTTACCAGTCACTATAATGTTCACTGACCCTATCCTTCAATTAAAAAAAAATTGATTTCAGAGAGGAAGCGAGAGGGAGAGAGCGATAGAAATACCAATATTGAGAGAAAATCACTGATTGGCTGCCTCCTGCATGCAATCTGGGAATCAAACCATGATCCTCTTGTTCATAGGTCAATGCTCATCCATTGAGCTACACCAGCCAGGTCCTTTCTTTCAATTTTTAATCACATATTAACTCCTATTATATTCCTTGGTAAAGAGCAAGATGCTATGAATATAGGAGAGAGGGAGCTCTAACTGGTTTGGCTCAGTGGATAGAGTGTCAGCCTGCAGACTCAAGGGTCCCAGGTTCAGTTCCAGTCAAGGGTATGTACCTTGGTCGCAGGCACACACCAGTAGGGAGGTGTGCAGGAGGCAGCTGATTGATGTTTCTCTCTCATTGATGTTTCTAACTGTCTATCCCTTTCCCTTCCTCTTTGTAAATAAATCAACAAAATATATTTTAAAAAAAGAGAAAGAGGAAAGAAAATGACATAATCATATTATAATTTTAGATGAGTATGAAGAATGAGTTAGAGAAAAATAAGAATGGATACAGAAAGTTCAGTTGGGATTTCTTTGTACAATCTAAGCAAGAGATGATTGTGGTCTAAACAACACAGGTGTTTGAATAGGTTTTAAAAGTATTTAAAAGACATAATCACAAGGGCTCATATAACTGATTATAAGTATTGGAGAAAGGAGAAATGGTCAGGTATGAAGACTGTGAAGGTTATGGCTTAATCATCTTAAAGATGACTGAAAGGTATTCACTAAAATCCAAAGCACAGATGGAAATGCAGTTTGTGGGAGGTAAGAATATAAGTTTAGTTTGAGGAATGTTGAGTATGAGATTTTTATCATATGCCCAAATAAAAATATCTAATATGAAATTAAATATAATGGTCTTATGCTTATTAGGACAGATATATGAGCTATAAACATATATGTAGAAACATAAACATGATTGGAGTCAAAGGAATATATACTAGTAAAGTCATCTAAGGAGATTATATAAAATGAGAAGAAGGCCTAGGAGAGAACCCTAGGAAACTGCAAGACAAAAACTTATTTCAAGAAGACTTCCTTTCTTTCTTTCTTTCATTTATTTTTGGTTAATCCTCATCTGAGGATATTTTTCCATTAGAGGCCCAGTGCATGAAATCTGTACACTGGGTAGGGTATCCCTCAGCCCAGCCTACACCCTCTCCAACTTGGGACTCCTCAGAGAATGTCTGACTACAGGTTTAGGCCTTGTAGGATCGGGCCTAAATCTGCAATCGGACATCCTTCTCACAATCCGGAACCACTGGCTCCTAACTGCTTGACTGCCTGCTTGATTGCCCCCTAACTGCTCCCTTGCTGGCCTGATTGACACTTAACCTCTCCTCTGCAGACCTGGTTGCCCCAACTACCCTCCCCTGCTGGCCTGATAACTCCCAAGGCTTTTATTAGTATAGATAAGACCCTGAACAGGAAGTTTTACTAATCTTGCTTTACAATAAGGGCTTGATGATTGAATCATTGGGACCAGACACCAAGATTTCCTTTCTTTGAATAGTGGAGGGGATAATTGTCTTGTTTTTAAGTTGCCCTGAAATTAAAATAAGATAATGACTTAGAAAAGTATAAAAGCACCATATAAAGACAACTGTCTTTTTCATGTACTGAAAAGACAATAAAGTGGTAAAATAAAAAACACTTTTTATTCTCCCCTTTTCTTCCTTTATAGCCTTTATTTGAAATTTATAAAAATTTAATTGCAATTTTCACTTCTTTACATTCAATATTATTTTGTATTGGTTCCAAGTTTTATATCAGTTACAGAATAGTGGTTAGACAATCATATACTTTACAAAGTGTCCCCAATATTTCCAGTACCCACCATCATTACAACACTATTGATTATATTCCCTATTTAAATGACAATGGGTTTACAGGTTCCTTCCATTCTTTCTTTTGTGTTGTTCACCTTTTATTTCTCACTTCTTCCCTCACTTTCCATCAAAGCTCAGTGAAGGCATGGGGACCTGCTTAATCCATGTTACAGACAGACCAGGACACTGCGGCCAGTTCCAGTGGCTGTGGAACCTGATTCAGCGCACAGGGAGCCCTCAGAGCCGTGCTCTCTGCCCTTCCTAAGGGGCAGCCGCTGGGCAAACAGAACAAACCTTCCCATCAGGCTTCCAAGCCTCTTTCTCAAGCACCTCTTCATTTCGAATGCTCCACATTCTTTCCTCTCCCCTGTCCCCTGTCCCCATTCTTTACTGCCCCCCTTCTCCGGAGCAGGTGGAAGGCTTCACACTCACCGCCAAGGCATGCTCTGCTGTGGGGCAGGGTGGCGCAGGCTTGCTTTAGGATCAAGGCTGGAGCAGTCTCTGAAGTGCGAAGGATATCTGGGCAAGGCCAGTTAGCACTGGGAGCTTCTCTAAATCACGTCAGTCAGTCTGGTACCCTGCAGTGTGGCACCCCTCCACTGAGGTGGCACCGCCCCTCAAACCCTGCCTCAGGGCTGCGGGTCCTCTCCCATTGGCCAGGGCATCCTTCCATGACCCTTAATCCCTGGCTGCGCCTACCCATGTCTTGGGGCCACTGCAGAACTTCTCTCTCTGCAGGCGAGGCAGATCCCTGCCCTTTGGTTCTTTGCCCCAACCCAAGCCCCCACTGGTGCACCCCGCCTCACCAAGTTTTTGCCTTTGACCTATGGCATTGGTGACAGCACACTCCTAGCAAGTCTGGTACCCAGGGGGCACAGGGTCAGTTCTTTGCCCAGAATGTTAGAGGTTGCAGAAGCATTTGCAGATGTCACCCAGAGCCTGCTGGCGAAGGCAGTGCCTGTGTGGGGTGTCCTCATAGAGGGATGGTGAGGTGCTATTCAGCACCCCTTGGAACACCTGCCTCCTGGGCAGCCCCTTTGCCAAAGCTGTGGCACTCACCCTGGAGCCGCCACTCAGGCAGCCCTGCAGTCCAGCCTCGTGCCTCTTCTTCCACATTCGGCCTTCATCCATCCCTCTCTCCTGTAGTGCTTGGGCTCCAGGCCTGAAAGAAAAGAACCAAGACCAAGAAGGACAAAGCCCAAAGGAGGTGAGTCTTGAACCCCCACACCCCATTCTCTGGATTTCCTCCCACACCTCCTCTCTGTGTCACATCTTGAACAGGCACTCTGTGGCCCAGTCACATGGCCACCAGGGGGCCTGGTAGAGTCAGTTTCCGTGAAGCTGTGAATCTGTGGCCAGAGGTCCTGTCTGGGTCTCAGCAGCCCCATGCCTGCGATGTTCATGGGCCCCAAGGAGTGGCTAAGCAGGCCCAGCCGCTCCTCCCTGGGGTGGCGATGTTCCCAGGGCCCCACAGGCATGGCTAGGCAGGCTGCTGCCCGCCCCCCCCTGGGGTCTGCAATGAACCTGGACCCACGGGTGGCATCTGGTGCTGCCTGCCCTGCCTCCCAGGACCCTGATGGACTGGTACGTTGCCAGGTGTCTGGCACTGCCCACCAGGCCTCTCCCAGCCCCCAATGGATCCTGACCCCAAGGGGCAGACCATGACGCTCTCCCACCTCACCTGCATATGCAAATTTATCCATCATCTTTTTTTTTAAATATATTTTATTGATTTTTCACAGGAAGGGAGAGAGATAGAAAGTCAGAAACATCGATGAGAGAGAGACATCGATCAGCTGCCTCCTGCACGCCCCACAGTGGAGATGTGCCCACAAGCAAGGTACATGCCCCCGACCGGAATCGAACCTGGGACCTTTCAGTCCACAAGCCGACGCTCTATTCACTGAGCCAAACCGGTCTCGGCTATCCATCATCTTTGATGGATTAATATGCATACTCAGATTGGGAGGTGGTCATGGCTTGGCGTAGGGGAGTGATGGTTAATTTGCATGTTTCCTTTTATCAGTGTAGATTGATTTTTAGAGAGTGGAAGGGAGAGGGAGAGACAGAGAGAAACATCTATGTGTGAGAGACACATCGATTGGTTGCCTTCTGCACACACTCCAACCAGGGCCAGGGAACCTGCAACTAAGGTATGTGCCTTTGATTGGATCAAACCCAGGACTGATTGATACGCTATCTACTAAGTCAAATCGGCCAAGGGCTTCAAGAAGACATTAGTGCCTAGGAGGCTGTTCATGGTTTTATCCAACTCAGTTTCAATGGGACAATGGAAGTAGAATCCAGATGGCAGGATGTTGAGAACCAAGGAGCTCATAATTATATTAAGCTGAATTCTCTAAGTTATCTTAAAAGAGATTAGTAAAAGTCATTGGTACTTAACAGCAAACTATCATTCTCTACTTTTAATTTGCAGTTTGTTAAAAGTTTGGATATTTCTAATGATATAACCTATCAAGGACAACAGATTAATTAAGAATTTTGCTGTATTTCTCAGTGTGAGCATTCACTAAATTTAAAATGTATAAAATCATTTGTTTCTGGGACGCTGAATAGGACAGAGAGAAATAGACTATGCTTTCTTCTTATTAGTGATGAGATAAATGGTGTTCTCTAAAGGAAGTAAGATATTTAATTCAGAAGTGCAATAAACAATGTGGAATTAACTAACAATAAATCTACTCAGTCACTGGAGATTTACAAAGATTAGTAAACAAAACAAAACATACAAATGCATTCCCACCCATAAATCTTAAGAAGACAGTGCTTCTCAAAAAAGAAAAACTGAAACTATCCACTGGTTATTTGTTTTTCTTCTCTGAATACTAAATATTAATCCAATATGGTTGAAGTAAATGACAGTATTTAGTTTTCCAAAAATGGCGTGGGAATACACAGTAAATGGAGAGTACGGCCAGCTGTTTCCTCAGGATAGAAATATTCCAAAAGTAATTTTGAAATGCTTCTACTTTTACACAGGAAGATTTGGGAGGCAAGCTCACTTTATGATTACTTTTGAAATTTCATGGATATTGAAATCCTTCCAAACTTGACTGTAAGATTTCAAAGAGGAACATTAACATTTTTTATGGAATTTAGAGTCTGTCATTCTTCAAAATATTGGTTGATATTCCAGAAAAGGAAGAGAGTCCCTTTTTCTTTGCTCATATGATGGATTATACCCAAAAAATATCAACGTACTTTACACAAGCTAACTTATAGTCCAGGCCCTTTAATACTTTCAATGAGCATTAAGGAGACTCCTATTCCACATATGGTAACATGGAGTTTCTGGAAACCATGGATGAAGTGAATGAGACATGACATAGCTGCCAGCAAGTTTGCAGATGAGCCAAGAATAGCAAACAAGATTTCTACTTTACTGTTTTAACCACCAGACACACAAAAATTCATAGATACTAAATAATTAAAACAACAGACTAAAAAACATGGTCTAGAAGTTCTTAACCTCAAGTCCGTCTGTGTGTGAACGAATCTCTTCATTTTAACTGTCTTGGTGGTCTCATTTTTCCCATCTGGGGCAAATAGATTGCTAAGATTTCTCTCAGACTCTGATACTGGAGTTTTCTGTGGACTTCACTCTGGAAAGGGGGTCTTGACTAAAATTAAAAATTATTCAAAATATTTGTGGAAATAGTATGGCAGGATGTTCTTGTGCATCTCTTCATTTTTCTTAGCAATAATATTTACTGAATCTTGCCTCTTTCTTGGTAGCTCTCAAAATTAGCTCTTGTTCTTTTCAAATGGCTGTTTCTCTAACTTTTTTTCAAACAAAATCAGTTACAAATAAGGTTAGTTATGATATTCTCTAGATCAGGAGTGGGGAATCTTTTTCTGCCAAGGACCATTTGGATATTTATAACATCATTCGGGGGCCATACAAAATTATCAACTTAAAAATTTGCTTGTTATATTTGGTCAAACATTTAATTAACTCACCCCTAATGCCTTGGCAGGGCCAGAACAAATGATTTCACAGGCCTTATATGGCCTGAGGGTTGGATGTTCCCCAACCCTTCGTTAGATCATTATATCATTAGCTTCATTCTTCATCCTTTTCTCCTGGGACTAAAACACAGGTAAATAAAAGCAGAGTGGTTAATAATGCAGGTTCTGGAATCATACTTACTAAAAATAAAAAATACCTTGCAATTTATTTGATATGTGACTTTGGACTGAAATTAACCCATCCAAGTTCCAGTTTTCTCATCTTTGAAATAGGAAAGGTAATGTTCTACTACTAATAGTTTTCTATGAAATGAATGAATATAAGGAATTATCATAATACCTGATATACAGTAAATAGCCTTGCTTATACTCCCCTCCCCACTACTTCTCTTTTGATAGATAACATACCTAGATTTTATTTCATGCCATCCTTTGTCTCACTGACAGGAAGTCTAGGAACTACATTTCCCAGAATCCATTGCCATCACACTTTTGGTTTAAATTCCTTTAATGAGATATATTTGCATGAGATTTTGAAGGCAGAAAGGAAATAGAAATTAACTTCTCCCTTACGGGCAAGAAGGTTTATGGTCTTTGGTAGTAAGAAAAATAGGAGTCTTTTTTAGTGGCTTTAATGAGACCCCATGAGAATTATCATTTGGTGCTATAAGTAGCTGAGATCCTTGGCAGTAGTTTCTAGCAATTTCTGTAATATCCTAATTTTTTGAAGGAAAACAGTAGTTACTCTTAAATGTCACTTCTTCATATCTTTTGTAAGCACCTAATTCCCTCAATTAAATGTCTTCCTGCTTGAGTGTTTTCTATTTTTTTGTCTTATTCCTGGCTGATTTATATTTCCTTCTTTACCTCCTGATTTTTTAATTATCTCATAAATGACTGAGTAAGAAGGGCAGGAAGGGAAATAATAGAAATAATAACTTTCAGGTCTTTATTCATATGACATCCTTTTAGTGAGTGCTTCCTGACTATCTACATTTTCAATATTGCTTTCATTCTTTGAAAATCTCCTTAGCATTTTTCACTCTTTTTAAATATAGTGATCTCACTTGTTTATTTTGTTTATTATATTATTTTCTAGAAAGGTATTAAGCTCATGAGGCTAAATATTTTGACCATTTAGTTCACTGTTAAATCTTCAGCTCTTTAAAAGGTATCTGTCACATAGTAGGTGCTCAATAAACACTTGTTGGGTTAATGAATGAATTGAGTACTTACAATATACTAGAGGCCCAGTGCACAAAATTTGTGCATAGGTGTGTGTGTGGCGAGGTGGGGGTGGGGGGCACAGGTTCCTCAGCTTGACCTGTATCCTCTCCAATCTGGGAGCCTTCAGGGGATGTTCTACTGATGGCTTAGGCCTGTTCCCATGGTTCTCTGTTCTCTGCAGACCTGCCTGCTTGATGTCTTCTCTCTGTGGGGGCCTTCTTGCCCTTCACCGCCCCTGGGGCCAGGGGAAAGCAGGGCCCTGCTGTCTGCTTGCTTGCTGAGGGAGACATTCCCACCCTGCCCCCAGATGCTTATGTACACACCAGCTCAGAGCACCTGGGTCTCAGGGATGTTCCCGCCCCACCCCTGGCTGCTCAGTGCCTGGAAGCATAGGCCCAGAGTGGCCAGGGGGCATTCTGGGACCCCGGCCACTCTGGGCCTACATGAGGGCCTATAGACTCAGAGACACCTTTCCCTGGGACACAGGCCACTTGGTGCCAGCATGCAGGCAAGCAGCCGCCCTGCCCCCAGCTGCTTGGCACCTGCATTTGCAAATTAACCCATCATCTTTGTTGGGTTAATTTGCATACTCCTGATTTGCTGGTGGGTATTACAAAGTGATGGTCAATTTGCATCTTTCTCTTTTATTAGTGTAGATTAGACTTTATTCTAAATCCTATATGTCTATTATCTTATTAAATGCTTCTAAAAATCCTATCCATTGGCTATTACTCTTACGTTCAATTTATAAAAGCAAAGACTTAGATACAAAAATGGTGAAGCAAAGCTTTGAACTAAGATTCAATTCTATACGTATGCTGTTAACCATGATATAATGTTGAATCCTATTCTTATTGGAAGTTAAGCAATTTTTATGAGATGAAACAGCCACTCAGTGGCACAACTCAAATTCTTTGCCAGGTCTCTCTGCCACTAAAATCCAAGGACTATGCATTTTACAGACTAGGAATCATTTTCATAGGTCATGAGGTGCTTTCTCTTGAATTCAGATAAAACATAAAGGAAAGTGATGTTATACTAGTATATACTGCCCATGAGAAAAACCAGGAATATAGGTTTGAATCTACATATACTTTTATTAGAACAGACACATTTTAGTACAAGGGAGGTCTTCTTGTCAGATGTTAATAAAATCATGGTTATAGCATATTATTTTCATTAAGCAGTAACTGTTTCCTGGGTGTGAGCCTATTTAGCTTATAATAGGGCACTGTAAATACTGTGCTCCCAATTACAAAGCTCAGCAAAAGCAAAACAGCTGTTTAGTATGAGGCATCTTTATAAGATGAATGAACATCCTAGCTCATATAGTTATGGAAGAGCCAATTTTATCAAACCACACTTTAAAAAGCAACTTAGGCCCTGCCCATTCTTCTTTTATTTGTTAGGCAAAAAAAAAAAAAGAAAACAGACAAAAATATAAGATGATGCAGACAGCAATATCTTTAGAATATTTCTAGTTATGCCCTCCATTCAGTATTCATGTAAACATAGAAGGAAGAGTTTAGCAAAAAAGAAGAATAAGATGCTTGAAACAGGCCATCGGGGATGGGGGAACCTTATTATGCAAAGAAGAAACTGCTGATGAATGCTCTTCTTTGACTGCACTCACCCAGTTGTACCAAAAAAGAGGATGTGATTGGGAAATGAACTGTCCTTTCTTTCCACTGTGTGATCCACTCTCAAATTCCCAAGATTTTCACACTTGTTATTAAAATATAATAACTTGGAGCTTATGGGTAAAAAAAACACAAACATTCTTCTTTTAATGTACATAATACCTCATTTCTCACTTGTGCAGCCCTAATCTAATGAAGTAGGCTTTTCAACCATCTCATGTAATGTTTACTTCTGCCATTCTTCCAGGGTCATGTTTTTAGCTTGACAAGTATTTTATTTGCAGATATAAAAAGAATTTCAGTATATAAGAAAACATTTTTCCCCAGTGTAATAATACTGTTGTTGAATGTGGTCATGGGTGTAATTTTAAGACATGGCCGTGTCTTTGAGAGTTTTATGTAATGGAAATTTGAAGTAATTAAGACTATCAAGTATAGTTTAGTATCTGAATATGTAGTAAGAATTCTAGACTGGGAATCAGGTGACCTAAATCTTGACCTTGGTTGTTCCACTAATGAAGGGTGTGACCTCAGATAATTAATTTAAACTTTCAGGTCTTTAGACTCTTCTTCTATAAAAGATAGAGACTGTGAAGTCCCAGAAGTTTCATCACTAAAGAGAAAAAGAACACATAGCCAAAGGAAAAAAAAAATCAAGATTAGATGAATTAAAAAGTTTATTTAACAATCAGATTTTTATATAAGACACAGAATGGTTTCTTTTTTTCCATTCATGCCAGGCCAATGATGACTAAAAATAAGACAGTTTATCTAACTTAGTAAATATTAATAATAGTAAGCATTAAAAATATCTGAGTTTACTTATAAGGACAGTTTAGTAAAATAAGATGAATTTGAGGTTCTGTAAATTATTGTATGGTCCTCTTATTTATAGCTGTAGACAGGCTTCATGAGCATGGTTCATGTATTTACTTATGGGAATTAAGAAATAGGATCTTTATTTGTTCTTATAAAGGACTAGCCATCATAATGATGCAATAAAATTTAACAGACCAAGGCAAAGTATGTAGTACATACTAGTAGACTGTTCCCCCCACTGGAATAGAGTGTTAGCTAAAACAGATTTGGAGATCCTGGAATTATATTATCTTTTTAAGTTGGTAAAATCAATTCTATTTTGGAGACAATCCTATCAAGAAAAGAGCAATATGCAAATTGACCATACCTCTGCTACATGCACAAGCCATGCCCACAAGCCACGCCCCACCAGCCAATCAGAGTGAGTATGCAAATTAACCCAATCAAGATGGCTATGGCCACAGAGAATGCAGGCGGGAGGCTTGGGTTGCCCCTGGTGATGGAAGAAGCCAAGCTTTCTGCCTACCCTAGCGGCCTGGACCTCCACTTTAAGCAACAAAGTTTCAATGGCTGTGCGAGCAGAAGGCTTGGCTCTGCTCCAGGCTACAAAGTTTCAATTGTAGAAGATAAATAAATCCCAGATACCAGGGCCTCCCCTTGGGTCGCTGGTGGGCTTGGGGGCTTGCAAACCATCACAGACCCCTCACCCAGGCCACCCCATGCCCCAAGGGATTACCCACTCTGATCCAGGACACCCTTCATGGCAAACCAGCTCGCCCCCACCCGTGCACCAGGCCTCTAACCTATCTAATAAAAGAGTAATATGCAGATTGACCATCACTCCAACACACAAGGTGACTGCCCCCATGTGGTCAAAATATCCTGCCCCCATGTGGACACAAGATGGCCACCACAAGATGGCCAGCAGGGGAGAGCAATTGGGAGGGACCAGGCCTGCAAGGGACGGCATTTGGGGGTGAACAAGCCTGCAGGGAAGGGCAGTTAGGGGTGACCAGGCCAGCAGGGGAGGGAAGTTGGGGGCAAACAGGCTGGCAGGGGAGCAGTTAGGCATCAATCAGGCTGGTAGGGGAGTGGTTAGGGAGTGATCAGGCTGGTAGGCAGAAGCAGAGGCAATCAGGAAGGCAGGCAGGTGAGCAGTTAGGAACCAGCTGTCCTGGATTGTGAGAGGGATGTCCGACTGCCCATTTAGCCCCAATCCATGTAGGATCGAGACTAAACATGCAGTCGGACATCCCTCTAGGGGTCCCAGATTGGAGCGGGAGCAAGCTGGGCTGAAGGACATCCCCACCCCGGGCACAAATTGTATGCACCGGGTTTCTAGTTGTTTGATAAACCTGATTATATAATGGCTTTGAGATGCTAAAGATACCTGTGTCTCTGACAAGATGAGCTACAACTTGTCTGTTCCTTAAGTCTTTCTGCTACATCCAGCAGGTATGGGGTTTCAAGTTTAGAGAAATAAATAAAGCAACAGATTTGGGGATCCTGGGATTATATTATCTTTTTGAATTTGTGAAATAGATTGGAACAAGTAGGTGGCATGTAATGTGAGAATGCCTGCTCCTGCTTGGCACTGAGGGTTTTCCAAGGTTCCCAATTGGTGACAACACAGGGTGTGTTTACACAATTTAGACTTTGATAGGATACCTTTTTCAGAGAAATACTTTGGGCAGTTTCCCAGGTTCAAATTTTTCTAATCACTAAATCTGTTTTTTACTTGATTCAAATTCACTTGTTCTATTTTGCTATAATTAAATGTGTACAGCTTGGAAATTACTTCTCTTTGCTTTGAAAAATATTTCTGTTTGTTTATTCTTTCTCTAACTCAGAAGAAACTCAATCCACATTGGAACAAGGCTTTTTAAGATATGGATGTAATTGGGTGGTGAGATGGACTCATTATTATTCCCATGACCTTCTCCACCCTCACCTCCTCCCTCGTGCATTCATTTCATCATAGCGGTGGAAGTGTAAAACAATACGGTCAGTGGTCTCAAAGGTCTATAACACAACTAACACAACTCTTTTAAAATCTAAATTGGCAACATGAAAATGGGCTTAGGGTTCCTAAAATTTGTCACCTTCACACAATAATACAAATATACTTGTAAAGCAGTATAAAGTACAATCCTATTTCAGCTCACATTTTTTAAATTTGAGAAAGCTGCAATAAACTCAAAAAGGAAAGTATATTTATAGAAATAAATATATTCTTTGAATCATTGGAATAGTTCTATAATTTCACTTGCACTTGGTTTCTTTTATATTATCATAATAGCTTTGCTAACACCAAAATATTTCTGTGAGATAACTCAAGGAAGTAATAACTGATATGTAATTGATTGCATTCTTAGTCTTTGCAGGTTTTCTTTTTTTTTTTTTTAATTAATTTTTATTAATTTTTTATACATATCTCCCCATTGCCCCCCCTCCCTCCCAGGCATACCCCGACCCCCCAGTGTCTGTGATCATTGGTTATGTTTATAAGCATGCATACAAGTCCTTTGATTGATCACTTATTTACCTCACCTAACTTTAATCTTTCTGCTATAATTTCACAGTCTGTTTGATGCTTTATGATTTTTGTCCTCCTGAGAATTATCAGTCTACTCCCTTTCTGTGCTCCTGATTCTATTATATTCACCAGTTTATTCTGTTGATCAGATTTTTAATTCACTTAATTTTTAGATTCACTTGTTGACAGATGTGTATTTGTTGTTCATAATTTTTTGTCTTTTACCTTTTTTTTCTTCCTCTTCTAAAAGGGTACCTTTCAGCATTTCATATAATACTGGTTTGGAGTTGATGAACTCCTTTAGCTTTTTCTTCTCTGTGAAGGTCTTTATCTGCCCTTCAATTCTGAATGATAGCTTTGCTGGATAGATTATTCTTGGTTGTAGGTTCTTGTTGTTCATCACGTTGAATATTTCTTGCCACTCCCGTCTGGCCTGCATCGTTTCTGTTGAGAAATCAGCTGACAGTCGTATGGGTGCTCCCTTGTAGGTAATAAACTGTTTTTCTCTTGCTGCTTTTAATATTCTCTCTTTCTCTTTTGCTCTTGGCATTTTAATTATGATGTGTCTTGGTGTAGTCCTCTTTGGGTTCCTTTTCTTTGGGGTTCTGTGTGCTTCCTCGACTTGTAAGTCTATTTCTTTTACCAGATGTGGGAAGTTTTCAGTTATTATTTCTTTAAACAGGTTTTCAGTATCTTGCTCTCTCTCTTCTTCTGGCACCCCCACAATTCTGATGTTGGTACGCTTGAAGCTGTCCCAGAGGCTCCTTACATTATCTTCACATTTTTGGATTCTTTTCTCTTCTTGCTTTTCCAGTTGAATGTTTTCTGCTTCTTTATATTTCAAATTTTTGACTTGATCCTTGCCTTTCTCTAGTCTGCTGTTAGTACTCTGCGTAATAGTATTCATTTCAGTCAGTGTATTTATTATCTTCTCTTGGGTCTCACTAAATTTATCCATCTTTTCTAGCATATTCTTGCAAAACCTTATAAGCGTGGTTTTGAACTCTATATCCAGTCATTTTTTTTTCCTCCATTTCTTTTGCTTGTAATCCCTTCCCTTGTCTCGGCATTTTCACTGTGCCGGGGAAACTTCTGTGCTGGATTCAGCCACAGAAGCCTCTGCTGAGCTTGGGAGGGTGGAGTCTCAGGGCTTAAGGGACCGCCTTGCCTTCCAGTCGCCCCGCCCTCCACGGCCCCTGAGTCTCCCGTGACTGGGTAATGGCTGGAGCGGTCCTTGTGCGCGCACGCACCCGCAGCGCCTCCAACCGCTGCCTTTCCGGCTCCCCTGCGAACCAGGACCACACGAGTCTAGGTCCCCAGGGTTTCGCCCAAAACACGGGCCCAGTGGACTCAGAAGTGGCACAGATCGGAGGGTCTGTCTCCCGCCCACTCGCGAAAGCCAGCGGCACAATCAGCAATCCGTCCTCCGCGTGGTGCCGTGCGCGACCGGACCTCCGATCCTTTGCAACTCCCCTAAATTTCCGTGCACTTCTCCCTTTTCACAGTCCAAACTCCCCCCGTATGAGTTTCGGCTGGATCTGGGGTTTAGTGTCGTAAGGGGTTCAATGCCGTTGGGAGTCTCCGTTTCCCTCCCGCCAGAGAAAACCAGCCAGGTACTCCGGCACCCGCTCTCTCAGCGCGCGTCTCCGTACCTCAGCTTTTTGCAGCTCCTCTGGGTCTCCGTGAGCCCCTCTCTTTCCCTCTAGTTGTAGAACTTCCACTCAGCCAGCTTTCCTGTGGTTCTGGATGATGTCCGTTCTGTCTTTCAGTTGTAGTTTTGAAATTGTTGTGCGAGGCAGCAGTATATGTGTTTACCTATGCCGCCATCTTGGATTCTCCTTTGCAGGTTTTCTGAGGAACAGTGTGAGAAGTGAGAGAAATAAGCTACTAATAGAGACTCTTCAATGGGTTAACCATCAAATTTCTTTCTTTTTTTCTTTTCTGACTCAAGTATTATCTTCACTTTTAATCTATACAGTGAGCTCACTTAACATGACAATTGAATTCCTCATGGACATGTAACACCAGACCATCTTCTCTCTAGATTGAGGTCACATAAGGGAAAGAAGACTATTTGTGGGTGGGCTTTAGGGCGGTCATGATGTATGTGATTGGTTTGTAAAATTTGAGACACGTGAGCATTGTTCTTGGGGACAGTTCAGGGTTACATTCAAAAACATAACTTAGGCCCTAACTCCTTTGGCTCAGTGGATAGAGCATTAGCCTGCAGACTGAAGGGTCCCAGGTTTGATACTGGTCAAGGGCATATACCTTGGTTGAGGGTACATCCCCAGTGAGGGTGTTGCAGGAGGCAGCTGATAAATATTTCTAATTCTCTATCCCTTTCCCTTTCTTTCTATAAAGAATCATCAATAAAATAAAATTAAAATTAAAAATATATAGGTACAGTTAAGAACTTAGTTAAAAAATTAACCACTTAGTTCAGGGCTCCCAAATTTTATATGTTGAGTTACTTCATTGCCCTTCATCTCATAAATAATTTAGAAAGTAGCTGGTAGAAGTACCTGCTGATTGACAAATGTGAGTGAGCAGGCACATAGTGTGAAGATGTGTACACTGCTATCTGCCAATGACTGTGGTTTTTCTCATTTCTTTCCTTGTAGGAAACTCGCCAGGACTCAAAGAAAGTAGAGATCTGGTCAGTGGTTTCTGTGATAGAACTGCCTCCCATTCACAAGTGTCCACAAAAGCATACTTTTAAGAGCCCCTGACCAAAGGGAGAAAGGCATTGCCAGGGCATGCATGCTCCCTCAGCTTATCAAGATGTTGGGGGCTCCTGAGCTAACCAGGCAAGCTTGAACTTCAGGGACATCCTGGAAATAATATGGCCTCAAATCTCACTCTTTCCAGATAGTATTCACTTTGCTCTCTTGCAAGATTTTCTTTATATGCACCAAAGATTTTGTCAGAGAATTGATTCTTGTAAATACCTGAGTGGACTTGGGTGATCATTCAGGTCAATTTCCATGATTGAACTGATGCTGTACATGTACATAACCTTATGGTGTATCAAAACAGCAAGGACACATCACAGTGGTCCTTCAGGACCACTTGATAACACACCTTGGTCCAGAGAACCATGCATCGTGTTCATCTTTCACATAATCATCCGACTTTTGCCATGATGTCTTTATGTACCATTTCCTCTGTTATATATGCTCTTTTGAGTCTACGTTTCCCACTAAATAATATACCTCAAATTTTATTTCTGTACCTTTTGGGTGGCAGGTTTATCATCAAGAAAGAGCAGGACAGGAGTAGTAGAATAATTCATCCTAACATTTTTTTAAAGTAATCCTTTCAGATTAAACCTTACATAGAGGCCCAATGAAAAGAGTTAACTAATTTTTTTTTTTTGGTAATTTTTAAAGTAACTTTGTTTTCAGGATACAGTGGTGCTCTCTACTGGGTAAGAGTGGGGTGCTGAAACTAGGGCTTTGGGGGATCCAGTTAGAAAAACATGAGCAGAGATGTTCTCTAAGGTTTTGATTATATCTTCATTTTTAAATAGTCCAGCAGATTTTATGTGGATGATCATGTGTATTATTTAGTTTAGCCTATAACCCAGATGCTTCTGTATTTAATAAAGAATGCACAGGCCAGCCCAGCCAGTGTAGCTCAGTGGTTGAGTGTCAAACCATGAACCAAGATTTCACTGGTTAGATTCACTGTCAGGGCACATGCCTGCGTTTTGGGCTCCATCCCAAATAGGAGGCATGCAGGAGGCAGCTGATGTTTCTCTCTCATTGATATTTCTCTCTCTCGACACCTCTTCCTCTTTCTCTCTAAAATCAATAAAACCATATTCTAAAAAAGAGATTACCAGTGTTATGCTAATCTGGAATGCACCATCCAGACTGAAGCCTGGCCTTGGGAAGCCCTCCCTCCAAAGGCAGCTACTTCAGGGGTTTTGTTGCCTGCATCTGGATCAATCACTGTTACTTTGATAATTAATATACTCATTATCAGAAATGGGTCATTTACTATTAAAAGTAGTGGATTATTGACAATGATGATTAGTGTTTTTTAAAAAAGATCCTTGCTAAGGAATTTTAAAATCTTCAATATATATGCATTGGCAAAAATATTTAGAAGAGACTTACCACAGATGCATGACCACTAAGAATTCAGGGAGGATTTATAGCCTACACCTTTGGAAAGATATTCTAATATAAATACTAAAGACCCCTTTGTACAGCCTTGGATTCTAGAGGATTCTGGTGGTTTGATTTGCCATAATGGAGACAGAATCCTGGCCTTAGAAAGTTGCTGTATCTGCTTCTGGTATATTGCTCTGTCTGTCTCAAGTGAACTTTTCTTGCAATTTATAAAAACAATATCTAAAAAGACAGTGAGCTGAGACTTCCTTGTGCTGACAAAACAGGTGGTATAAACAACTTTTGTTCTGCTTTCCAAGCATTCTTTTGTATGTGTTTTGTTTATATAGAGAGCAGAATTTAGACTGAGATCTTGTTTCATTATAACTGGTAGCAAGACTATACATGGAGTAGTAAGCTCTAACTTGCCTCCAAGTTCGTTGTTGGTCACTGCTAGAGTCCAAATATTCATTGCCAAGGTGGCTGAAGTCCATTTTCCATTGTCTCTCTCTGCTCAAAACTTATTTGATTTGAAGAATAAAAGCACAGTGGGCACAATCCTCCTATATAATAAAAGGATATTATGCAAATTGACTCTAAAGGTGGTCACTTGACAGGTCACTGTGAGGCACACTGACCACCTTTCAGTCCATTTCCCCAGCCAGCAGGCTCTGATTGCCTGATGGAGAATAGGGAACTGGGGATGGGTGGAGGCAGGAGGCAGGGCCAGCTGTGGGCAGCCGGGGAAGATGGCCCTGATCATAGGCCAGACCTAGGGACTGTACATGCACACAAATTTCATGTGCCAGGCCTCTAGTATTTATATACCTCTAAAATGATGTTATTTAAATTTGACCCTGATTTATTCATTTCTTTCTATGATTTTCCCTAAATAACTTGTTTTGTCACCGTGAGAACTTCTAGGATCAGCTGACAGTTCCTTTAGTAATTTTTTATTAGTTTTATTAAGAAATAATAGATATATGCTGAGACCGGTTTGGCTCAGTGGATAGAACGTCGGCCCATGGACTGAAGGGTCCAGGGTTCGATTCCTGTCGGGGGCATGTACCTTGTTTGTGGGCACAACTTCAGTAGGGGGCGTGCAGGAGGTGGCTGATTGATGTCTCTCATAGATGTTTCTGACTTTCTATCCTTCTCCCTTCCTCTCTGTAAAAAAATAAATAAAAATATATTTAAAAAAGAAATAATGGATATATATCACTGTGTAAGCTTGAAAAGCATTGATGATTTGATTTTTTTATTTGCATATATTGTGAAATGATTGCCACAATAGTTTCAGCTAACACCCACCATCTTATATAAATATGATAAGAAGAAAATAAATTTTTCTCCTTGTGATGAAAACTTATTAGATTTACTTACTCTCTGAACATGTATCATAGAGCAGTGTTAACCATCATGTTCTCCATTACATCTCTAGCACTTATTTATCTTATAAGTGGCAGTTTGTACTTTTTGACCACCTTCCTCCACCTCCCTCTCCTACCACCTTCCACTTCTGGTAACCACAAGTCTGAGGTCTGAGGTTGTGGGGGTTTTTTTAGATTCCACATATAGGTGAGATCATAGAATATTTGTCTTTCTTTGATAGTTACTTTTGAAGCATTTCTTAGATGTTCTTTTCCCCCAGAATAAAAATATGTGATCTTTCCTTAATAACTTTAGTATTTTATTGGTAAGATTATATATTTATGCATAAGAATTACTTATAGAATATAAGAAGGTATATAACGAATAAAAAATGATTGATGAAAAAATAAATTCAATAGTGATTCAAAGAGAGAAATGTCTGTGACAATTGTGACCAAAGAAGATAAGAGTAACTTCTTCATATGCTTGAGATGTAGACAGAGCTGAATAGAAGCAGGCAACCACTATAACCAACTTTGGGAACTAGGATGAGTTAGCTGGATCTTATGAAGGATGCTAAAATGCAGGCTAAATTTAGAGCTCGGATTCCAAAAGCTTTCTGATATTTTTCTCTCGCATAAAGTCCTTTCATTTTGGATACAATGCTAATTAAAACTTTTTGAAAGGGGAACAGGCTGCCTCCAGTAAAAAGGAACAGGAAGTATATTATGCATCTATGCGATTTACTAGATGGGAAAAATGAACCTTCATGCTACAAGGGCTGGCAGGAAGTTAGTTCTCTTCTCCCTCTTTTCAGGTACCTGCTAAAAAATAATTTTTGCTCCTTTTCCCAGAACAAAGTAAATGATGGGATTTTGAAAGTAACCTGCCTAGTGTTTTCTTAAGATAGGGAACTAGCATTGAAGTTAATGAAGGGTCAGAGGCTAGAACTGGAAACCATCCTCCCTTGAAAGACATGGAGATTTCCAGTGTTTTCAAAGCCTGCCTGTCTCTCCTCCCTGTAACCCATCTCCGTCTTCCACCTCTCCCTAATCTCCATTTTCCTACCTCATTAACCAGAAAAATCTGCTTCTTTCCTTAAGTAGATTGGGCAGGGTTGTAAATTCTTCAATATTGCAAAAAATCGGATTTATTTATTTTCTATAACTACTTTGATCTCCTTCGTGAACTCCCATCTTATTCAGTGGATGACTTAGACAATTTATTCCAGGTAGATTTATTCCAGCCAAGTATTCTCAATTTGATTTAAAAAACAGAAGATATTCTTCAGCTACTGTAACTTAGGAGATGCACAATAATCAGAGTTCAGTCACTTCATCTCTCCAAAAAGTCAATTAAGATTATAGGAGGAGGATATTTAGGTGGCACCCAGCAACTAATAGGTGTGTTAGTTGGAACCTTTGAGAAACAGATACTGGAACATAATAGGAGTTCAAGGAATTTATTGCAAGGCAATACCTGTGAGAATTAAAAGGGGGACGAAACAGGACTGAACAGGGACAGCCTTCCGACAGCAGGTGTAGTACCTGTGAAAGGAAGGATGGAAGGAAGTGGGGGAAGGGGAGAGGGAAGAGAGCAGGGAGATTCCAATGCAGATCTGACAGAGGCCCTGCCAATCCAACAGCAAGCTCCGGAGGAGAAATTGTTAGCAAGCTCTCATGTTGGACAGAAATAACCAGGCCCTAGGACCCCTGCTATATTTAGTCATTGCAAGGTGCTACCCAGGAAGAGGGTGCTCTTGTCTCAAAAGGTGACTCTGAAGGTATTAAGGAAGCTGTCAGCTAACTGCACTTCTTGCAATGAAAGAGTCTGTCTTGAGGGGAGATCTGAGCAGTGTGCTGACATTGCTACCACAGGTTCTTGGGATTCTTTGGGTTTCACTGGTCTCTGTTTCAGCTGCCTTCTTTCTTGACAGATGACACTTCTGAAGGACAACTGGTGCCATTCCTAGGGAGTCTGTCACTTTCTCTTTAATGAGGCTGGCATAACTTGGGATTTTTCTTTTCTGTCTTGGCCAGGACATTTGAGTGTCCCTGGAAACTTGCCCACCCCTTCACTTTTAGGATGCTGTGACACCCTCTGGCAAGATCCCCAGAGAGCTCTCAAAAAAATTTTACATACCCACCTGGGGGCCCCATGGGAATATATCATACTTACAAATTGACAGCAGCCGAGTTGCCATGTTAAACAGAGAACGCCATGTCAAATTTGAACGTGAACACTGTTTAGGGTAAGCCTGTCCCACATATTGCATGATACATTTATACCAACCAAAGAAAAATCCAAAAAATAAAATACAAATTAACAAATAAAAAGCAAATTCATTTATTGATCCCAAACTCAAATTCAACTGGTGACATAATGATGTATAAAGCTTGCTCTCTAACCTGAAAAGAACGCAAATAGTGAATAAGAGAGCCTATAAAAATAACCCAAAGTAGTAAGAAATGTAATGGAGATAAGTGGTAGAGGAAGATAAGAGACCTGCACAGGATTTCATATAGAACAAGACTGTTTGCTTAGTTGAATTCAGAGCAGTCTCCATAGAGATGATGTTGCCTATGTTCTAATATGAGTTCAAAGTCGTTTCCTAGGTGACAAGTCCAGGAGTGAAAGGCATTCTGAACAGAAAAATTAGACTTTCAGAGTGGTCCAATAATTGTAGGTAAAGTACAGTGATGGCTTTGTATCTGAAAAAGAAAATACAGCACCTAAAAGGTTCATAATTTTTCCATCAGTAATGTATAGCCAAACACAAAATTTGAGGAAGGACACACTATAGATCTGTATCATAGAAAGATCGCTCTGACAATTGAGTACTTCCCTGGTCCTTACACTTGAGGGGCATCTGAATCACCTGCAGGGCTGGTGGAAACACAGGTGACTGGGCTCACCTCCAGGGGTTCTGATCCAGTGGGTCTGGGATGGGACCTGAGACCTGCATGTATAACAAGATCTCAGGTAATGCTGGTGTTGCATGTCTCAGGACTGTACCTCCAGAACTACTGATGTAGAAGCCCAAAGGAGGGGTCTTGATTAGATGCAATGTCTCCATTTTATAGATTTGTTTTTACTCAATCCTCTCAGTAACCTTTTAAAAAGTTAATCTCTGTTACTTACTATCAGTGAGAGATATTTAGGTTGTAATCCATTTTCCAAAGAAATGCATTATCTGTTTTCTTAGGAGTCAGGAAAAAGAAGAAATGAAGGGAAAATATTGCTAGTTCAAAATACCTTTTTAAAGTGAGGTACCTTCTGTCCTCTGTTTTGTAGTTATGGAGAGATGTGAAGCCTAAACTGTTTCATGAGAGACAGTAGTGTGGTCCAATGACCTTGGAGCCAGACAAAACATCTGTTTCATATGAAACTCTATGCAGGTCCCTTATCTTCCTCACGCACTTATCGTTACTCATCTGTAAAATGTGATTAGTAACCCTTTCCTCTCAAACTTAGTGGAGCGATAAATGAGATTGTATATATAAAATACAGCTACAAATCAGCCAGGTATATTATATGGATTCCCCTCCTTTTTTGAACCTGAATAAAACTAAAGTGTGTGTGCTCATGTGTATGTGTGCAGGCACATACTACAGAGATAGATTGGAGTTGGCAGAACTAGAAGAAGACCATAATTAGATGTAATTTATCCTCTTTATGAATAATTTTTACTCAATCTCCTCAATAATCTTAAAGAAGTTAATTATTAACATTAGTAAAAGTTATTTTTTTATTTTTTATTTATGTATTACATGTATATGTATCTTCCTATTGCCTCCCCCACCCCACTACCATATATGCCCTCACCCTCCAATGTCTTGCGTCCATTGGTTATGCTTATATGCCTGCATACAAATCCTTCAATTGATCTCTTATCTACCCCACCTCTCCCTAACCTTCCCACTGTAATTTGACAGTCTGTTTGATGCTTTACTGCCTCTGTATCTATCTTTTTGTTCATCAGTTTATAATGTTCTTTATTATCCATAAATGAGAGATCATGTGGTATTTTTTTTTCATTGACTGGCTTATTTTACTTAGTATAATGCTCTCCATTTCCATCCAGGTTGCTGCAAATGATAAGAGTTCTTTCTTTTTATGGCAGCATAGTATTCCATTGTGTAGATGTACCATGGTTTTCTGACCCAGTCATCTGTTGATGGGCACCTAGGCTATTTCCAGATCTTAGCTATTGTAAATTTTGCTGCTATGAACATAGGAGTGCATATATCCTTTCTGATGGATGTTTTTAGTTTCTTAGGATATATTCCTAGGAGTGGGATCACTGGGTCAAATGAAAGTTCCATTTTTAGTTTTTTTGAGGAAACCCTATACTGTTCTTCACAGTGGCTGCACCAGTCTGCATTCCTACCAGAAGTGCACAAGGGTTCCTTTTTCTCCGCATCCTCACCAAAACTTGTCGTTTGTTGGCTTGTTGATGATTGCCATTCTGGCAGGTATGAGATGGTATTGCATTGTCATTTTGATTGGCATTTCTTGGATAATTAGTGACTTTGAGCATGTTTTCATGTGTCTCTTGGCCTTCTGTCTGCTTTGGAAAAAATTCTATTTAAGTCTGTTGTCCATTTTTTAATTGGATCATTTATCTTCCTTTTATTAAGTTGTATAAGTTGGCTGTAGATGTTGGAGATTAAACCTTTATCAGTGGTAACATTTGTAAATACATTCCCCCATACAGTGGGTTTTCTTATTGTTTTGTTGATGGTTTCTTTTGCTGTGAAAAGCTTTTTATTTTGATGTAGTCCCATTTGTTTCTTTTCTCTTTAGCTTCCCTTGCCCTAGAAGCAGTATCAGTGAAGACGTTCCTTTGGCATATGTTTGAGATTTTTCTGCCTGTGGATTCCTCTAGTATTTTTAAGATTTCCCATCTTATGTTTAAGTCCTATATCCATTTTGAGTTTATTTTTGTGTTTGGTGTCAGTTGATGGTCTAGTTTCATTTTTTTGCATGTATCTGTACAATTTTCCCAACACCATTTATTGAAGAGACTGTCTTGACTCCATTGTATGTTCATGCCTCCTTTGTCAGATATTAATTGAGCATAGTGGTTTGGGTCAATATCTGGATTCTCTATTTTATTCCATTGGTCCATATGTCTGTTCTTGTGCCAGTACCAGGCTGTTTTGAGAACACTTGCTTTGTAATATAGCTTGAAATCTGGTATTGAGATCCCACCTACTTTGTTCTTCTTTCTCAGGATTGCTGTGGTTATTTGTGATCCTTTTTTATTCCAGATGAATTTTTGGAGAGTTCTTTCTAGGTTTGTGAAATATGCCCTTGGCATTTTATTTTATTTTTTGTTTAATTTAATAAATCTTTATTGTTCAGATTATTACAATTATTCCTCTTTTTTCCCTAACCTCTCCACCCGGCTCCTACCCCTCCCTCTGCCTTTACCTCCTCCCACACTGTCTTCATCCATAGTTATACGATTTTTGTCCAGTCCCTTCCTGCACCACCCAAATCCCTTTCTCCCTTCCTATGCCCCTGATTCTATAATATTCACCAGTTTATTCTGTTCATCAGATTTTTAATTCGCTTAATTTTTAGGATCACTTGTTGATAGGTATGTAATTGTTGTTCATAATTTTTATTTTTACCTTTTTCTTCTCCCTCTTCTTAAAGAGTACCATTCAGCATTCCATATAATACTGATTTGGTGTTGATGAACTCCGTTAGCCTTTTCTTATCAAGGATGCTCTTTATCTGACCTTCAATTCTGAATGATAGCTTTGCTGAGTAGAGTAACCTTGGTTGTAGGTTCTTGCTATTCATCACTTTGAATATTTCTTGCCACTCCTGTCTGGCCTGCAGAGTTTCTGTTGAGAAATAATCTGACAATTGTATGGGCATTCCTTTGTAGGAAACTGACTACTTTCTCTTGCTGCTTTTAAGATTCTCTCTTTAACTTTAGCCTTTGGCATTTTTAATTATGATGTGTCTTGGTGTGGTCCTCTTTGGACTCCTCTTGTTTGGGATTATGTGTGCTTCCTGGACTTGTAAGTCTATTTCTTTTACCAGGTGGGGGAAATTTTCAGTCATTATTTCTTCAAATAGGTTTTTAATATCTTTTTCTCTCTCTTCTTTTGGCAACCCCATAATTCGGATGTTGGTATGCTTGAAGTTGTCCCAGAGACTCCTTATACTATCTTCACATTTTTTGGATTCTTTTTTTCTTTTTTCTTTTCCAATTGAGTGTTTTCTGCTTCTTTGTATTTCAAATCTTTAACTTGATTCTTACCTTCCTTGAGTCTGCTGGTAGGTCTCTGTATAATATTTTTTATTTCAGTCACTGTATGTTTAATTTCTAGTTGGTCCTTTTTCATCTACTCTTGTGTCTAACTATATTTATGGACCTTTTCTTGAAAAACCTTACAACGGTGGTTTTGACCTCTGTATCCAGTCGTTTGTTTTCCTCCATTTCTTTTATTTGTGATCTGTTCCTTTGTCTCCGCATTTTTGCTGCTTCCCTGAGTTGGTAGAGTAGCTTTGTGTGCTAGCTGTCTTATATGGCCCAGTCGTTCCACCTCCCCAGTTACCTGAGATGGAATCTCTTGGTTCACCCCTTTGTGGACTGTGTACAGCCTTGTTGTAGTAAAGTCTTCATTGTTGTTAGTATCACTGGAGGAATTGACCTCCAAGCCAATTGGCTATGAGGATCAGCTGTGTCTACGCTGGGAGAACTTATGTGCTAGAGACAGCCTTATGATACAAGACTTGCAAAACTACAGAAGCCTCTCTGTTCAGCTTGGATGGGATGGAGTCTCAGGGATGAGAAGACAGACTTGGCTTCCCATCAGCACTGCCGTATGCAGCCCTGGGTCTCAGTGTCCCTTGGTAATCGCTGCAACCCCCTCTGCACACACTGGCTCTCGCGTGCCTCCAGACTTCTGCCTTTTTGGCTTCCCTGAGTTTCAGTGTGCTCCAGGGACACATCTGTCTATTACACCGCCATTTTTTTCAGTAAAACTAATTTATTTGAAATGAATGATTTGAATTGTGAGAGGTCAAGAAAACCATACATATAAAACACACACACACACACACACACAAACACACAATATGTAGGTATGTATATGTGTGGAAGTGAGTGTGTGTGTTTGCTTTGTTTTTATTTTCTTTTTGATGCTATTAGGAGTGTTGCCCAGATGTGGGAGAGCAAGAACCAGGGTTAAAAACTTATTTTTTCTTCTGTACTACCCAAGAGTTCCCTATATGTTTTGACTTATCTCTTTCCTTTCTTAGAGTTAACTGTGCTTGAACTGTGAAGTCAGAGAATGATGTCACCACCCCCTGCCCCTGATACATACACATACACACACACACACACACACACACACACACACACACACGTACAAACACAGTGGAACCCTTTGCACATGCTCATATCACTCCTCTGTTCTCATCTGTATGTGCCTGGAACCCAGAGGAGTCTTTGTTCTTCTGGGTGGGTGGGCTCTTTGGACATCATTAAGTCTTAATGTCCTTTGCTTCCAGCGGAGAGTATACCCTGCCTGGCTGTCAGACCAGGACACTTGCTTCCTCTCTTCCCATCTGCAAAGACAGCCGAGGTCTGGAGCTTGGAGTTCAAGGCTGCTCCTTGCATTACTCGAAAAGGAAAGAATGATGAAAACCACTCGTTCATGATGCAGCTCAGCTCTGAGAGTCTGGTTCTTGCCAAAGACACGTAAATGCTTACTGGGGTTTTTAATATCCCATTCAGAACCTGACATGTGAGCCACAGTCAGTGTTTTCTTGATTGCTTCTGGATGTCATTAGTTGAGTCATTTTTAATCAGATAATGTCATGCATATTCCTATAAGTAACTCTGCTTTTTGGGAGCTGGTTAAAAACTATAAAGCAAAATCCAGCCAATTATCTAAGGCAGCTGGGATATGGTAGAAAGAATGTTGGGACTGCATTTCTAAAAAGCTGCTTGTGAGTCCTAAATTTGACCAATAATTTAGCTGAGTAAACTTGGTCACATTGATTGAATCACCTCATTTCCTTCTCTGTGGGAAAGGTACAGTAATACATTCATCCCAGAACAGACTCAGTGAGAGAATATATGTGAATGTGTAGTATGTAATATATCATAGTGATGCATTATTTATTACTATGTATTATATATTACTGAGATATTACATCATCCATCCTCTACTCTCAAACTCACTTGACCCAGCCACTAATTCCTCTCTTCTGTCAGAAGCACATTGAAACTTATATCACAGTAAAGACTCATTAAGAAATTATATGTAAAACTAGGGGCCCAGTGCACAAATTCGTGTACCTTGAAAGGATCTGTGGGCTGTGAGTCTGCGGTGGGCACAGGGGTGGGTCTCAGTCCATCCTCCACACCCCCACCCAGCTCCTTCCACCTCCACCTCCTGTCTGCCAGCAGCCGTGCTCTCACTGCCACCACTCCCACATGCTGATGTCACAGCTCCTGCTCACACCTGCTGATGGTGCAGAGGATTGGGACAGCACCAGCAGCAGGTGTGAGCAGAGCTCATGCCATTAGCAGGTATGAGCAGTGGCTGCTGACCCAATTGCTCCTCAGAAGCAGGGGGAGGTAGAGAAGCTCTCAGGAGTGATAGGGCCAGCAATTGCAGCTTGTACCTGCTGATGGTGCCAAGCGATCAGGACCAACTCTGGGCACTGGCAGCAGGTGTGAATGGTGGCTCCAGTGCCAGCAGTGGGTGCAAGTGGGGCCATCACTAGAAGCGGGTGTAAGTAGTGGCTGCTGGCCCTGATCACCCCTCAGGGTTGATGGCACTGAGCAATCAGGGTGGATGCCGGTCCTGGCAGCGGGTGTGGGTGCTAGTGGGGCTGGTGCCAGCAGCAGGTGTGAGTGCTGGTCAGGGTGAGGGAGCAAAGAATTATCAGTAACCACCAGAGGCTCACCCTGAAGACAGTGACCAGTGCCTTGCCTTGGTCTGGCATCCCTGCTCACCTGCTCCACCATTCTCCCACAGCCAATGCCTGCCATGTTCTATACTCTGCCACCTGCTGCTGATGTCCACCATGTTCTGTGTGCACCTCCTGGTGGTCAGTGCATGTCATAGTGACCAGTTGTTCAGCTGTTCCACTGTTCAGTCTATTTGCATATTAGGGTTTTATATATATATATATATATATATATATATATATATATATGTATATATGACTTTTTAAACTATAAAATATGGCATATATTAGTATTATAACTTATTATTTTAACATATTAAAGCATAATATGTATTGTTATATCATGTATTATATATAATGTATATACTATCTTATTATGTACTATCTATCATACATGATAAAGAATATATTACAATATATTAAATTACTAGGTATATTATCATAATATAGTCTATGACAATATATCCTGATATATAAAAACCCAGGGTCTGTAATATCCAAAATGACCAAAGCCTTGACCAAACACCAGGCTAGGGACCTGAGGGAGCGGGAACTGATCAATTAGTGGCAGCAGTAACTGAAAGGCAGACCTCTTGGTCCCTGATTCTGGTCCTCAATGGGTGGTGGAGATGGGGCAGAACTGGGGACTGGCCCCCTTAGTAGTCCTGCAGGTTCAATCTCAAGAGGACAGGCCAGGCAGCAATGGAGCAGCACTGCTCGCATAATCTTGATAGTGCTGCTGGCCTCCTGGAACTTGGCCTCCGGCACTGTGGCCACTTCCCCTCCCTAGACACTCCATAAGGAAGAAAGGATACCACCAGCAGCACCAGGAGTGACCAGCGGTGACTACTTTCCCATGCTTCCTCCAGGTCACTCGAGCCTGCCCTGCCCCAGATGAAGTGTGATCACTATACAAGGAAGAAATGTAGTAAAAAAAAAAAAAACACAAAAACCTTCAACCAAGGGCCTGCCTCCACAAGATCTCGGGAGTCTCTCAATGCTGGGCACCCCGACTATTTTAGGGGCTTCAGGTGACAGGGGATGCATCGGGGTTAGGAAACTTCCCTTGAGGTCAGGCCATTGGTCTGATTGCAAATCCATCCATCCTGCCATCTGCCAACAGCTGTTTCCAAGGAGAATGGGAAAACAAAGGGAAGGATTGGTTCTGCAAACCCCAGAGGGAGTACAGGGTCCCAGGTACTCTACCTTGCCCACTGACACTTTCAGTTTCTCTGTAAATCAGAGGTGCTGCCCCAGAGACCCTGGGTGGGCATCTGGCACAGCTGCCTCTCTGCGTTTGCCTGTTCATCTTTGTGTCTGTCTCTGTGTCTGTTAGGCTGTCCCTGAGCTTGCCTCTACTTCTAGAACTAAGCTTCTGGTATAGTGACAACTCGTGAATCCTCACCCCTTTCCTATGGCAGAATACTTGCCCCCAACAAGCTATACACCTTTGCCCCCTCCTCCCTAACCTGTGACTGCTGGGTGCCCGGAGCAGGTGCAGCTTCCTGGGCCCAGACTTGTGCCAGTGCCTGACCACCTGCCTGCCCCGGCACTTGGCTTCACTCTCTTCCCCTCGCCTGGCCCCAGTGCCCTGGGGCCTGCTGTCCCCCTCTTGCCACTGCCCAGGGTGCCTTCTGGCCTCAAATTCTTGGTGCCGATTGATCAAATTCTGATTCACTAGAGGGTTGCACGAATGGAAACACTCCTAGGCTGGGAGACAAGTAACCGGTATGAATGGTGCTCAGGGGCTGGAAGAGAGCATCTTCTGTGCATGTCTGGGCTGTGGGGCCTGTTGTCCCCTTCGCATCTGCTTGGTGGACTCCCAGGACTGAGAGATGGAAGTACAGTTGCCACCAGGCACCACAGCAGACCTGGCATCCCTTCCTCCCCAAGTTCTCCATTCAAGATACGATGCTGTGAGTGGTGGGGCCCTGCTGGACCTGTGGCTTTGGCACAGACACCAACTTTGAGGTGAAGACTCCGGATAAGTCCCACAGTGTGGGCCACATCAGCAAGCAGTGAGAGGTTCAGGGTGGGGGGTGAAACAGATGACTTTGGCTTGCAGTTCCCACTGGATCTGGACATGAGAGTGAAGGCTGTACTGCTGGAAGCCATGTTCCTCATTGACTACATGTTCTTCGAGAAGTGAGGAGGCACTGGGCCCTCTGCCCTCACCAGTTAGATGGCATCTCAGGATGAGGACCAGCACCTCAGCCAGAACTAAAAATGGTCACCTGGCCTGGCCTGGCCCTTCCTCAGAGGCAGCCTCTTTCTTCCATGCACTGCAGAGGACAGACAGGGATGCCTAAGAGGTTGGGGCCATGGTGCCCCATTCCTACCCTACACCCTGGCCTTCTTCACCTCTGGCCCCCACAGGAGAGTATGTATGAGAGCCCTTCTCCTGCTGCCACTTACCAAGGTCATCAGTCATCCCTCTGTACACAGGCATATCGGCTTTCAAACTTGCCCTACTCACTTTCTCTCACCCCCTTCCAGGGCCTCTGCTCTGGATGGTGCCTTTGGAATGCAGGGCTCTGGGGTTTTACAATAGAACTGGGTGGGAAAGGGTAAACAGCACCAAAGATGGCTGATATAGCCACCCACCTCAGCTTGACTAATTAGTTCAGCCTCAGAACATGGCACTCAGAGGGGATCCCGACTTCCCCAGCAACGGCTCTAGGGCATCAGCCCCAGTGCCAACCTCCTCTCCCCTTTGGCCCTCCCCATAACTGGTTCTTACTGTAGCTCCACGTGCCTTACCTTCCCTGTTCCTACAAAGGAGGCTGCATCTTTGTATATTATATTCATATAAACTTTGTAATGCTTTGGAAAAAAGCAAAAACAATGACCAAGAGAATGCTGCAGTCAAGGTCCAGAATCTGGCTCAGGAGAAGAGAGAGAAGGGAGAACTCCAACAGTTGGCTGATGCCAAGATCTTTCTGAGTGACTTCCTGGGGTGTGACAGTTGTGTGACCACAGAGGAAGGAGTTCAAGTTTCTCAGCACTGGTAAGGGCCAGCGAGCAAGCAGGCAGTAAGGAGTGAGGGGTTCCAGACTGAGAGAGGGATTTCCAACTGTTGGCTTAGGATCATTCCCATGGCCATCAGACATCCATGGGGAATGGGCCTAAGCTGAAAGGCAGACATCCCCTAAGGGATCCCAGATTATGAGAGGGTGCAGGCTGGGCTGAGGGATCCCCCCATCCCCAGTGTACAAATTTCATAATAATAAAGGTGTAATATGCAAATCAACCAAACAGCTGAATAGCAGAACAACTGTCCAGACAACCATGCTATAACATGCACTAGTAGCAGGCCAGCCAAGGCAGGTGTGATGCGATTGTTCTGGGGGGAGGGGGGGCAAGAGGGGGCAGTGGAAGCACCATCTTCCCACAATTGCCCCAAAGAGGGAGGCCCAGAGCCCTGGGCCACACTGCTGCAGAGGGAGGGCATGGCCTTCCTTGGCAAGGTAATTGATTGTAGGGCTCCTGGACTACAAGGGGGCCCAGGCCAGACTGAGGGACATCCCCACACCCCACCCTCCCGTTGCTGAGTTCATGAATTTCTAGTAATATACATAATATAGTATATGTTATTATATAATATATACTAGGGTATATTATTTATGCAAGATTACTCATTAATAACTGATATTATAAGCTAAGTGTTTCAGAAAATCTGATCATGGGAGGATATAAAAATGATTTTAAAGTAGCTTTTACTGGTTTAATAATGATTCTGTTGATGAATATAACTACTTTTAGAAGCCATTTGAGGCCATTTTACTCAAGCTGACAAAATCTAATGAGCAGAGAGCTTTACACAATCATTTTGTTGATTCTTGTAAAAACCCTTTTGAAATGTAATACTATTATAAAAACATACCTGTCCTTGACTAATTCCTATCTATAATAATAAAAGTGCAATATTCTAATTAGACCAGACAGCCGAATGACCTTCTGGATGAAGCTGTGCTGTGTGTGTGAGGGCAGGAGGAGGGGCGAGGCAGAGACGGTAAGGGGAGATCAAGCAGGCAGGTGAGTGGTTAGGGGTAATCAGGCAGGCAGGCAAGTGGTTAGGGGCAATCAGGCAAGCAGATGAGTTGTTAGTGGTGATCAGGTAGGCAGGCAAGTGTTTAGTGGTGATGAGGCAGCTAGGCAGAGTAGTTAGGAGCAGTCAGGCAGGAAGGAAGGTGAGCGGTTAGGAGCCAGCAGTCCCAGAATGCGAGAGGGATGTCTGACGGCCAGTTTAGGCCTAATCTGCAGGGATCAGGCCTAAACCGGCCGTCAGACATCCCCTAAGGCAGTGGTTCTCAACCAGTGGGTCGTGACCTATTTTCTGATGGACTTAGGCTCTACAGAAGTGACCCACAGGTTGAGAACCACTAGCAGGGTTGCCTAAGACCATCAGAAAACACAGATATTTACATTACGATTCACCACAACATGAAGAACTGTATTAAATGGTTGCAGCATTAGAAAGGTTGAGAACCACTGCCCTAAGAGGTCCCGGATTGAGAGAGAGTATAGGCTGGGCTAAGGGGCCCCCCCCCCCCCCGCAACCCCACCCATGCACGGATTTTGTGCACCAAGTCTCTAGTCACTTATAAAGTTATTAAGAAGGTTTAAAATGTCTTCATTCATATTGATCTGCCTCACCTCATCTTCAGCTTTGAAATTATCCCCTTGCACATTATTTATCTTTCATATGTAATGTGTGCTATGGTTTATACACTTGACATTTGAGCATTCCAATCCTCTCCACCTCCAAGGTGGTCTCTATGCCATTAAGACACCAGGCTAAGTGCAGCAGGGACTACAGATCCTGTCAGGGAAATAGCCATGCATTTCCTGATGCTATTACAGAAACAAGAATGTCTTTATTAAAACAGCTAACAGAAATGATCAGACAGTAAAACTAAAACTAATATGAGTTTCTACCAACCATCCACTTATAGGAGTCAGAAAAATAGGAATCATCTTAGACATTTTTCTCTACTTCACTTGAACATCCAATATTTTGCCAAGAGCAGTCATCATTTCCATCTGGAAATTTACACACTTCACCCTCTTCTTTCCTCCTCTGATGGGACCACCAACCCTCAACTGCAAGGTGTTCTCTCATCTACCTTTAATGCAGCAGTCTTTTCATAGCAAAAATGGGAATATGTTTACCCCATTCTTTACCCCTTTTCTTCATTTGCGCCAAGCCCTTTGAAGGCTTATTTTTGTTCTTCGGATAAAATCCAAAATCTTTCACTCAGTTTCCCGATCTTTGGGTTGTTTTCCCCATCCATCTGTGAGTGTCATCTGCATTTTGCTCTTCTTTAATCTGTCCTCATTTCCCCAATTGTTCCTATGTATGTACCAAGATCCTGTCCCTTATGCCATCCTATCTTTGTACACACTTCTCCCACGCTTGGAATATCTCCACCCATTTCCTTTATATCTGACGAATAACTCTTCATCCTTCACATTTCCACTTATATCACTTTCACAGGAAACTGTTCCTAAGCACCTAAGTCCCCTTGTTAATTTACTCATGTAACTAACTTAGATCTAATCACCACTGGATTTCATTTTATAAAATTCTGTTATCTCTAGCAATTAGATTATTGCTACTTACAATGTGTCTCTAACACAAAATAAAAGGTATAATTGTGACAGTCCTGGGCAAGTCAGGATGAACTGATCATTCTAGTTGCACTCAAAATTATATTTAAAAATAAGGTTTAACGGCATAGGGAATATAGTCAATAATATCGCTAACTATGTGTGGTGCCAAATGGGTACTAGTCTTACTGGGGGGATCGTTTTATAAATTGTGTAATTGTCCAACCACTATGTTGTGCACCTGAAACTAATATAAAATAATATTGGATGTCAAATATAATTTACAAATAAAAAAAGAAACGTAACTATTTGCAGTGAAGGATGTTAACTAGACTTGTTATGATTCTTTTGCAATATATGCACGTACTGAATCATTATGTTGTACACCTGAAACTAATATAATGTTATATGTCAATCATATCTCAATAAAAATGTTTAAAATAAAATAAAATGAAGTTTAAGGATTAAAGTCCTTTTTGTCAACATGCTGTGCTTGTTACCGGTCCTTAAATATTAGAATCTTAAACCTCTATTTTTCTTTGAAATTTAACAAAATATTTTACTCGTAAAGTTAATTGCTTTTGTGCCACTTTCATAAATTCCCCTAACTGGAGTTTTAGTTTCTTTGCTGCTAGGATTCATGGCAAGGGAACTTTAAAAAGGAAATCTTGTATTTTTTGAAGGAAGGCAGTCACACACCAGTTCTGCCATTTATTATATGACCTTGAGGAAAAAAATATGTTCTCCCATCTATGGATCTAAAAATTCGAAATTCCCAAGATTGTGAAAGCAACCAGATATGATTATATATATAAAAAAAACACCTAAAATGGTATTCGCCGTAGGGTAGAGATACCTGTGCATCTATTTGTACCTCTTCCATCAGGAAGAGTCCGATTGGAAGAGTGAAAAGCACCCCTCCTTTTCCTGTGTTCATTTATGAGACCTGTGGCTTCACTAACATAGAACTCAGTGTGTCTCTTTAATTGCCCACTACCAACCTGAAACCTTTGTGATCTGCAAAGAAGTCATTGACTGTCACTTCCCAGAGGATGCTTTAAATCAAATCCCTTTTTTTGTTCTTTCAGACATATATAAAGCGGTTTTTGTGCTTGTGGGTGATTTTATTAGTATATGTTCGGACTTCATCTAAGACATTATAAGCAGTCTGGGGCAGAAGGCCATGTGCCAGCTGCAGAGAGAGCGTGCCCTCCTCTGTTTCAGGTGCAAGCCCCATGCTTTTGTTGCCGTGAGACTTCAAGGGAAGGTTCGGCAGCAGTATTTATTTGGTTTATGGTAACCTCTCAGATGTATCGCATCTGCTTTGCAGTCAAGGATGTGGGGCTCCCTTCTGGTAGCTTGCTGCCTGCCACAGACAACAGGCATGTTTGTCCTCGCCAGCTTTGATCTTTTTTGCCTGGTATCTAAATGAAGCCTTTCTTGTGCCTTCAAAGCTAAGTGACTTGTTTGGCTTCCAGTTACAAAACAGCACTGCTCCTGTCACTGCCAGGTTCCCCTGTCCTCACTTCCCTTCTAGCTACTGCAGTTAGTCAAGATGAAATGTAACCAATATGTAAGAATCAAGTACAGCTAGCAAGAGAGGGGATCAGTACTTCCCAGGGTGGCACAGGCCCAGAGATTTCGTTTACCTGATGGTGGACCTGAGAGTTGAGGTTTGGGGATGGATAGGAAAAGAAGACACTGAAGGAAAAATTGGCAACTTTAAGGGAATGCATTTTCACTGTGGCTGAGAACAGGGATGTCAGATTCAGGCAGCCTGGATTGTGAACAGTTATTAGCTGTGATAAATTCTGCAAGTTATAAACCCCAGTTGTTTCTTTGTTTGTTTGTTTGTTTTTGTCTATTACTGAAGGGGATGACAGCACTGATGTATTTTATGATGAGTACCAGATAAGCTTAGTACAGCTCTGGACATAGAGCAAGGACTCAGTGAATAGGACTTTTATTAATAGTAGTGATGTGCATTTTTATCAATATTAGTTAGTGTCCAAATTAAATGGCCCCTTCCTTTCTGTATCTGTGGAAATGGTACTGATTTATGAAAGCCAAGTTCAAATGTTTACTTTTGCCATCTAGGATAGCTAGGGTACTGGGTATTAAAGCTACATGCATGAAAATATAGACTCTGCTTTAACGGGTATTTACTGTCTTTTCTATCTTCCTAAAGCTCATTATTTATCATTTGAATATCAGACTAATTGAATTGAATTAGTAATTTAGTTAATTAGCTAGTACAGAAAGATGTAAGCTCTGAGGTCAGGGCCCTAGTATCACCCACTACTGCATCCCAGAGCCCTCTACAGATATTTGATCACAAAGAGAAATATTGTATGGTGACTAACAGCTCAAACCACTACTGACTAGCTGTGCAACTTTAGCGTGCTGCAAGACCTCCCTGTTCCTCAGTTTCTTCATCTGTGAAATGGGACTAATTGAACCTGATGCTTACATCAGCTGTGAGACTGAAACATGACAACATATATAAAGTACCTGAAACATATTGATTGCCCAGTGTTAATTGTTATCAATATTATAAGGATGTGGACGAATGATCTGAGTCATAGGATCTTGGTTCTTTAATACAGATGGGTTCCTGCTTTATTTTATTCTAGAGGCCTGGTGCACAAAATTCGTGTATGTGTAGGATCCCTAGGCCTGGCCGATGATCAGGGCTGATCAGGGCCTTCCAGCTGCCAGCCAGGCCTTTCTTCATTCCATGTTACACCCTGGTGGTCAGCACATGTCATAGCGAGCGACTGAACTCTTGGTTGACCTCCCAAGGGGAAACTTTGCATATTAGCCTTTTATATATCTAGATCTCTATTAGAGGCCTGGTGCACAAATTCATATACAGGTGGGAAACCTCGGCCCTGGCCAGCAATCTTGGCTGATTGGGGCTGTCTTTCCCAGTCCCAATCAGGGCCAATTCAGGAGAGGGACCATGGGAGGTTGGCTGGCCGGCCAGGAGGAGGGACTGTGGGAGGTTGGCTGGCTGCAGAAAGTTGGCTGTGGGAGCATACTGACCACCCAGCAGCCATGGGGAAAGATGGGGCCTGTCTCAGCAGAGGTGCAAGTGGGGCTGGCGCTGTCAGTGAGTACAAGTGGTTGCTTCCCTGATTGCCCTCAGGAGTAGAAGGAGTGAGAGAAGCCCTCATGGGTGATCAAGGCTGGCAGCCACTGCTCATACTCACTGATAGGACCGAGTGATAGGACTGGCACTGGACACTGGCAACAGATGTGGATGGTGGCTCCAGTGCCAGCAGCAAGTGTGAGAGGTATCTGCTGGCCCTGATTGCCCCTCAGGAGCAGGGGAAAATGGAGAAGCCCTGAGAGGCAATCAGGGCCAGCAGCCAACAGTCTTACCGGCTGATGGCACAGAATGATCGGGGCTGGCACCAGGTGCTGGCAGTGGGTGCAAGGCAGCATGTGCAAGTGGCAGGTCCAGTGCAGGCAGGAGTGTGAGCAGCAGATAGGACCATGGCGCATGGGAGCAAAGAACTTTCAGTAACCACCAGAGGCTCACCCCAATGACAGCAATCGGCACCCACCTTGGTCTGGTGCCCCCACTCATCTGTTCCAACATCCTGCCACAGCCAACACCCACCATGTTCAGTGCTCTGCCACCTGCTGCCGATACCTGCCATGTTCCATGCACACCCCATGGTGCTCAGTGCACGTCATAGTGACCAGTTGTTCGGTTGTTCAGTTGTTCCACCTTTTGGTCTATTTTCAAAATGTGGAAGTGAGGAAATACAGAAACATGAAGTATAATTTTTCTCTAGGGACTTTAATTATCATAATAAAGTGTATCCTATAGTTATTGAGCATCAAGTGTTGGAAAGATCACAGTTGGTCTTTTAGCATTGCTAACAAAAATCACATTGGGTAAGATCTTCCAGTTGAATGGAAAACAAATATCCCAGATAAAATTTAGGAAAAACAGGAAGACCAAAGTAGGAATGTGAAAGAAGAGTTTGGAGAGGACAAAGAGTAGATAATACAGTCAACAGCTAGTACACCAAAGTCCTGGGAGAAGAGAGATGAACTCTCTCCCATATCAAAGTAAAGCCACCATGTTCTCTTCCAGTGCTCAGGGGATATGAATGGGGAAATGATTGAATACCTACCACTTTAATGACTTTTCTTTGTCCTCTTCTCCCCTGATGATGCTCTCATTCTGATTTTCTCTTCTAAGCCACTAAAAGAACAGGGTTTCTTGTGCTATTCGCCAATGCCTTTGTTACACTGGCACTATTAACATAAAATAGTTGAAAGGATAGAAGGAGAATAAAGAAAATCAAAGAAATACAAAAGCGTCCATATTAGTGCCATGTGTTTCGTATGGTATTGTGATACATGCAACTATAACATCACTAGTTCTGCATTACCTGGAAGGGGAAGAAGGGAATTAGCATCTACTGCACCTTCCACATGCACAACACCCTGTTCCATGCTGTGGATAAAGCAATTAAAATGTCAATTAAGACCAAGGGTGGCCCATGCCTACCGCAAGCAGAAAAACTGGATTCAGTGAGAATGTCTAAGAAATATTACACTATTCCCATTAAATCTATCTAATAACTCTAGAGTCTTCCAAAATAAGAAAATGCTTCCAATGTTAAGGAATCAAAACATTTTACATCTCATAACCTACATTTTGTCTATTTCAAGAAATTATGCAAGGGAAAACAAATAGTTTGCAAATCTAGGTATGTTTCAATTTTTTATGTTATTTTAGCAAATAACATAGTTATGTTGTTAAGTTAGGAAAAATATAAAGACAAAAGAAAGATTTGAAGACAGAGTGCCTAGACTGGAATACTTGCCCTGCCAATGACAAGTCATGTGAACCTGTTAAACAGAGATGACAAGAATACCTCACCTTATAAAGTTTGGAAGAGAACTGAGTAATTTAGAGCAATAACTGGCACACGTAGAAAGTGAAGTGACTGTCCTTAAGGGTCACAATTTGAACAACTGTAAAAGTGACTGTCCTTAAGGGCCACAATTTTAACAACTAGGCTGTGCTTAAAAATGATTTGCTTTGAAAGAGCCATGGTTACCGCACCCTTACCTCTAAGAAATCTACCACTGCATTCCAGAGCTGTTCCAGCAACTGGTCAATCCTCTCTAGGATACCACTCCAGGCTGGAATTGCAGAGGGACTCCTGGCAGAGGGCAGAACATCCAGGTCAGTCTTGTTCCTCCACCTACTACAATATCAGGAAATGTGCTCACTTCAAGGGCAGGATCATTTCAGCCCTGCATTAGAAGATTGGCATTCAACACACACACACACACACTCGCACACGCACACGCACACACCACACACACACCACTAATACAGGTTTTAGGTTAAGATGTTTAAATGACATGTTCTCCCTCCATCTCCAGTCTTTCCCTCCTCCCACCCTCCACTCCCCCTCTGGCCTTTTATTTGTTTACAAGCCTTCAATTTCAAGCCACTAAAGAACTCAGGTCATTTTCACTTTAAAAATGACTGTTCATTCAGGAAGGAAATCTGTAGGAGCAACAAAGCTTAGCTGAACCCTTACTAAATAGTTTCATGTCCCAGTGATTCAAGGCACTGGCACTCGGGCGATCCCTCGCATTATTCTCTGAATGCCATGACCTATATGTCAAAGTGAGAGGATGTTTGGGGATGTTTCTTGTCTTTGAAAGGCAATGCTCCAGGGACAAAGAGATTCTTTTACTGGGCAGTAATGATGGCCACGAGGTGGGAGCCATAAACCAGGCAAGCCTGGGCAGAGCGCATGCTGACATTTTTCATTCCTAATATCCCACAAGTATTTCAGCTTCAACAGAGCCTCTGTGCAGATGAAAAGGAACTTTTTTGTTTTTTGATTTTGTTATATTATGTTTGAAAATTCCTACCAGCCTCCCAATTACCCATTTAAAGATAAACTGGCAGAACTATTTTCACCACCTTTATATGCTCCATTTTACAAGCAAAAAGAAACATTAATATTAGTGTTGTTTTCTCACCAATATGAGATCCATGCCTCTTCTTTCCCAGCCTGCCTCACCTTTATTGTCTGTGAGACTTCAAAATCCTATTGTTTAGCCTCACTTGCCCACAGCCGGACCCCCAGTGCTGTGCAAGTAAGCAGACTAGATCCCAGACACAAAAATCTTAAAGAATAAAACAATAAAAGGCAAGGGAAACTTTCGTAAACATGAATGACCTATTCTGAAAGACATTTTGCACAAAGACAGATTGAGACGTGTGGGGGGCAAAACTGCCAAAGTCAGCAGGAGGCGGATGTAGGTGCCGTAAATGTCTTTAAAAAGCAGCAACAGCGCATTTTTTTAACGGGAAAGTTTATTTCATACCTTTGATAAGCTCGCTTGTTATTGGGTGGCTTGTTTGATCCATCTAGCAATAGTTCATAAGACTTTTGTCCCCATCAAGCACTCAACCTACTCCATTGGTGGAAAACTGCATCCAGAGCTTCCCTCCCTCTCTTCCTTCTTTTCTTCCTTTCTTTTTTCCTCTCCTCTCCAAACATCTTTTTGAATGTGTACTAAGTGACGGTCACTGGGCTCAGTTCAAAGAAATAAAACTAACAAAAGTAATAACACAGCCACTTCCTTTCTAGTTTACAGGCTGGTTGGGAAGAGATATAAAATAGGTAACTATGTACACACCAGTGTAACTACCATGGAAGCAAAGTCTGGACTCTAGGGAGTGATAGAAGCCTGTACTGAAGACTTCACCTCATCATGGGTATCGGGGAATTTCCCCTGAGAAATGGCATTGAAGCTCACATATGAAGGGGAGAAAGTACAATGAAGTATCACAGAATTTTTGATAGAATTCTGTTTAGAATACAACAAGAGTGGGAAAGAACGTGAGAGATTCTATCTAGGAAAGAAAGAGGGGTTTGGAGCTTTCTAGAGTAGTATATATTTGAACAGAATATTAAAAAAGTAAAAGTACCTAAAATAAAAGCAAATTAAATTCCCCAGCAAAATAATATTGACTTCCATTCAACAGATTCATGTTTCTTTCCTGTACTTAAGATTGTCTTAACTTTGCTGTCTGATCTTGTAGATTTTTCTTGATTTTCATCAGTTAGTATCTCTTTCCTCACTTTGTAAATTTATAGTAAGAGGAAGGGTTCATAACCAAAGTCACCTCCCTATTTTTCACTGATAATAAAACTCATAGTAATCCCAACTACATTTAAAAACTATCAGAAGGGAATAGTGATAGCAATAGCTATCAGTGAGAATAAAATTATAGGTAAGTTTTTTTTTTTACTTTGTTCCTAGATTTTTCAAATATCCTTTTTTTTTTTTACCAAAAAGTTTATATATTTTCATCTTAAATTGTTTTTGTGTGTTTATAAGCAATGTCACTATCAAGGTTTTTATTATATTATTCTTGGTTAAATGCCAGTCATCTGAAATTCACACTTCTTTAAAGCTAAGGTAATATATGTAGATTTCCAACAGTTTAGGCTTTCTTCTATGCTTACTCTCAACTTCGTCCTGATCTGTGTTAGTCAGATATCTAACCCATCCTTCAATTTACACACTCAAAGCATTGTGAGTTGCTATTCTAGAGAAATAGTACTAATTGGATAATGGTGTCTTCTAAGTGATCCTGTTAATACAGATAGCTTCTTTCTCAGACTATTGTTCTATTTGTTATCATACAGGTCCTCATTTTTGCCTTCACTTTTGTGATTTATATTAATCTTTCCAAAACACAGTGTTAGAGTGTTTATTTAAAGCTGTGAAGTTGAGCATAGTTTTTTTAAATTAAATCTTTATTATTCAGATTATTACATTTGTTTCTCTTTTTTTCTTCCTCATAGCTCCCCTCCACCCAGCTCCCACCCCTCCCTCTACCCTTACTTCCCCCCACATTGACCTCATCCATAGGTGTAAGATTTTTGTCCAGTCTCTCCCTGCATCCCCCTCACCCCTTTCCCACTGAGAATTATCAGTCCACTCCCTTTCTGTGCTCCTGATTCTATTATATTCACCAGTTTATTCTGTTCATCAGATTTTTAATTCACTTAATTTTTAGATTCACTTGTTGATAGATATGTATTTGTTGTTCAGAATTTTTTATCTTTTACCTTTTTCTTCTTCCTCTTCTTAAAGAGTACCTTTCAGCATTTCATATAGTACTGGTTTGGTGTTGATGAACTCCTTTAGCTTTTTCTTATCTGGGAAGCTCTTTATCTGCCCTTCAATTCTGAATGATAGCTTTGCTGGATAGAGTATTCTTGGTTGTAGGTTCTTGCTATTCATCACCTGGAATATTTCTTGCCACTCCTGTCTGGCCTACATAGTTTCTGTTGAGAAATCAGCTGACAATCGTATGAGTGCTCCCTTGTAGGTAATTAAATGTTTTTCTCTTGCTGCTTTCAATATTATCTCTTTGTCTTTTGCTCTTGGTATTTTAATTATGATGTCTCTTATTGTGGTCCTCTTTGGATTCCTTTCATTTGGGGTTCTATGCACTTCCTGGACTTATAAGTCTATTTCTTTTACCAGGTGGGGGAAGTTTTCAGTTATTATTTCTTCAAATAGGTTTTCAGTCTCTTGCTCTCTCTCTTCTTCTGGCACCCCCACAATTCAGATGTTGGTACACTTGAAGCTGTCCCAAAGGCTCCTTACATTATCTTCACCTTTTTGGATTCTTTTTCTTTTTGCTTTTCCAGTGGAGTGTTTTCTGATTTTTTATGTTTCAAATTTTTGACTTGATTCTTGCCTTCCTCTAGTCTGCTATTAGGTCTCTGTATAATATTTTTTTATTTCAGTCAGTGTATGGTTAATTTCTAGTTGGTCCTTTTTCATCTTCTCTTGGGTCTTGCTAAATTTATCCATCTTTTCTAGGAAATTCTTGAAAAATCTTATAGCTATGGTTTTGAACTCTGTATCCAGTCATTTGTTTTCCTCCATTTCTTTTGTTTGTGATCTCTTCCTTTGTTTCCGCATTTTCACTATGCTGGGAGAACTTCTGTGTTAGATTCAACCTTATGATACAAGACTTGCAAAACTGCAAAAGCCTCTCTGTTGAGCTTGGGAGGGGTGGAGTCTCGGGGCTTAATGGACTGCCTTGCCTTCCAGTGGGCCCGCCCTATGCGGCCCTTGGGTCTCACATGTCTCTGGGTAATAGCTGGAGCTGTCCGTGTGCATAAGCGCAGTATCTCTAGACCGCTGCCTTTCTGGCTCCCCTGTGCTACAGGGCCGTATGAGTCTGAGTCCCCAGGGTCTCGCCTGAAACTGGGGTTTAGTGGAATTAGAAGTGGTGAAATCTGTAGGCTCTGTCTCCCACCCACAAGCTAGCAACACAATCAGCAGTCCCTCCTCTGCGCACAGCAGTGCGTGTGCCCACAGACTTCTGCCCTTTTGCGTCTCCCCTAAATTTCCATGCACTTCTCTCTTTTCACAGTCCAAACTCCCCCTGTATGAGTTTCAGCCAGACCTAGGGTTCAGTGCCATAGGATAAGGGGTTCAGTGCTGTTGGAAGCCTCCCATCTCCCTCCTGCCAGAGGAAGCCAGCCAGGGAATCCAGCACCCGCTATCTCCACACACGTGTCTCCATACCTCAGCTTTTTGCTGCTCTTCTGGGTCTCTGTGAGCCCCTCTCTTTCCTTCTAGTTGTAGAATTTCCACTTAGCCAGCTTTCCTGTGGTTCTGGATGATGTTCGTCTGCCTTTTAGTTGTAGTTCTGAAATTGTTGTGCGAGGCAGCAGTTTAGGTACTCAACTATGCCGCCATCTTGGTTTCCTCTCGAGAGTAGTTTTACTTAAAGTTAAGCTCATGTTCTAAAGATAATATATTACATTTTTAATGTAAAAGTGATCAAAGAAAGAATTTTTGTCATATAACCCTAATATACTTTCTTCCAACAGCTAAATTAAAATAGTTATTTCTCATTATTCTACCTCATTTTAACACAAAATAGCAGCACTCAGCCATTTCCTTATCATTTGTTAAGTACTGACTGTACACAAAGCTTTAGCCAGGAGTGTGGCATTGGCCATGTACCCTCCATACAAGGTTACATGCAAATAGTAGAAGCAATTCTTGTCTTGGCCACAAGTTCAGTGAGAAAATGTTCAAACTTTGCTATAAAATGTAATATATGCTGTTTTTTTCTTATTTAACAGAATAAGCATGGTACAATTTATCTTGAGCTTTCTAAAATTTTTATCATAAAAGATTATAGCCCTTTTGCCACTTTTTTTACATTCATTGAAATGATTGTGTCTTCTTTCCTTTCTTCTATGATATAAAAAATCACCTTAATTTATTTCCAAATGTTAAATCACTACTTGCTTTTATGCAGTAAACTTAACTGTGCTGTGATACCCTATTCATTTTGTATACCACTGGATTTCATTTGCTAAAATTTTGTTTAGGGTTTTTGTAACTATGTTCATGAGAGAGAGATTAGCGTATAATTTTCATCTCTTATCATATACTCTTAAGATTCATTGAAAAATTATCCCTCTTTCTTTAATCATATTGTACAGGTAGGTAAAATTAGTGTAATCTCTTCCTTAAATGTTTGGAACAATTTGCCACTGAAATCATGGATGAGTAAATTGAGCTCTAGAAGGTAAAATCATATGCCCAAAGTCACCCAGCAAGTTAATGAAAAAATTAACACACAGCCCAGGTTTCTAGACTTCCAGTTTAGGACTGTGCTCACTCTGCTTCTCCTTTCAGTGTTATTTTTATTATGCTATCTATAATAATTAGAATTAGTTCCAAAAAATATAAACCATTCTGGATATCTGAAGTAAAATGCTGTTTAATATATAGTATTAAACTCCTATATCTGTTATTGGTCTGGAGCAGGTAGACCTCTTTGTGGAAGTTCAAGGATAGCATAGAATTCACCACCAACGGTCTCTGTTACCTGTAACACTGAGATGGCAAGGTTCTCAGAAAGAATCAGGTAGCCACGAAGAACAGCCATGTTCTCTGTCTGCCATGCAAATCTTACACGAGTTCCTCCTATAGGCTAACTTAATAGAACACTGCTGGCCTCAGAGTCTCACCCAGAATCAAACCCATGAGGAACAAGGAAGAGCTTAAGAGTGTGGTGATATGTCTAAGCAACAACAATGTTTGGCATCAAGTCAGAGTTTGAAATAAATAGTATGCCCATTTTTTCCTTCAGGTACTTTGGTAATGCCCTCAGTGATGGACAATCAGGATAATAGCCTTATTATATTATAACTATTTAATTAATGACTTTCCCTCTTAAACTATTTTCTTCTTCTATTTACCCTGCAGTTTCAATGAGGTTTTTTTTTTCTTTAGCATAGGTCAAATTGATGGTGACACTATCAAAGCACTCTTTTGGGCATAGGTGAGGGAGTATGCACACACAGTTGTTCAGGTTATTTGATTACATACAGACAATAGGGGCAAAGGCCTGAGGAAGAGGACAATGGGGGATAAAAGAGGCTATATGGAATATTTTCAACAATAAATATTTTTTTTAAAAAGAGAAAATGTAGTCTAAATTATTCTATATAGCCAGGGATGACCCAAAGGTGGAACCTAAACATTTATATGACTATGCAAAGAAATCTGGGAATTTTGACACTTAAACATCTCCATGAAATTATTTCATTTAGATAGAAAAAGCATATCTTGCTGTAAAACCTATGTCAAAGGAAATAATAGAGACAAATATATAGGTAAGAGATTATTAAATTTCAGGGATGAAGAATCTGAAAAAGTCATGGTTCTTTTTTCAGGAAGAAAATATGTACAGCTACATACATATAAAAATTAGTTTATAATTTAGAAGTCATGGGCTTCCTAAAATCTACCCAGGCATGAACTTCTTTACCCCAGGTTAATAAGCCCTGATAATCATAAATAATAATAAAAATGACTAATATAAACTGTAAAAAATTTTAACATGTTTTTCTAAATATCTTCAAATAATTCTTGTTTGACATTTTGGAGTAAATATCTCAATTCTCTATACTTTATGTATTATAACTGCCTTTATGAGATAATTTATTGAACTACATATGCATAACAGTATGCATAATAATAGTAGTGACTATTCAGGGGTGCTCACAATGTGTTTTTCCATTCAATATCTTGTTTAATCCTCATGGGGAATCTTATTATTTATTTTTCTTTTTGTATAGGCGGTGATAGTGAATTTTAGATATATTATATAAATCACAAGTTTACATATTTGGTCAGTATTGGATGCAGCTTTATTCCTGAGCAGTCTCAAGCCAGAGCCCATGCTCTTTCCATGATGTGGACTTTGCCTCCCAAAGTAGAACCAAGCTTTCATAGAAAGAACACAGTCTTTGGAGGCTGATAAACTTTGTTTTGGTTCCAAATAATGTGTACTTTGAGCTCATAAATATTTATTTTATTGTATTTATTTTATTTTATTGTGATAAGAATACATAATATGAGATCTAACCTGATAAAAAAAATTTTAAATGTACAATGCAATATTGTGGACTATCGGTGTATGTTGTCCTCTAAAACTTATTTGTCTTTGCTTAACTGAAACTTGATGCCCATTGATAACTAATCAATAAGGTCAGAGCCTTTTAAACTCTATGAACTTCAGCCAGCCAAAATAATTTAGAAAAGTATAGAACTCAGCATATCCAAAGTCAATCTGGAAGTTTAGACTTTAGACAATCTCCTTTCCCCCAGTGCCTTTTCTAGACATGTAAGGAGAAAGGACATTCTGACACTTAGTTTATGGTCTAAAACCACATACATTATACCAAGAACAATTTTCCCAACAGTTCCACAAACCATAGGAGTTCTTTGAAATACTTCTTAAAATATGTGAATATTTCAAGAGGCCAACTAAATACAGGAAATTCTATGCATTAGTTAACTCTTTTTGGAAGATCACAAATTAAATTTATCTCTGGTAAGTCCCATAATAAAAAGGGGCTTTAAAATTAGTTTATCAAGAATCCAAACTAAATTTTGTGAGTTTTTTTTTAATGAAAAACATCCATTAACCTCTCTCCTGTTACTTATGTTCTATCAGAGATATTTTGCTAAATGGTGCTTTACATGCCTCATTGAGGCTGGGTATCTACTTCAGAATAACTGAAATGGCAGTTACCTCATTTCTAAAAATAGAAAAATACAGGAATCTGCTTCTTAGATATTTTAAGGGCTAATGAGGAAAATTCATTAGGAACAGTGGGTCCTCAGAAAAGACATACCCCATTATTGCTTCTTCTGGGTGATTTATAAGCAGTGCTTGGCTGGCTCAAGGAAAAGAATAAGGCTGAGCTTGTGTTTGTATCCACAGATGTATTTTGGTCACAGATTCCAATAACTCATCCAATACTGAATCACAGAAAGATGATTCTGTTTGTTTTCCATCTAAGCCCTTGAGTTGCCCTAATAATTTCTAGAAAATAATAATTTTACTCTTGAAGATAGCTTTAGCATCTTGTAAATCATTTTTAAAAATTACATCATATTTTAATACTAAATATAGTTCACACAAATATTTTATATTTTATAATTCTTGATATATTATTCTGACTTCACTGTGATTTTCTGTGAAAAAATAATTTAAATACTACATTCAGTATTTTATAATATTTTAGGCAATTCTTAAGCTTCTTTGATTGATTGATTTATTGATTTTAGAGAGAAGGTGAGAGAGACAGAACCATCAATGTGAGAGAGAAACATTGATTGGTTGCCTCCTGCAGGCACCCTGAATGAGGATCAAATCAGAAACCTGGGTATGTGCCCTGATGGGGAATGTAGCCTGCTCAGGACTATCAAATTTAAAAAATGTATATAATCCTATCTAATAAAATATTAATATGCAAATTAATCATCACTCCATTATACCCACAAGCCAATTGGAGTTAGTGTGCAAATTAACCCAACCAAGATGACTGTGGCCACAGAGAGAGCAGGAGGGAGGCTTGGGTTTCCCTGGCAATAGAGGAAGCCAAGCTTTCCACAGGCCCTGGCCAGCCCATGCCTTCACGCTGGGCTACAAAGTTTCAATTATAGACGATAACTAAATCCCAACAAAAATGGTGGCAGCCATGGAGCTGGAGAGAGCAGAAAACTAGGGTTGCCATCAGTGATGGAGGAAGCCAAGTTTTTGCAGCCCTGGCCTGCCTTGGCCTCCACTTAAGGCTACAAAGTTTCAATTATAGAAGATAAATAAATCCCAACAGAAATGGCTGCCACCATGGAGTGAGCAGAAGACTTGGCTCCACTCCAGGCTACAAAATTTTAATTGTAGAAGATAAATAAATCCCAGATACCAGGGCCTCTGCTTGGGTCACCAGGGGGTGTGACTGGCCTGAAAACCACCACAGGCCCCTCACCTAGGCCACCCCATCCCCCATCATGGAACCCTCATCATGATCCAGGACACCCTTCAGGGCAAATCATCTGGCCCCCACCCATGCACCAGGCCTCTATCCTTCCTAATAAAAAATTAATGTGCAGATTGATCATCACTCCAACACACAAGATGGCAGCCCCCATGTGGTCAAAATATCCTGCCCCCATGTGAACAAAAGATGGCCACCACAAGATGGCCAGCAGGGGAGGGCTGTTGGGAGGGACCAGTCCTGCAAGGGAAGGCATTTGGGGGCAATCATGCCTGCAAGGAAGGGCAGTTAGGGGTGACCAGGCCAGCAGGGGAGGGAAGTTGGGGTTGACCAGGTCTGCAGTGAAAGGAAGTTCGGAGGGACCCAGGAATGCAGAGGAGAGCAGTTGGGGGAGACTAGGCCGGCAGAGGAGAGCAGTTGGGGGGGTACCAGGCTTGCAGGGGAGGGCAGTTAAGGGTGAACAGGCCTGCAGGGGAGGGTAGTTAGTGGCAAACAGGCTGGCAGGGGAGCAGTTAGGCATTAATCAGGCTGGCAGGGGATTGGTTAGGGGGTGATCAGGCTGGCAGGCAAAAGCAGTTGGGGGCAATCAGGAAGGCAGGCAGGCAACCAGTTGGGAGCCAGCATTCCTTGATTGTGAGAGGGATGTCCGACTGCCCGTTTAGGCCCAATCCTGATAGGCAAGGGGTCCCAGATTGGGAGGGTGCAGGCTGGGCTGAAGGACACAGACCCTCGTGTCTTAAAGTGAAAAATTGTTAAAGATTTAATGTATATTACATCTAGACATATATATATATAGATATAGATATGGATATAGATATATAGATACTGCTAGCTCTAGATAAAGACACACACACGTATATACATATATTTATAGGTACATGTATACATATACTACATACATAATATACATATATGTGTTATATATTGCAAATACTATCCTGACTTACAACTCTCTTCAGAAACAAAAATTAGAAGACAAATAACAAGAAAATTGATTTATTGTAGGATTGAAGAATAATTCTTCCTGTGAAAGGATTTATGCATTTTTTTTAACTGAGCAGAATTTGCCTCTCTTTTTTTTATTTTATCTAAGCTAATCAGCTACTCAAACCCTCCATAGATGCAACAATTCTTGTGAAATCAACAGTAGACAATGCTAAACCTTTACTGTTGTTTTTGAGGACAAGGAGTGGTGAAAAAGCCTTTCCCTGGATCTGAATGCCATTTATCATGAGAATATGTATTTAAGAGTAAAGCCACATTGTGCCACTGACACACTGGAGGTGACAAATGCACCTGTGTGTTTTGTAACACATGTGTTTGTGTGTGTGTGTGTGTGTGTGTGTGTGTGAGCTCCTGCTTGTGTTATGATATGCAGGACATTTAAAACACAGAGCCTAGATCTAAATAACTATATTCAGGCCACAGTACCTTCCTTGACTTTCAATATAACTATGATTTTTGTCTCTCACTACTATTTACTTTCTATTGTATCACCCACTTTTTACTTCGGATTGTACTTCTCATTATCCAAAATTACCTTAGTTTTCTCTGATTATAATCAGAATCTTCGCTAAAATATAAGTTTTGTGAGGGGAATATTCTTTTCTTTGTAGCTCACCAAAGCTACTTCAATGATAAAAATAGAAAGCTTGGCATATGATAAGCTTTCAGTAAATCTTTATTGAATGAAGAAATAAACTATATATTTAACTCTGATTAATTGGACATCAGACAGAACTATGCCTCTGAAATGAATCATTTCTTTCCTCATAAATATGCTCTTCCCTTTTTCCCAGTTTTGAAATGTCATTTCCCACAAATATGGCCTTTCATTCTTGTGAAATTGATGTGAAAGTGAGATATGAAACAAACCATTGTTCCTAGAAATCAGAGGATATGAAATTGTCAGAATATGACATGGAGGGCCTTGTGCAAGACTCTTCTTCTGGATACACATTATATCACAAAATCCTACTCATTAAAATTTTTATTTATAAATTCAAATGACAAAATTTAAAAACTGTTAACATTTTGCTTTATTCTTCACCAAACTCCTATTTAAAAGTAAAATATTAATTTTTGTTTCCCTAAGGTATCATAAAATTCTTAGGACAATAAATTTCAATAAGTGAGACCAGGGATTCAAAATCTGTAATCATGTGATAAGTAACAGGTCAAACTTGGTATTTTTCTTTGTAAAAAGTGTTTGCTAAGCTTCTTTTATTATCAAGATTATTTCAAACAGGGGGTTTTGAAAAACAACTGATAGCACACACTTAGTAGCAATACAATTGTACCCCAAGACAATATGTTAACTTCCATGACTCTTATCTATTTCCAGTGAAAATCTGTTCAGGCCACATCTGGGTAATTTAGTCATTGGTCTTTGTTATTGTTTTTGTTTGAGAGTAATAACAAACTTGCTTGAGAAAGAAAGTCCTGCCATACAGTCTTTGCCATAAATTCAACTTTGCTATTCACATACACACACACACGCACACATTCACACACACACAGAATTTTTTTCTTAGTAAAAAAAACGATTGTTTACATCCCTGGAAAATTTTATATTAAAAGAGAAAATGTGTTATTTCCAGAAATAATGAAAACTCAGTTTTTGAGGTATTTTCTGTCCCAGAGTTTGAAGTTCATTAGGTAAGTGGGAAGGTCATCCAAGTTTTAAGTGTACAGGGACAAGATACATTCACAGAATTATATATAAGAACAGACACATATAAATAATTCATTTTTCATCACTCTAGCTAATAATAATTTTTATTAAAATTATGACCATGTTGTACAAGAAAAGACCCCATTTCTAAAACCAAAAATAATTGATTAAGATCCTGGTATATAGTGTATTCGATTAAAGTTATAATATAGCCTGACTGGTGTGTTTCAGTGGTTAAGCATAAACCTATGAACCAGGAGGTTATGGTTTGAGTCCCAGTCAGGGTACATGCCAGGTTGTGGGTTAGAGCCCCAGTAGAGGTGTGCAGGAGGTAGCTAATCAATGACTCTCTCTCAACATTGATGTTTCTATTACTCCATTCTTCTTCCCTCTAAAATCAATGAAAAATATATTCTATATAATAAAAGGATAATATGCAAATCAACCAAACAATGGAACAATCAGTCACTATGACATGCACGGACCACCAGGGGGCAGATACTTAATGCAGGAACTGCCCCTTGGTGGTCAGTGTGCTCCCACAGGAGGAGAGCCACTCAGCCAGAAGCTAGGCTCACGGCTCACAGCAGGTGAGTGCAGCAAGGGTGGCAGGAGCCTCTCGTGCCTTCGCAGCAGCGCTAAGAATATCCCCCGATGGGCGCAGGCTGGACTGAAGGATGCCCCTCCCTCCCAGTGTACAAATCTTGTGCACTAGGCCTCCAGTTTAAAAAATTATAATATAAATGAACACATTTGTATGTTAAATATTTCATCTGAAAGCTAAACATAGTTTGCTGAACACTAGATTTGTTATATCAGGGGGCACTCTCCTACATTTCAGCTCTTGATATTCATGAAGTGATATCATACCACCCATTTCCATCTCCCTTTGTTTTATACCTACTACCCCAGTGCATACATAAACCTACCCCATGCTCAGAGGAAATTGAAGCATGTAAGTTTTTTACAGCATTTATGTCTTTGGCCCAACAGAGGCAAAGTAGAGCAAAGGGGTTGAGCTAGATCTTATTTCTCTATATTTATTTTTAGAGCTGTTCAACCAGTCATTTATTAAGAACATTATATGACAAATAAAATAGTAATTGCTAAAAACAAAATCCAAAATGACCTTTTCTCTGATTTTAAGGAGCTTACATTATAGTGGGCTTTAAAAGTATAGTAGTAAATGCATATTTAGTATAGAAGTTGTATTACTATATGTAATAGAAAATAGCTTTGTTATTTTGCCTAAATGTGTTCATAAACTTCAGTCATTTGGATATCATTTCCCTGATACTTTCTGACATGTTAACTATTAAATTCATTTTTTTCCATTGGTTGAATTACTAATTTCCTCGAATTATTGAAAAAGGAACATTTTATAACACTTGTGTGTGAAAACCTATATTTTTTGCCAAAAAGGAAAGTAATCTTAAAAATAAATGCAATGATTGCCTTAGATAATTTTGCTCAGTTGTTAGAGTGTTGGCCCATGGACTGAAGATTCTTGGGATCGATTCAGGTCAAGGGCACATACCTCAGTTGCAGGCTCAATCCCAGGCTCCAATTGGAGTCTGTGTGGGGGAGGCAACCAATCGATGTGTCTCTCTCCCATCAATATTTCTCTCACTCTTTTCCTCTCCCTTCCACTTTCTCTAAAAACCAATGGAAAAAATGTCTCTGGTGAGGATTAATAATAATAAATTTTTTAAATAACAAAAAAATAGATAGATAAATAAACAAATAAATGCAGTGAAAATAATGTTAGAAAGTTCTGGCTAAATGCTGTCACCAGCCAAGGCTCTAAGACTTGCTCTCCCTAAGTTGAAAGAAGAGGTTAGCGATGTCAGAGCAGACTGAAGACACCATTACCATACCAGCACTTCTACCTGGCTTGAAGAGTTGGAAAAAATAGAAAAGGAAATCATTTTCTCACTATTTAGTTTTCTTTTTCATTTGTCCTATGTCTTGGATTTCTGTTTGGTTGAGCCTTCAGTCATTTTGGATGTTACAGACCCTGGGTTTTTATATATCAGGATATATTGCCATAGACTATGTTATAATAATATATTTTTTTCCTATCTTCCTGAAGATTACTTGAACATTTTCTATGATTCTATTTTGATTTATCTTTAGCTTTTTGGGGGATATGTATTTTAAACTCAAAATAGTATAATTTTTTGAATGATTGCTCTGGACGTTACATTTGGTAGCATTATTTACCAGTTCCTGGGAAGTATAGAAAGCTTTCATGATTTTTCTGTCTTTAGTTTCAGAGGTTTAATTATAAGTGTCTAGGCATGGATTTCTTTGGGTTTATCCTTAATGGAGTATGCTGTAGATTTATGTCTCTTGGGAATTCTCAGTCATTATCTCTCTGAGTACTTTTTCAGTTGCACTTTCTTTTTCCTTTCCTGCTAAGATGCCAGTGACAAGAATCCTCTATAACAAAGATGTAACATGCAAATGATCATTACGCCATAAAGCATAACAATCAACCACGTAAAGACTGGATCATGGATCAGCAAGATGGCAGGACAGTGAGCTACAAGCAGGCAGCAGAGAGCTACAGGAGGAGGCAAGGCAGCACACTATGAGAGGGGAATGAACAGGGGGCGGGGAGAGCTATAGAAGGGTGGGGCAGTGGGCAGAGAGCTACTGGAGTGTGGCAGCGAGCTACTGGTGAGCTACTGGTGCATGGATTCATGCACAAGGCTAGTATTATATATTTTGTTATAGTCCCACAGGTTTCTCAGACTCTGTTCATTTTATTTTTCTTCTATTTTCTCTCCATTGTTCAGATTGGATAATTTCTATTATTCTATCTTCCAGTTCCCCCATTCCTTTTCTGTTTCCTTTATTTTGTTGTTGAACCCAGACACTGACTGATATTTTTATTTGGTCATTGTATATTTCAGTTCTAATATATCCAAGTTCAAGATGCTGGCAGATAGGGATCTGATCAGAACCTGCTTCCTGGTTCATGGATAGTCATCTCTTTGTCCTTATATGCTGGAAGGAGCAGGATATCTCGCTGGATTCTCTCATATAAGGTCCCTAATTTCATTCATGTAGACTCATGTATCCAATCTGTTTTGTTTTGGCTGAGGATTAAAAAAAATTTTAATTTGTCTCAAGCATGTTTATAATTGCTTATAATGGTTTAATTTAATTGCTTATAGAGCATTTTTATAATGATCACTTTAAAATCTTTGTCACATAATTCTAACATCTGTGCTGTCTAAGTTGGCACTATTAATTGTCTTTTTTTTTTTTAATCCAGCTTAAGATCCCTCCTGGTTCTTAGTATGCTAAGTAATTTTTAATTGAAACTGCAAATTTTCTTGTTATGTTATGAGACTGGATCTCATTTAAACCTTCTGTTTTGTTTGGCACTTTCTGATATTGTCCCAGCTGCAGAAGGGGAGGGGGTGCCACAGTATTACTTCCAGCTGGAGATAGAAAGCCAGACTCCTCACTCAGCCTCATACACAGGAAGGAGGATTCCTCATTACTACTGATTTGGGGTATGAAGTCCTGATACCCATATGACTATGACTCCCACTGACATGCAAAGGCACATGCCTCATTATCAGTGCATAATAGTGATTGTCACAATGCTTTACTAGGTTTCATTTGACACCATCTTAATGGCTAAGCGGAGTGGTGCCTCCTTACTGTGAGGTGAGGGTGGTAGATCAGGTTCCCTAATTATCTTGACTCAGCCTTCTCTGATGCCACCAGGAAGAGATAATGAGATGTCTCATTACCGTCTCACAAGAGTGGGCGTCTAAGTTCCCCATTTCATCTTTGCTGGCCTGGGGGGAGGAATGTCCAGAGTTTTTGCCTGTGGTGCTTGGCTGAAGTAGAATAGTTATGGTCTAAGTGTTTTCTGTCTTTTTAAAGCTGCCTCTTTCCTGGTTCTTTAACTAGAAAGAGCAAGACTTTTGAAGCTTTTCCATATACTAGTGGTCGGCAAACTCATTAGTCAACAGAGCGGCAAACTGTATGTGGCTCACGAGCTGCAGTTTGCCAACCACTGCCCTATACCATTTCCAGGTTACAAGTTGTCTTAGTCTGTTCAGGATGTCATAAAAGAATGACCTAACTGGGTGGCTTATAAACACAAATTTACTTCTCACAATTCTGGAGGCTGAAAAATCCCAGTTCAAAATGCTGGCAGATAGGGATCTGATGAGAACCTGCTTCCTGGTTCATGAATGGTCATCTCTTTGTCCTTATATGGTGGAAGGAGCAAGAGATCTCGCTGGATTCTCTCATATAAGGTCCCTAATTTCATTCATGTAGACTCTATCCTCATGACCTAATCATCTCCTAAAAGCCTGCCTCCTAATATCATCAAATTGGAGGGGCTGGTATTTCAATATATGAACTTTGGGAGGACACAAACATTCAGTCAATAGTACAACTTCTTTGGCTCCAAGTGTAAGATACATAAGGCAAAACCATCATAACTTTCCTTGAGTGTCAAATTCCTAGTCAGGTTGTCATCTTCTCTCCACATTTCAGAATCTTCTTATGTCTATTTTTATGTAATACCTGTGGATTTTAGTTGTATTTAGTGAAGTATATTCACCCATCTTCCTAGTAGCAGAAGTCCAGTTCAATATTATTGAATAACCTGTTAAATACCATCTAAAATCATTTTAAGTGCCACTAATACATGCATCCCAGTTTTGAACATATTTGCCTAAACCCTTTAATATACTTTATTATCACCCATCACATCTTTTAAAGGAATATAGCATTTAGATCTACTTCCTTTAATTGATCTAATTTTTCTAAGCCCATAGAACAGCATTGTGAAGAGTATACTGAATTTAGAGCCAAACAACCTTGATTTGTGTTTCATTCTTATCATTTGCTAGCTGGGTGGTCTTGAAGGTATTATTTAATCACCCTATGAATTAGATTCTTCTTCTGTTAAGTGGTAATATCAATATCTCACTCCCTATAGATTTTTCTGTGAAATGAAAGCGTCAAAATATATATAGAGACATAATATCCTTGGAACATATTAGGTGTTTAATAATTGTTCATGGAACCTGATGTCTGTAGAGCACACTATTTAGCTGGCACTTCCCCCTTAAATAGATCAGATTACTTTTACTATAGTTACTGAAAAGGGAGGGCTACATTGGGCTAGGGATGCAATAGAAAGTAGAATGGAGTAAATTATATAATTTTTGTGCTAAGTCACTCAGAAAAAAAAAAGGGATAATCTCAGGTGACCAGCTCTAGCAAGGTCACATTAAGCTGATAAATTGTGAAAATGCAATGTTGGTGGCTTAAAGAATCAGAGGCTTATTTCCCACTCACTCATTTTCTTCTGTATATCTGGAAGACTCCCCAAGGAAGCTGTCTTTCGTGGGGTGGCTTAGGTTTATTACTTCATTTCAATACCAGTCATCACACATGGCCAAGGAGGACTAAGGGAGCCCTAGCTTACTGTAGTAATTATGGCCCTCTGCTCAAAAGTAATACATGGCACATATATTACTTTTGAAGAGATGAAAAGAAGTCTCATCATATAATCTCAAGAGGCATGGAACTGCAACTCCTTCTGTTACTAAAAGGAGAATAATCATATATACTGGTGAGCATCATCCATGTCTATCACACTAATCTTCCTTACCATTTTGAGGGGTAAAAATGAATAATGTACATAACCGATTTGGGCAAAAGTAGATTTGTAGTTGTTCGCAGGGAAAATAATATAATTAATCAATAATAAGGCAAGAATAAATTGTGTTTCACAAACTCACAAGTGTAAACTGACGTTGCCCCACACTAGCACTAGATAGCAAATACTGTAGCTCAGACCTCTTTTTCTGGTTAACTGAAGCAGGATTTATTCAGGTACAGAACAGATATATACCTTAGGAGAGACAGAAGTTTTCTTTTGTTCCTGGACATAAATCTTGATTAATATTCTAATCATGATTATTATTTCTCTTAGCTAATGAGTAGTGAGAGACTTTGCAGATTTCTGGGAAGCATTCGTTGCTTTTAAAAAGAAACATGTAGCCCTAACTGGTTTGGCTCAATGGATAGAGTGTTGGCCTGAAGACTGAAGGGTCCCAAATTCAATTCCAGCTAAGGGCATATACCTGGGCTGTGGGCTCTATCTGCAGTAGAGGTTATGCAGGAGGCAGCTGATCGATGTTCTCTCTCACCGATGTTTCTAACTCTTTATCTCCCTTCCTCTCTGTAAAAATCAATAAAAATATAGTAAAAAAAAAAAAGGATCATGTAAACAAGACATGTTGTCCCTTTCCTTGGTTGTGGCATTCACCTTGTGATCCAGGATGTGCTGCCTAAGGGCAAAGTCTATGGTACTAACTATGGCACATCAGAGAGATGCTAGAAATCTGAGTCCTTGGTAATATTGTTGAAGCACTAAATTAATTGACACTATATATTGGACATATTGCTACACAAGATCACAATTTCTTCAAAGTTTATGTCACTTTTAGCTGGGTCTTTTCTTATTTGGATAGAGTTTGGGAGCACTCATAAATTATTATGCATATGTTTAATAATATGCAAACTACTGAATATATCCGATATATACTGAGTGGCCAGAGTATTATGACCTCTGAATGCATAATAATCTGGCCACTCAGTGTACATATATATTAGCAGCCTGGTGCATGAAATCGTGCATGGTTGAGGTCCGGCTAGCCTGGTCAGGGGAAGGGGACGTGGGTGGTTGGCTGATCTGCCTGCTGGTCACACTCCTGGTTGAGGAGACAATTTGCATATTAGCCTTTTATTATATAGGATACACACTGAGTGGCCAGATTATTATGCATTCAGATATAATAATAATCTGTCCACTCAGTGTATATGTATATAGTATCAAAAGATTGTTGAAACAATATATGAGGGCATATTGTTTCTCAATCTTGTCTCAAATGATAATGGAAATTGAGACATTAATGCATTTCTCCATCTTCAGGACTGCAATAATGTTCTGTCTTCAAAGATAAACACTTTGATGGGAATGGGTGGTATTTAGTAAAAGGAAAGTCCACTGATGGACTTTAATGCATACATGCTGGTGAGCATCATCCAGGTCTATTACACTAACCTTCTTTACTATACTGATGGATCTGCTTATATGATGTATAAATTCAGAGAAGAAATTCTATCACAGAGGCCAGTTGTTGATTGATTAGCAAGTGGTAATATCATTGTGTGAAGAAAGGGGTGGCTTGTTTTATGCATCTTCCCAAGGCCTACTCCTCCTTCCAACATTAGCTTTAACCTTCAGAAGGTTGATATTCCCACTGGGTGAGCATTGACGTACAGCTGGAATGGTGTGTGAGGTCAGTAACGCACTTTTAATCATTTTGGAATTTAGCTTCAAAGCTAAAGTCTCAATTAGAGGGATTAAAGGTAACTAAATCATGACTCAAATCATCTTTCCTTTCACTCTCTTAATATAATCAAAATCATTCTTATGTCAGGTTTTTAAAAAATTCACTTAGGGATATGTTGACCAATGGTTTGGTTATTTATCAGATATTTATTGGGCAGAATTCTATGTCTTTTAAGCACACAGAGTCAATGAGACCTGGTCGCAGTCCTCAGGAAATGGAGAAAATAAGGAAAAATAATACAAGAAGATAAATGACAAAGGTCTTGTGGGTAGAAGCAAATGATCAAAAAGGACATTTCAAATCCAGAGGTCATCTACAAGGGGGAATTAAGAAAGGATTGTGTAGGAAATGACCTATTTAGAAAAAGGGCGAATAGCACTATTAAAATATTTCTTCTAATTAATTTCCTTTCAATGTGCACAAATCCATGCACTGGGCCACTAGTTGAGAAAATAAAATTGCATTGTTCTAAGGCTGTAAGTGTATGGTAAATTGTTCCAACAACAATAGAAAACTAATATACAATTAATTGGAACTCTATAGGAACTTTAACCCAAATACTGGTTATAATGAGAAAACGTATCTCCCCAGTACCTTCCCATCACCCCAGGCCAGAGAGTACTCACTGAATATGCAGGCAGGAAGAAAGTTTGAGTTCCCTCCAGTATAAATTAAGAATTAATGTACATGGGTGTTAGATATCCAAATTCCTGGGGCTATAGAAGCCATTTCTGTAACTGAAGCTTCACGGCATGTGAAAACAGCTGAAATTTCCTGGTATTAAATTCCCTGTGTCAGCTTTAAAGGAAAGGGAAGCAAGAAACAAAGGAAATAGAAATCCTAATTAATTGTAATAAACCCCACAGCTAGTTTTCTGCTCTGTATAGCAGTGGATGATAAGGCTATAATGCATGAAATTCCCACAATCATGAGAATTATTATGCAGGTGTTGCTTGCCAGTCTGGGGATTCAAAAGCATGGAGGACCCTAGCTGGTTTGGCTCAGTGGATAGAGCATCGAACTGTAGACCAAAGGGTCCTAGATTTGATTCTGGTCAAGAGCTAGGCTGGGTGAGGCAGCAGCACAGGGAGGGACCTTGGATAAGAAGCATAAAGCCAAGAGTCTTGCCACAGCTAGCATCCAAACACAACACAAGGGAGCTAAATACTCACTCTGAAGAGAAGCAGAAGAAAGCTAGGCAGTGGGCATGAAAGATGTTAGGACAGAGCCCCATCTGAGAATGGAAAAAGGTGGCAGGTCTAGGGTAGCTCCCTGGGGCTCTGGGAACCTGGAAGCATTCTCCTGGCCCTATACTGGCATCTACTTCTGTCCATGTCTCCTGTTCCCAGCTCAGAGCTTATTGAGTAGACAATGTGAACCTGACAAACCTCCTCAGCATCACACCACAACCTCTTAATGCAGTGGACCTGCTTCTAGCCTGAAATCTCACATGATTCATTTATTCTCCTTTGGACCTGCAGCTTCTACAACTGTTGTAAAACTAGTTCATTCAGCTGCTTCTCCAACTTTAGCCGGGCCTCTGGAAATGTGTTCACTCAAGGTTCAGCTACATCAACCGCCTGCGTCTCTGCCTTACTCACACCTCCCTCATCCACTGGGAGCACTTTATTTTCTGCCACCAGGGCGCATGCTCTGGCTGGAATTTCACTTAGTGCACACTACAGCACTTCCTTTTTAACCCAATCTGGGACTTTAAAACAACCATTCGCTTAAAAAATAATAAATGCACTGGGTAAAAAGTTAAAACAGGACAAAAAGGATGTTTTATGAATAATGTACATCCCACTCCATTTGGCGAAAGTTGCCCCTGTTAACTCTTGTTGCTCTGGTTGTTCATAAAATTTCCAGCAGGTATGCAAGCACAGGTGCACACATGGGTGCATGTGCATGGGTGTGTGCTATATGTGTGCACACATATACACATATGTTCTTTTGTTTATTTGTAATAAATGAAGCATATTTTGCATAACATACAATATACAGTATTTTGTGTTTTTCTCTCTGTGTTGGAGATATTATCAGCATGTATAGAAATTTCTACTTCATTTTTTAACAGCTATATTATTAATTTTATTTACCTAGCTATACATTAGTTTTTTTCAACCAATACCATATTAAAACATTTTAATTGCTTCCCATTAGCTTTTGCTACTATAGTATTATTAGAAGTAATAATTATATATGCACTAGAGGCTGTGCATGAAATCTGTGCCCTGGGAGCCAGTGGGGGTGTGTCCCTTAGCCTGTCCTGCACCCTCTCGCAATACGGGACCCTTCAGGTAAGGTCCCTAGGTCTGGCTGGTGACCAAGGACTATCATAGTTTTCCTTCCCCTGGCTGCTGGCAACTGGCCCCATCCCCACCACTGCCACTGCTTGCCATTTGTGGCACTGAACCCCTCTCTTCCCACTGCCACTGGTCACCTCCTCTCTGGGCAATAGGTGTGAGGTGTGATCACTTGGCTGGCCTGGGCCTCCCTCTGCAGGGCAATCGATTGTGGGGCCTGCCGCCCACAGTGAGGCCCTGCCCACCCAGCCAGGGCTCTGATTGATCACCAGGAAGAGGGTGGCCTGGGCCTTACTCTGTGGGGCAATCGCAGGGTGATGGTGGGGCCCCCAAGCTCTGACCAATTGCATCCCACCTGCCTTCACTGGCCTGGCGCCAGAACATGTCATAGCATGGTCGTTATGGATACACACCATAAGGTTGTCTAGTTGGTTGTTCTGCTATTTGGTTGTTCGGTCAATTTGCATATTACATTTCTATTATTATAGATAATGTCTCTAGTTATAGTCTTCCCATTCTCACTTTTATTCCCTTTTTATTAGTACTAGAGGCCCGGTGCACAAAATTCGTGCATAGGGACAGGGGTGTCCCTCAGCCCAGTCTGCACTCTCTCCAATCAGACATCCCTCTCATAATCTAAGACTGCTGGCTCCTAACTGCTCATCTGCCTGCCTTCCTGATTGCCCCTAACTGCACCTTCTGCCAGCCTGATCACTCCCCTGTAAGCCTGATTGATTCCTAACTGCTTCCCTGCCAGCCTGTTTGCCCCTAACTGCACTCTCCTGCAGGCCTGGTTATCCCTAACTGCCCTCCCCCGTAGGCTTGATCTCCCCAAATGCCCTCCCTTACAGGCCTGGGTTCTCCCAACTGCCCTTCCATGCATGCCTAGTTCCTCCCAACTGCCCTCCCCTGACGGCCATCTTGTAGTGGCCATCTTGTGTTCACATGGAGGCGGAATCTTTGACCACATGGGGGCAGCCATCTTGTGTGTTGGAGTGATGGTCAATCTGCATATTACTCTTTTATTAGAAAGGATAGAGGCCTGGTGCATGGGTGGGGGCCAGCTGGTTTGCCCTGAAGGGTGTCCTGGATCGTGATGAGGATTCTCTTGGGGCAGGGGTGGCCTGAATGAGGAGCCTGTGGTGGTTTGCAGGCCAGTCACACCCCCTGATGACCCAAGCAGAGGCCCTGGTATCTAGGATTTATTTATCTTTTGTAATTGAAACTTTGTAGCCTTGAGTGGAGAACTGGGCCTTCCAGGGCAGGTGGGAAATCTAGGCTTCCTCCATCTCTAGGAGCAACTCAAGCCTCCTGCTCTCTCTAGCTCTGTGGCTGCTGCCATTTTTGTTGGAGTTTATTTATCTTCTATAATTGAAACTTTGTAGCATTGAGTGAAAGCCTGGGCTGGCAAGGGCAAGCGGAAAGCTTGGCTTCTTCAATTGCCAGGGAAACCCAAGCCTCCCTCCTGTTTTCCTTGGCTGTAGCCATCTTAGTTGGGTTTATTTGCATACTTTCTCCTGACTGGCTGGTGGGCGTGGCTTGTTAGTGTATTGAAGGTGTGGTCAATTTGCATATTACTCTTTTATTAGATAGGATACTTAATCTAATTGTATATTTAAATTCCTCATTTATACTCTGTTTTCACCACTAACTTGTAAACTCCTTAAGTACAGGACTTTGTTTTTCTTGTTTATTGATGTATCTTTGGCACTAAAATAGAGTCTGGAATATAGGAGATGATTCAATAATTTTTGAATCCATGAATCAGTGAAGAGGCATTTTCTTTCATGTAATATAGAGAATACTTTTGGAACAAAGTTTTCAAAGTACAGGTATGAATTTAAAACATTTACTGGAATTGACAACTGTCCCTTAAAAGAGGTTGTATCAATGTGTGGCTCACTAAGATTATTCTAAGAGGCTTCTCCAACTATATAGGTAGTTTTGTATCTATACTGAAGGGTCAGGGCTCCCTTTCTCACCCCACAACTGAATCTCTTACCACTAGGGACTTTCAGGCATGTGGTCACCTCAGACTGTACTTCAGATTCCTGTTCACAACTACCTCCTGTTCACAACTACCTCCACTGGTGCCTTTCACCACCCCTTGGGCCCAAGATTTCACATACTAGCAACACAGTCACTGTCACCCAGAAAAGATGATCACACAGGCTTGGAAGCAGGCTCTGTGGGACAGGGAACCCCGGGCTCCTCATTCTTGGAGCATGATCTAGAATAGTGGTTCTCAACCTTTTAATGCTGTGACCCGTTAATACAGTTCCTCATGGCATGGTGACCCCCAGCCATAAAATTATTTTCGTCCCTACTTCATAACTGTAATTTTGCTACTGCTAATGAATCATAATGTACATATCTGTGTTTTCCGATGATCTTAGGCAACACCACTAACAATTCTCAACCTGTGGGTCTCAGGCAACCTTGCTAGTGGTTCTCAACCTATGGGTCCAATGTTCTTAGGCGACCCTGCTAGCAGTTCTCAACCTGTGGGTCATCTAAGATCATTAGAAAACACAGATATTTACATTACAATTCATAACAGTAGCAAAATTATAGTTATGAAGTAGCAACGAAAATAATTTTATGATTGGGGGTTACCACAACATGAGGAACTGTATTAAAGGGTCTCAGCATTAGAAAGGTTGAGAACCACTGATGTAGAAGGATTCATGTGTGCTGTGTGTATGTGTGTGTGTGTCTGTGTCTCTCTGTGTATGTCTAGATGAACAAATCACCCTGGGTATGCCAGAGTGGTCCTGCCTCCATAATTCTAATTTCCATACTGCTAATATTGGAAAATAACAGTATTTTAGATTCTTTAATAAGAGTAAGGTTTAGCATTTTCCATATATTTATCTTTCATTTTAAATAAATCACTTGACACCATTCCTCCTTCCCACAAGGTTTCTAAAAAGAAGCAAAATAAATGTCCACAGCAATTGAGAGCATTGGGAAAGATGAAGAAAATTTGTTATTTGTTGCTGTTATTTTTTATTTATAAATCCTCATCTGAGAATATATTTTCCACTGCTTTTTTAGAGAAGTGGAAGAAGGGGAGGAAGAAGGAGGAGAGAGAGAAAAGAAACTTCGATATGCGAGACATTGATTGGTTGCCTCCCACATGTGTCCAACCAGAAAACGGGGCAAGCAAGGAGTGAACATGCAACCCAGGTACATGCCCTTGACCGGAATTCAAACCCATAACTCTTCTGTAAGTGGGCAAATGCTCTAACCATTGTAAAACACTGGCTAGGAAAATTTTTTCTTTAAACATTTACTATAATTTTTGAAGCAAGTAAATTCAGGAGAAACAAGTGGATTTTGTGTGTTACTTTATAAGTAATGAACATGTGGAACCTCTACACTGAGACAGGATACAGATTAAAAATAAAATGTTGTGTATTCTTCATAGTTGAGGGCCTATATTCCCAAAGTTTTGTTGCAAAAGAAATTACTGTTAATAATTATATATCAATGTAAACTTAGAATTAGGAGATGGAGGTATAAATGCAACGATCAAAGCCTTTACAATATATATTGCACATATATCAAAGTAAAAAGGATAAATTCAACATATTGTGTAATAAGATTGTCAGTTTTGCATATCTTAAAATATGAATACTTAACAATGTAAAATTAACTTCCATTTACCTTTTCTTGTTTGGTAGATACTTTTTATTTCCCTACTTCATAGCTTTAATGCAATGATTGTAAAGTTGCTTCACTTTGTAGGAAAATACAATCATTAAAATTAGGAGATGGAGGTATACAGTACTAATACAATACTTCTCAAACTATCCCTGGAAAAGCATAATTATTGTTTTATTCTTTCTCAATCCATCCTTGACTGATATTTCTGTAAAATAAAATAAAGAATGAATCTCTAGAAACATAAAATAAAATAAAAACAAAGAAATGCACAAAACAAATGCTGTAAAACAAACAAAGATATAGATTATGGATATATTTTCATAATCAAATGATATAGACATAAAATTACTTCCCAACTGTTGGACACGTTACTTAGAGCTTATTCTCAATGTCTGTTCTTCTCTAGCAGACAGATATTAACTGTCAGGCATTAGCCCGGGCCTACAGACTATAAGAGAGGCTTCTTCCAAGGTTCACATCTATTTTCTAGGGTTTGATTCCTTGCCCCATATATCCACTTTATTTCAGATATTTTAAGAAGTTTGGACTCTCACCTTTGGTATCCTATGTAAATCCTTTCTTTACTCATCCTGGAAATTCAAAGTAACTTTTGATGGCCACAACTTCGCTGAACCTTAATTTAACTCAGTGGCCAGAACTGAGTTGGTAAATTCCTTTTACCAATTCCAGCTCCTTGCTGGGCAGCACATTTCTGAGGGTCACAGAGCACAATGCCTCACCCCTATTAGGCTCTATATGCTTATACCCTGCTCATCACCACAGACAGGCACTCAAGGGCATTTCTAAGGCTTGGGGTTATTTTTATTTAAGTTCTTTCTCCCAAAGCTGCATTGAAAAATCCTCACTGCTACACTCCTGTTTTCTTTACCTTTATATTTATTTCTCCAGTATTTTAGTGCTGTTTTTGCCAATGCACCACAATAGAGGCCATATAAAAAATAGAGTAGTATAGGGTAAATACGAAACTCTCATAGTTGAGCAAAATAAAAGCAGACAGAAAGCTACTTAAACCCAAATCTCAAGTAAAGGAGGAACTCATGAGAAAGCTGATCATTTCAGGCACAAAAGTATTTTAGCTACATTTATGGAAGATAGAGCTTCAATGGACTATAATAAAAATTTGTGTTTGAAGAACTGTCCCTGAAGCTTTTGGTGTTTTATCAGGTGAGACTACGCATGTTTACATTGGCTAAATAGGTCTTGGGTCCTGATGCACTTTGCCAAAACATATGTTATTATAAGTAGTTAAAAGTTGACTTTTAGCTCTTTATCACCACACAGCCAGAAGTGAGTTCTCCCTTGGATAAATTCAGAAGAAAACTCTATGGATCATCAAAGCATCCCACTCTGAGCCCAGTTATGGTGCCCAGAATCTGTGAGTTTTAGCTCATCACTTAATTGGGGACTTCTGACTTGCCATTTGTTCAATAAAGACAGTGAAACCTTTCAGAGAAAGAGTGGAGTGAGAAAAAAGAATATTGCTGAGATTTCAAAGCCAGTTCACCTCTCTGCAAAGAAACAGTTTCTACTGACTAATGACTTCATAAGAATTAAATCTGAGCTTTTCATTTAACATAGGCTGTCTGCCAGGCTTGGTTGTAAGTACTTTATAAGAATTAACTCCTGTAAGTCCCAGAACTACATGATGAGGCATGCATTACATTCATTCCCATTTTGCAATTGAGCAAACTGAAGCAGGGAGGTATTAAATCACTTTCCCTGGGGCGCACAAGTAGGAAAGCTCAGTGCTGGGGTCTGAACTAAGAATAGTCCAGTTCACATTAGCACTATGCCACGCCTAGCCCTAGAGCTGAAAATGACCTAAATAATACAGGTACCCAGGTGTCATTTTCAACTTTGATTGTCAGGTCCTGATATTTTTACCTCTTGGATATTTTAAAAACCTATCCTTGCTCTGAGCTTATTACACTATTTTCAATTGGGTCATTCACTTATACATCAAAAAATAGTTGCCTTGACCCTGTGGCTCAGTGGTTAAGTGTCAACCCATTAACCAGGAGGTCATCGGTTCGATTCCTAGTCTGGGCACATGCCTGGGTTGTGGGCTTGATCCCCAGCAGGAGGCAGTCAATTGATGTTTCTCTCTCATCAATGTTTCTATCTCTCCCTTCCTTCCTCTCTCTCTAAAATCAATACAAACTTAAGAAAAGAGAAATAGCTGTCTATTAATAAGACATTACCAGGCATTTGCTAAATGCTGGGCCCATGGCTGTAAATAAGATACATTCTCTGCCACAATAGTGTTTATTATCTCATAAGAAGATAGCATTGAAGACACATGTACAGAAAAAGAGGTTCTTTATGACTGTGACCAGCTTCCCTCTTCAGTTATTTCTTGTATTCTTTGCCTATAAATTCTTTGCTTTAGTAATTAAAATTTCCTATAGTCTCCAGTCTCCCAGGCATAGACCAGAGTTCACAACTCTGTGCCTTTTTTCGGATTGCCTTCTCCACTCAAATCCCTTTCCATCCTTTTTTTTTATTATTATTATTGATTTTTTACAGAAAGGAAGGGAGAGGGATAGAGAGTTAGAAACATCAATGAGAGAGAGACATTAATCAGCCGCCTCCTGCATGCCCCCTACTGGCGATGTGCCCACAACCAATGTACATGCCCTTGACCAGAATTGAACCTGGAACCTTTCAGTCCCCAGGCCGACTCTCTATCCACTGAGCCAAACCGGTTTCAGCCCTTTTCATCCTTTATCTCCTCACTCACCTTGTAAGAACCACCTCTTTTGGGAATCCCACTCTGACACAGGTTAAGATGGTCTAAAAGCAAACCACACTGGGATGTTCATTCCCAGGTTAAGTACTGTACCATTTTTTATCCTTGAATAGAGATGTCATTTTAGTCTGTTCAGGCTACTATAAAAAATACCATAGACTGGGTGTATTATAAACAACAGAATTTTGTTGCTCACAGGTCTGGAGGCTGAAAGTCCAAGATCAAGGCATGGGCAGGTTCAGTGTCTGATAAGGACCTCCTTCCTAATTTAGAGATGGCATCTGTCACTATGTTCTTACATGGTGAAGAGGAGAGAAATCTCTCTGGGTCTTCCTTTGTAAAGTTCCTAATCCCATTCATGAGGAATTTGCCTTCAAGATCTAATCAGCTCCTAAAGGCCCCCAATTCCTAATACTACCATCTTCAGGGTTAGGTTATCAACATATGAATTTTAGAGACACAAACTTTCATTCCATAGGAGGTGCCTAGGACAGTGTTTAGCACACTGTTGACACTCAGCACATGTTTGCAGAAGTGAAGTTAACATGTTCCCAAGTCTGTAGTCCCGCCCCATTTTTACAGCCCCCCAAATTGCCTGCTAGTGAAGCTTTATAGCTACCCTAGTGAGTACAATTAATAGCCTTTCCAACTATCCTCCTGAGGCACTCACTGAGTCCTTGCTTCACTCTATACTGAGCACCTCAATTCTGAAACTCTGGGAAACATTCACACTCCTGAAAATACCCATCATTCACAAATTTGCAGATTCAGAGAATTATTATTCACTTTCAGCAGGCATAGAGAAAATACAAAAGCATTGGGATGACTCTATAACAATATTACACTTTATTTTTAAACCTGGAAAATAGGTCAGTAGGGATTGGATACAATATAAGATACATATTTTGTCATATTGTGGAACTAGATTTCACAAACACTGGGTGTTTGATAAGCTGGTTCTGTTCTGTTAATTCCTCTCAGTAAACAGGACATATTAAATTTTTCTCAGTATATTGGGGAAGAGCTAGAAACAATGTCCAACAGAGATCATGGCTGAAATACAGTTTGTCCCCAAATGGGATAAAAATTATGGACCAGAAAATAAGTTGAAATTCCACTTATAAACTAAGTAGCCAGTGCCCCAGTCCACTTACCAATTGTTTCTTTTATGTTCACACTCCCTTCGGTGAGAAAATCAGCATTTTAAAAATCTAATTTAACTATCCAAGGATATTATGTGTCCTAAAATTATTCCTTGTTCTACATGCAATAAAATGAATGCACTAAGTTTTTACTTACATAAAAAAGTTTACTATTTAAAGGGTGAAGGAAAATCATTTTGCTTTTCTGCCTCAGTCTGTGGCAATAGAAATTGAGGGCATTTTCTGCAAGATTTAGAAAAAATCTTATGAAAAAAGACAATAAAACCAAAGAGCCAACAGGATTCTACAGAATTCTGAAGATTAAAATTGTGAGCTATGTATTTTTAGGTTAAGACCCAAACAACACCTAACTTTCAAAGTACACTGAGAAGATCATTCTCTGAGAAATTGGTCTCCTCAGTCCTCCCGTATTTTGCAATAAAATGTGGCACAAGCAAATGAGAATTTATTTACTGCTGTATAAAACTTTGGCTGAACAGGAGGGGATGTCTGCTTTCGATTTCAGCCATCTGGAAATATTACAGCTCAAAGATTTTCTTGTAGCGTAAGTATCGTGTCTTCTTCTAACTCTACATTCTGTAGGCCAGAGTAGATGTCATAGAAATGATGAGTGTCCGAGGTAAATTTCCCCATATAAGTGGGCCATCAGACAAGAAATTTCAAAAATGTGGGAAAAAATATCTTTCTAATGGCCTTTTCAAATAGCCCCACACGTTTTCAATGAGAGAAATTATTTGCAAAGTCGTCTATTTTTTGCTTGTTTTCTAATTCCTCCTAACTTTTTTTTTACATCTTTTTACCCTCAAAAGAATTTTTACTCTTCAAAATAAATAAGAATCAGTTTTGCTTGAGAATGTCTGGATGAAAAGAGTTGCCTGAGTTTCAAGAGCAGCCCTCTGAAGTTATGTTTGACATTTTGTAAGTCACTTAATTCCTTTGGAACTTCTGTTTCTCTTTCCGTAAAATAATACTGACCACCCACCGAACGCAAGGACACGAGGCAGCCCTAGACCTCAGAAGTGTGCCAATGCTGAGGATGCAAGTGTCATGTCAATTCCAGGGAGGCAGTGTGGTCTTGTGTGGAGAGGGTTCAATTAACCCCCAGGAGACGAAGGTTTTGTTCTGGGTTTAGAAGTTTAGCGACCTTTGAGAATCCATCTACTCAGAGCCTCAGCTGTCCCCACATGACAGTATCCAACCTCAATCACTACTCAACCAAGTTTCAAACACTCTTGTCTTGCTTATTTTGCTTCAATTGTTTTCTCCTATATTAATATATTCTTGTATCCATTTTCTTTTTCTAACACATTTGAATTTGTTTTCTTATTTGCTTAGAAAATAGAAAAATTGTTATAAGATCCCAGAGTTCTTCTTGGGAAAAGTCACTTGGAAATAATAAACATAAATAACAATAAGAATTTAGCAAGTTCTCCTACAGATGAATTTCTTTTGCTACATCCCAGCAATAAACCAAAATGAAGTGGTTATGTATGAGGTTTTTGTTTGTTTGTTTTTTATTTTTTTCATTTCTCACACTAATTGGTTCTCAATTTATTCTGATCTTGAAGAAAAAAAAGCAGTATATTTAATTCTCCATACCATTTTAATAACAATGGAGAAAAAGTATCAAATTGAGAATTAAGATATGAATTATATTCAAAAAATAATGGAACAAGGTAATTCAATAAAAATTCAAAGATAAACCACAGCAAAGATGTTCAAGATAAGATAATCATATAAGTCTCATCTCCCTACAGTTACTTCACAGAGGTAATTCTCTTTCACATTGTCCTTACTTGTGATAAAGGATAATATTACATTAAAATGAGGGGGCTCTCATACAATGCTTAACATTTCTATTTATTTGATTATTTGGAGTTTTCATAATATTTGCTATCATTTAAAAAAAAAAGCTTTGCAGCTCTAATTCTTGCTAAGCCAAAATAATTAAAAATGTGACTTTCACAATGACACATATAATATACTTTTTCTTTTGTTTCTTAGTACATTGACTGCACTGGATTCTAGACACCATTTGCAGAACTAGAATTTGAATGGAGTATAGAATAGACATGTGTGACAATAGCCCCAGGTGGGTGTCAAAGTGCCTAAGTGACCAACAGCAAAAAGTGTGGCTCATTGGCAGGAGTTTTAAAGAGGCTGTGTTCACTGGGATCCAATGTCTTTTTATTTTGGACTGGACGACTAGATCTTACTTCCCTACTGAGAGAGGAAAGATACTGAAAGGAGGCAAAAAAACTGTAAGGTGTTTTTAATTGATATCAAGAAGTACATATTATGAAATAAAATAGATAAATATATTTGATATGTTAAAGATAACAAAAATGGAAAAGAAGAAATTCCTTTCAAGGGCATAGAATTAAAAGAGTCATTTGCGAAGAATCACAGTGCATAAATCAGGACTGTGCAAATTAAGAACCTAGTACTAGAAAATTTGCCAGGTTTTCTGTTATGGCAGATTCACTCCAAACTCTGAATAGATATAGGGCAGAAATACAAACTGGTCCTACAGGTGATAGAAGCTATAAAAGTAAGTGGAAATAATTATAATCATAAACTAAGAAAATAGCATGGGCCTGGCATGGTGTGAGAGGAAAAAATGCTGAGAAGTCATGAGATGACCACATGGGAATTAAACTAAAAAAGTTAAAAATATAGTCCAAGCACCTTGAGGTATAAGGGCTGTAAAACAATGGAGAAGGGGGGAGGGGGAGAAGGACAACAACCAATCTGTGAGGTCCTTTGGGTGGAGTCCAGGGGAGCAGAACCAAGGTAACCCAGCGCCAACTTCCAGATAAGTAAAGAAGACCATCTTGGGTTTTCTGACTCAGTCAATTCATCTGCTCTGTTTGAAAATGCCCAGAGATGCTAAACAAAAGCAGTAAAACTATGCTTTAACTCATAGAATTGTGGGGGAAAATTGATTGTTCTTCAAAAAATAGGTCTACTTTTTGAAGATTGTATATACCAAACAAAAAAAGAGGCAAATTCATTTGAACCGTGTTGTCTCGTTCATAATAAGACAATTCTCCTCTGTTTGTTTGTTTTACATTTGAATTCAGTACTTCTAGCAAAAATATCTGTAAGTTCCAAATAAGATCAGTGATCACCAAAAACATTAACTTTGCACTTGTTCAGAAAACAAAGCCTTTGAATATAAAGGGGTATACTAAGTTTCTTTTACAACAGTGGCTTAAGCTATGACAATTCCAAAGACTAGGATTTAGTACAAAATTTCAAAACCAGGGCATGAAGGATTGTGTTTTTTCCATGAATCCTGGTGAAAGTTCTGAATTTCTTAATGAAATGATCTCCATGTTGCTAAAAGAGCTAGTGACATGAAACAATGAACAAAAGCTTCCATGACAAATGCCGGGGAGATGGGAGCATGTTATAACATAGGACATTGATTAATTACCACTTATCCATACTTCCTTAGAAGCATGGAATCAAGTGTATTCAAGGGGATCCATAAATGTGGGTTTTTCGCTATTCATTTAAATTGTTGAGCTCTTTAAGTCAGCTTGAAGAATCATTATTTTCTTTGTGAAATGAAAATTATGGTTCTCATATTACACAAGACTTTTGCCATGACAACATAATAGTCACAGAAAGAAACAAATCCAGTCTTAAGCTACCATAAAATATTTAACCTAATATTGCAGAACCCTCACAAATGGGCAGGCAACAACAGCTGAAATGGCAGTGAGGGGGTGGGGAGGATTGTCAAGGTCAAGACTGGCAGGGCAAGCCTGGCTCCTCAAAACACAAACCAATGCTTTTCACAGAATGACCATTAATAATCAGTTATACCAGTTCAAATATAATGTATACCATTTTATCCTTTCCTTTTTTTCTTTTATCCTATCCTTTTTTCCCATTTTAATGTCTTTACATTTTTCCCAGCAGCCCCTGCAGTACATTGAACAGAATCCCTCTTTTTGTGTGTTGATGGCTGTTATGCCAAATCTGTAAAAGCCACTCTTAAAAATAAATAAATAAATAAATAAAACTCCCATTCATTATTTTTTTCAAAATTACTCAGGACAAACCCTACACTAAGTACTGCGACAAACAACTTTGATTCAAAAAAATAAAATCACTCACAGTGATCAATAATGACCCTTGGATGCTGATCTCCCCTTCTCTCCCCCAATATTGGACAAACAATACAATTTGGCACCTGGAAACAGGAGTTGAATTACCAGCTTCCCTTGTATGGAGTTGGCTCTAAACTCTTCTCTAACTGTTGCTGCCATCGAGGATTTGTCTGCATATTTGAGGAAGAGAGCCAGGAAAAACAGTTGTCTTTGCCCAAGAATATAAGTCCATCCAGTAGTGGAATAAGCCAGGGATATCTAAGTGAGCTTTGGGTTTTGCACTCAGCTTAAGAGTGATCCTTCCCTTGATCTTTTCAATGCATTTTCTTAAAGGGAGCAAAAACTAAACATCTCTGAAAAAAGGTCTCTGCAAACAAGGCCAAGAACACTAAAACCTCAAACCATTGTAAATTGGATCAACTGTTTGCTGTAAACCTCTTGGTCACTAGTAGCCAATCATCTAACTCCACTCTCCCACACACACCAGCATGTTCTTAGAATAATAATTATATCTTGGGAGAGTAAAATGAAGGGCCAGTAATCACATGGTTAGTGAGTGGATGAGCAGAGTAAGGGTTAGAATCTAACCCAACACCCAATCCTGCTCCTCTGGGTCCTGCCAATTGTGTGTACATAGAACACCACTCTTATTCTTTACAGCAAGTTTAAAAAAGTATCAGATAAATGACTACCCTAAGGGGGTTTATTCTCATTCAGGAAATAAGTTGCTCTAAAGTTCTCAAAGTGCCCTCCTAAGTTTGTAAAATAAAAGTAACTTCAAGTGTTTGGATAAAGAAAAGGCATAGGATGAAAAAGTCTCTTTGTATCCGAATTATTCAGATATTTTGACTTGTTTTCTTTTGATTAAAAATGCACACTGTGGTGTACCTTTCTAATAAGCAAAGGTCAGAAAATGGACATTAATTCTATACTCCTCATTGTGACTTATTTTAGATATATACCGGTTCTGTAAAATAGCAACTGTTGGACTTAGCTTATCGAAAATGTCACCAAATAGCTTGGCATTTGGTCCACATTGTGCAAACTTTTTATAAAAACACTTTTACTGAATGTTTGATTTGCCTTTATGCTCATAGCTGGCAGTGGAATGCAATAGGACACAATGTTATGAACCTGTCTTTTGCTGGCGCTCTAAAGATGTAATTGCGATGAGGGAAATGTCTTTCGGCGTTGACTTTAAGCAAAGCTTAGTTTCCCCTGAGCAGCAGCTGAGCATTTATTTGAATACTGGGTTCTATAACTCATGTTGTTCACCTCTTTGTCTTGCCCACTAGGAGTTTAGAATTAAGTTGAACTAGTATAATTAGAGCCTTACAAGATACATATATTTGCAGTAACTTAACCTTTCATTCCATAGGTTTTTATTTAAAACATTACATCAACTGTCATGAATTGTACCCACCTCAGAATTCATATGTTGAGGCCCTAACTCCAATGTGATCATATTTGGAGATGAGGGTTCTAAAGAAGTCATTAATTTTAAATGGACTCATAAGGGTAGGACCCTAATTCCATAGGACTATTGTCCATAAAAAAAAAGGAAGAATCATCAGAGATGTGTTTGTCCATCTGCACACATAGAGGCAAGGCCCTGCGAGGGCACTGTGAAGTGAAACTGCAAGCCAGGACGAAAGGTCTCAAGAATTATGAACAAATAATTTCTGTTGTTTAATAACCTATGGTATTGCACTTCTTAATCTCTTCACCTCTTTCTCCCAATCCTCTAACCCCCTTTCCTCTGGCAATCACCAGACTGCTCTCTGTGTCTATGAAGTACCAAGTGGTAGTTACAAAATAATCATGGGGATATAAAATGAAGCAGAGGGAATATAGTCAACTAGAGGCCCGGTGCATGAAATTTGGGCACTTGGGGGCCTGGTGGTTCCCTCGGCCCAGATTGTGAGAGGACGCAGGCCAGACTGAAGGACCCCACTGGTGTGTGATTGGGGCCAGGGAGGGATGTGAGAGGTTGGCCAGCTGGGGAGGGACCACAGGAGGGCTCCAGGATGTTTCCAGCTCATTTCACTCAATCCCAATTGACCAGACCCCAGCAGTAAACTAACCCAGTGGTCGACTAACTGTGGCTCTGTTGACTAATGAGTTTGCCAATCACTGATAGACTCTTGATTCCAATAATTACAGACTGTTGTTGTGCCTTCTGAATAAGCCCCTATCCCAGGGGTTAGCAAACTCATTAGTCAACAGAGCGGCAAACAGCAGCTCGTGAGCCGCAGTTTGCTGACCACTGAGCTAGCCTATTGGTTGGACCATCTGCCCCCTGGTGGTCAGTGCACCTCATAATGACTGCTCTACTGGTTGACTGTCTGGCCCCTGGTGGTCAGTCCATATCATAGTGAGCAGTTGAGCAGCCTTAGCATATCATTAGCATATTAAGCTTTGATTGATTGAATGGCTGACCAGATGACCAGATACTTAGCATATTAGGCTTTTATTATATAGGATAATATTGTAATAACTATGTTTGGTGCCAGTTGAATCTAGAAATATCAAGGAGTACAATATGTAAAGTATATGACTGTCTAACCATTATGCTGTACACCTGAATTCAATACAAAATAATACTGAAAGTAAATTGTAATTGAAAAAAAAGAAATTACACGTTAAAAAACAAAAAGTCCGTGGTATTCTGTGACAGCCCAAAGAGACTAATACATTACCATAATCTTTTTTTTTTAAAAGCAGTTAAGACATCAGGGTAAGAAAAAGAAATTGCACTATATAAGCCATGTGGTCATATCTCCTGCCTCTTTAGAGATATTCGTCTATCTTTATACCCTCTTAGATTAGTGTGGGTAAGACATACTTCTGAGACATTGACCTCTTCATTCTATCTAATGTTCAGGAGTTCTCTCTCCCTCTTACCACATCTTCCTGCTGTGTATGTGTATGTGTAGAGGGGGAAGGGAAACCTAAGGAATTGTGTTTTTTTATTCAAATAATAAATTCTCAATCTATGTTTGTGTCTTGTAAATGCCACAGCCTTAGAGGTCGCTGGCTTCCTTGGCTCTCCTTCCCTGGCCTATTCATCACTGTTCTATAAGGGCCAGGGATGGAATCTGACTTCCGTGGTTCATGCTTACTTATATGGAGGCAAGGATGACATGAGAGAAACATGAACTTTGGACTGCATCTGGCATTTTTAAAAATCAAACACATCTAGACACTTTCTTCTAAAATAGTATAAATCCTCCCAAATGACCCAGGGACATAAAAGGTCATATGCACTCAACTGTGAAAACTTTGTTACAAATTCTTATTTACATGGCATTTGTCCCTTCCCTACTTTGACATACATTATGCATTATAAAGATTTCTATATTGACTAATATATTATACATGACACCATCTCAAAATGTTATCTCTCTAATGAATAACAACTTCACTGACCAAGAGAGATGAGAGGAGACTTATGGTTCCTCTGCCCACAATTATTGATATGGACTGAGTCATTTATAAGAAGTAAAGATGACATAGAGTTGCAAAAACGATTTCATAATACTGTGTTATCAACTTAGGACATGTGTAACAAATTTTGTATCTAAGTAACTTGCTATGTTAAGTGGGTTGTTTGATCACCACTTGTACTAGTTAGTGGCCATAACAAAATACCATAGACTGGGTGGCTTACCCAGCAAGCATTTATTTCTGGGGTCTGAGAAGTTCAAGATCAAGGTGGCAACAGATTCAGTCTGTCTATTAGAACCCTCTTCCTGGTTTGCAGATTGCTGCTTTCTTGCTGTATCATCACTCTCATATTTCCTATTTGGCACTAATCCCAGTTGTGAGACCTTCACCCTCATGAACTAATTACCTCTTAAAGACCCAATTCTATATACCATCACATCACATTGGAGATTAGGGCCTCAACACATGAATTTGGAGGAAACACAAATACTCATTCCATAGCACCACTGTTTTGAGAAATAATGAGGAAAAAGCACTAATGTTGGATGGTTTCCTTGAAGTTGAGAGGGAGCCATCTCTTACCCCAAACACTTTCATCTAGCTTTAGTTGTGTTGAAATGTTGGCCTTGCTTTTTAAAAAGCATATTTGAAACTCTCACAAAGTGACCTAAAAGGTCAAGCTTTTGATCAAATGACAGGGTGAGAGCTTCTACTGAGATGTGGCCAAGAGTTCGCTCAGTAGATGTTATTGTGACCAGGAGGTCCCAGAAAGCTTATAGTTGTCAACACTGTCAATAGTTTCAAAGATTTCAAAGGCCACTCTTCCTACTGCTTTTATCCTACCCTTTTAAGAGCCACAAACTTCTCAAAATGAATACATTCAAAAGAGTGCCCTTGAGCAGACATTCTCTGTAAGCTTACCAGCTATTCTTGAAAGGTGTTAAGAGCTAGAAAATGGACCGTCTTTGGCTTTGGTACCTGAGGGCATAGGGGGAGATGTGGAACCATTGAAACAAAAATGTGATCTTAATTTAACTCAGAAGAATGAGGCCCTAGACCTTCCTCTTTCCTTTCAGCTAAGGTTCATTTCCATTTTGCCTCTAGTTACTCTCAGTTTGAGTTGTAAAATCATTTCTAGGATTTAAGAAAATAATCTGACACTACAAAATAAATACCCAATATATGTGTAAGTATGCATACACATCTTTTGTACATGTGTCCATCTGTTTATGTATATATACTAGTATATATATACATAAATGGATATATATATATATATATATATATATATATATATATATCCCCCAGATGAATACAGATGAATATTTGCATTTACTTGTTTTTAACTTTTTTTCCTTATAAAACAATTATTTCTGTCCTTATTTTTCAGTTGTAATGCTTATCACATAAAAGTCTAGTGATTTGCCCTCATGTAACCAGACTGATTCCATCTCATAATGCTGCAACAGGTGGCCTCCTTAGTAACTTATAAAGGGCAAAGTGAAATCTAAAAGGTTGTATAAGAAGCTTTAGGAACAAAGCTCAGAAGTTATGTACAACTCTTCAATTTGTACAACTCTTCAATTTATACAACATAGGCCAGACTTCAATCAAATGACCTTGCTCTTATAGAGAATGAGATCATAAATGAGAAATGAAACATTAATATGTGCCCAGGAAATGAAAATAATAAAATAAACACCTAACATTGTTTCAGTGATAATACTTATTATTATTATTATTAATATAATTATTATTAATGTAGTTGGTTCATTTAATGAGATCAAAGTATATTAATAAGCTTAATATTTCAGAAAATATTAGTTTAACACACTATCTTGCAGAAATTCAAAGATATGGTTCTAAATTTATTTTAAAACTGGCTTTAAGGGCTATGATTGCAGAAAAAAATGACTTCACAAAGATGTAGATGGGAAAAGAGAACTAGAAAAGGATATTTTTATCTACACTAATAAAAGAGAAACATGCAAACTGATCGTACTTCCACTACACCCACAAGCCACACCCACCAGCTAATCAGGAGTGCAAATTAACCTATCAAGATGGTGACTATCTGGAGCAAGTAGGAGGCCTAGGTTGCCCCCAACAATGGAGAAAGCCAAGATTCCCACCCATTTGGTTTGCCTGGCCTTCGCTCAAGTCTAGAAAGTTTCAATTATAGAAGATAAATAAATCCCAATAAATATGGCGGCAACCATAAAGCTGGAGCAAGCAGTAGGCTTGGGTTGTCCCCGGTGATGAAGGAAGCTAAGCTTCCTGCCTGCCCAGGCCTGTCCTGGCCTCCACTCAAGGCTACAAAGTTTCAGTTATAGAAGATAAATAAATTCCAGGCCCCTTGCCCAGGCCACTCCACATCTCAAGGAAACCCCCATCCTGATTTGGGATACCTTTCAGGGCAAACCAGCCATCCCCCACCCATGCACCAGGCCTCTATCCTATATAATAAAAGATTAATATGCAAATTGACCATCACTTCAACACACAAGATGGCTGCCCCCATGTTGTCAAAAGTAGCTGCCCCCATATGGACACAAGATGGCCACCACAAGATGGCCAGCAGGGTAGGGCAGTTGGGAGCAACTAGGCCTGCAAGAAAGGGCAGTTGTGGGTGATCAGACCAGCAGGGGAGGGCAGTTAGGGGTGACCAGGCTGGCATAGGAGGGAAGTTGAGGGTTACTGGGCCTGCAGGGAATGGCAGTTAAGAGGGATCCAGGCATGCAGGAAAGAGCAGTTGGGGGGTACCAGGCCTGCGAGGGAGGGCACTTGGAGGCAATCAAGCCTCTAGGGGAGGGCAGTTAAGGGTGACCAGGTTTGCAGAGGAGGGCCATTAGGGACACTTGGGCTGGCAGGGGAGCAGTTAGACATCAATCAGGCTTGCAGGGGAGTGGTTAGGAGATGATCAGGCTGGCAGGCAGAAGCAGTTAGGGACAATCAGGAAGGCAGGCAGGAGAGCAGTTGGGAGCCAGCAATCCTGGATTGTGAGAGGGATCATAGATTGGAAAGGATGCAGGCTAGGCTGAGGGACACTCCCTTTTGCATGAATTTCATGCACAGGCCCTCTAGTGTTTTATATAAAATTGAAAACCATTTTTCTTAACAAGGGAACACATTTTAGTTTCTGACTGTTTTATTGTCTATTATTTCCTGGAGATATTTCTCTGTAGCAGATACATCAAGTGTGTTTAAGTTCAGTATTTTGCTGTTAAGAAATCTTAAATGTGGTTCTGAAACATTTATTTTACTTTGATAGAAATTTTGAAAAGTACTTGTTTTAGTACCAACTATCTCAAAGCATTATTATTAAAGATACCAAAGAGCATATCTTAGTCGTGATGGCATCATACCCTCAAGGCACAACATGTCCTTCAGAGAAGGTTCATAATTAATTAAAATGGATATAATTTAAAATCAAAAGTTTCCAAATAATTTTACATCTTTCAGGTTTACATTTTATTTTTACTTTTTAGCATGACTAATAAAGAGCTTATTCTAGCAGAATGGTTAGTTTCTCTATATTCTTGGATTTTGTTGTGTTTGCATTGTTAACATTGCCTTCAATTTGCAATTTCTTAATAGGAATATATTAAGCCTCTTACTCATTTTACTAGCCCAGAATTATTTAAAACTAGATTATATGATTGATACATTTACTTAAATGCAAAAGACTACACTACAAATAATTGCAATACTCCAAAAGTGAAAAATGAAGAAAAGTCCCATTAACAGTCCCTCCAAAATTTGAAACTTTTACTTTTCCCTCTGGACATCTCTTGAATGGTATGTGACTATCTGCTAAGTGGATTGAGTGAGGCCTCCCATGTCCACATATATGCTTTAAATATTGGTAAAATAATTGACTTATACTTATAAGTACATATTTTCTTCCTTCAACCCAAAGGAGCATCTTAAATATTGCCTGAGAGCACACATCCATCTTTGAGGATTCTGCTGCAGAAACCAGAGATGGGTATCTCCTTCAAATGCTCAGAGCTATTAAAATGGATTAATCCTAAACATTTTAGGTAGAAAATCCTTGAAATAAACTTATTATTTCACCTGTATATTAATTTTAGTTTTCCAGTTTAGCATTATTTTTACTTTTTTGGATATTATAATCTTTTAGTATTTAAGTTTACTGAAGTCTTAATCTGGCCTGGATATTAGCCTATGTGAATTAACTTTATGTAAAGGGTTTGGGAGAGGACATGAGGGAAAGCATGGGAGGTGAGCATGGGGAGAGTATTTGTCCAGCAAGATTATTTCTGCTGAACTACTAATATCAAGGATGCTTCAGCTTTTGGCTACCACTCACTAGAAAATTTATATAAGAAACAGGTGAGGTTTTGTGTTTTAATGTTCAGCCAGTTTTTTTTTAATATATTACATTGATTTATTATTATTTTTTTTTTACAGAGAGGAAGGGGAAGAGATAGAAAGTCAGAAACATCGATGAGAGAGAGACATCGATCTGCCACCTCCTGCATGCCCCACAGTGGAGATGTGCCCGCAAGCAAGGTACATGCCCCCAACCGGAATCAAACCTGGGACCTTTCAGTCCACAAGCTGATGCTCTAGCCACTGAGCCAAACCAGTCTCGGCCAATATTCAGCCAGTTTGATGTTAAAAAAAAATAACTAATATTCAGGTATACAGTGAGTTTCTTAAATTTGCATCTTGGTTATAAAATAATTTGGGTAAAATATTATATCTACTAAATATGTTGTAGTGATTAAGACTGGGGGCTCTCAGACCACCCACAGGCATCAAGGACTCAGGCTGGCTTCTCTCTGGCCCCAGCTTCATCAGGAAGGATGTTCGGAATGATGTTTGGTCTATTTGGCATATTACCCTTTTATTATTATAGACATGCATAGCCCAAGGACAAACAATAGTGTAGGGAAGGCTTGGGGAGGAGGCAGGAGCAGGGTAGAGGGAATAGGAGGGATGGAGGGAGCCAATGGGCAGGGTTGGGGGAGACATTTGTAACACTTTCAACAATAAAGATTTTTTAAAAAACTATATATTTTTTGTAAATTTTTTTTCTATTAAAATGGTATTAATAAATGATTCTTTCTTAATCCAGTCATACTAAAATCCTCTGTCTAACCTAAATGATGTCTATTGTCCCTTTTCTGCAATATAAGAGATGTTTTAAATGTAGTTTTCATTGAAGCTCTTAGAAGGGTCTGCCAAGAGTCTGGAGTGTATTATTTGTTAACCACTATTGCTTATTTATGTATTTTAGGTTTATTTTAAAATTTTTACCATAAGATTCTACTACGTTTTTTCAGTGATCCATTGGTGAGGCATATGAATTTTAGTCTACAACACAAAAAGAATGTATCAGAAAAACCAAAATATTGTTTTATTTGTATCACAGTCTGGCCTATGACTCAATGTCAGTTTTGAAGCCAGTAAAACATGAAAAATAAGCCAAGGAGTGAATTCATATTTGGACTATTGCATTCTGGGTGTGTCATGGCGCTTCACAGTATTTTAGGTTAGATTATTTACTCTGTTCTCATTTCTCCATGCTCTGGGTGGAAGTACTTCCAATGGAAAAGGCTCTGGTCCATACCAGCTGCAGGAATTTTGTTTATTATGATCAATTCAAATGAGAGACAGTGATTGAACACTTATCATGTAACCTAATCTGTGCTAAATTGCAGGACACAAAACTAGGAACCAAATATTGGGTCTGCCTTTCAAAGGCTCAAACTGCAATTGATAAGAGAGAAAGAGGAAAGGAGAGGGTGGAAAGAAGGGAAGGGAAGAGAATCAGGGATAGGGAGGAAATAGAGAAAGGAGGGAGAGGGGAGAGAAGGAATGGTGTCTTATAGGACTTCCAGCGGAGATAAGCCTAAAACAGAAGAAGCTAAGTGGTTTAAATAGTTCAAAGAAGATTGGATCCTTTCCTGAGCACACTTATAAACTAAATTCCCTACCTGATCTTGTACTAGTAACAGTAGAGGGACACTGAGGTTTTCATTCCTTATTCCTTTTATTTAAAATTAACATTATTTTAACTGCTAAAGGTGTGATGTTACACATGGAGATTATACTCGCTGAATTTTTATCATTCTACTTTCAACAAGCTGGCCTAGCTTTATACACAGTATTGATGAAGCCAGAATGCTTTTAGTCTCCCCAGGCCCTTGCAATCTACAGCAGAGAGGCTGGGACTCAGAAGCAGGTCCAATAAGAGAGTCTTCCTGGAAACCAGTGGGAGGAAGTTTGGAGAAGGATGGATTAGAGCAGGTGCTAGCAATGGCTACCCAGGCAGAGCAGGGAACAGATCATTTACATTCTCATTTTACAAATGAAGGAACCGTGACAGAGGAGAAGTGTCTTGCTCAGGTTCATACAGCTAAGAAGTTCAGCACTAGGATTTGAACCAGTACTATCTGATTTCTAAACTAATCCTTATTTTTGCACCACAAGATGCATGTTCTACGTGGTGGTGGTAGTAAAGGAAGAGGTGGTGTAAGTGGAGCTAACATAAGCAACTGGGACCACGGTGCCCATGCTGTATAATAACCTGATTTACTGTATGTAGAGAGAGGGAAATATGAAATCACTTGAGATTAAGTACATTCTACTCTTAAATGCAAATAATCATGTTATAGATGAAATATTTTTAATGATTATATAAAAGGTGGGGCTAAAATAGGTTTACAGTTGTTTATATGGAAAATACAATAATTAATAAATAATAATACAAGAACAAACTTAGTATTTCACATATTCACAGCTCTAATCCTACTTTTGCCCCAGTAGAATTGAAAAGAATGTTCTTCTATTATTCAAACACACTGGCTGGCTTATTTTGTAAGACATCTTGAAAAGGACGTTAATTAATTGTCATGCTACACTTGTTCTCATTTGATGTTAAAGAGCACTTCTGCAATATTTCCTTCAGATCATTTTGTCTAATTCTCTTCTAGCCATAAGCCATCTCCTATAAATGCAAATATTTGTTGTTACTTAAAACTGTAGATAGAATCTATTTAACAAATGGCAGTCATAGCCAAGATGATTGTGGTGAGCTCACAAATTCAAACATATGGTTGACTGTCATCAATCAAAAATAAATTGGATATTTTTATCATAAAGCAAACAAAGTCCATTTAAAATATACAATACTTAATGAGTTCTAGAGTTCCTTTTTGTCATTGTACAGGAGAACTGTACCAATACCAAATGCCAGGCTTCTTTCTTCTTGTACATCGCAGTCTAGTCTTTTGTCTTTGGCCAAATAGCATATGCCTTGCATATGGAAAGAATACAGTGCTCAAATTTGAAGAATTCTGTTTGATCATCAGCACTATAATTAACAAGCCATGTTTTGTAGGATAATTAGACTACTTAATATCTTTGCAAAGAAATGTTCTTATCTCGAAAAGTAGCTTATATTTATTGAATATTTACTTGTGTGCCATACACTGGATTATATGCTTTATATGGAATATTACATTAATTCTCACAAAAAAACAATGAGGCAGACTGCATTATTTTCATGTTGCCTACATGGAAATTAAGATATGGAGATTTTTAGTAACTTGTCTAAGATGATAAAACCTGTGATTTGGGAAGCCAGGATTCTAGACAGTTTCTGACTCCAGAGCCCAAAACTATAATTACTCTCCTATTACCCTTTTCTCCCAGGCTACCTCTCTCTCAGTTCTCTTGGGAATTTTCTTCCTTTTCAATATCAAAGGACTATAATAAGGATGAAATGAGAATGCATATGTAAGAGTTTATGTACTTGAAAGCACTATACATATTAATATTCATTCAACAAATAATTATAAGCAGCTACCATGCAAGTAACAATTGCCAGATTGGATTTCAACCAACCCAGTGCATGGAAACAGACAGTTACACCAAAGAATGTGTACTGAAAGTCAGAATCGTTCTCCATGACACTAATGTCAAAAGTTAGCAATGTATCCAAAATGTTTTTGTTTCCTTTAATAACTGTCAATCATCTGTTAATGCATATACATACTTTTGAATTAGTATGTGTATCTTTATTCCCTATCTCTGGTGTAACAAGCTCCATATGTTTATTCTTAACTCAGTTGTCCTTTTGTTTGTGGCCTACAGACCCTCAGATTTCAAAGAGTGTTTCTAATATTCTGAAATTTCATGAATGAGTTTATGGTTAATGTATTGAAATATTTCATGATTATATGGACTTCGGATCTGTCTTTCTGGGTCTTTGTTTTCCCTTCTTCCCACTCTGAAGAGTCGTAATATTTTTGAAAACCTTTTTAGAAACATTAGGTGTTGTCTATGTGATGCCAAACATCTGGCTTCAAATAGAATAAAGAAGGGAAACATCAAGATGTGTTCACATATCCAGCTGTTTGGCATTAGGTAACAGAGTTTCTAGTTCTCATCCAGATATTTAGAGGCAGAGGATCTATGACCATATCTTCCTTTCTCTAAGGGTTGTGGAGCAGTGCAAGAGGGTAGTAAGGTTTCAGAATGATAAATCAGGATGTCGTGGAGTCAACACATTCAAAGAAGTGATCCCATCCAATTTCTATTCTCTGGCTTTGAAGCACAGATGATTTTCCTCTAGTGATGTGCAATAGTAGAGAACTAAAATGAGTTTCCAAAAAGAAAGCCTCCAAGAGTGTTTAATAACCAGACAAGGGTTTTGTTGCCCTTGTGGTGGGTTTTACAGTTAGAACATTTTGTGGTTGGTAGGGATTAGACAAAGTGACCAGGAAGAAATATTAAGGACATGTTCTCCAAAACTCTTTTCCAAATGAGGGCATAATTGTCTAACTTGTACATAGTCACACTACTTTTGTGGTGTACTGTGCAAGACATCTTACAAGATAAAATGGCTACACTATTTGGATAACAGAAGAAAAGGGCCATTATAATATTACATAAAATGAGAAAAGGACTGCAGTTTCTAATTAAGTGCCCGAGTCTGTTGTACAATGAACTATTTGTTGAACTTTTAAAATATAATTTGGAATCTTTGAATAAATGACTTACAGCCATGCAGTAAAAACAGAGACATTTATTCTGGGACACATGGATTGCATTATCTTTTCTGAGGCTTGCTCGCTCTTCCACAGACGGGGCCTGGCTACCTGGGATAGCCAGGAAACAAGGAGCCAGGTGGCTTGGCAGGAAGGACTCTGCTTTACCTTAGCTGGCAGAAAGCCAAAGGTCATTCTGAAAGAAATCCTTGACTCGGAGTAGTTGTTGTCTGGGAGGTGGTGCCTTCTGATTTTGAAATCTTAGTGAGACATCAAGGACAAAGAAATCCCAGTAGAGCCCAGGGAACTATGTAATATTTTAAGAACGGTTCCTTTGGTCATGTTGTGCAACTACCCACTTCCTGAAATTTACCTTCAGGAAGAAATTGAAAACCTTTCTCACGAAGGGATATACAACTTTAGGGTAAGTGAGAACATGCCAGCATGTTCATGAATATATTTTGCTCCCTTTCACAGTCTTCAGTCATTTGAAGTTCTCATTTACTCAGATTTGGCCTGAAATAGTTATTCAGTACTCAGGGGAAAATGTCTTAAAGATCCACAAAAGAGGCTCAAGAGCCTTTTTGGACATCAACTTCTCTTACAAAACCTTGTTCATGAATAAAATGTAAGCAAATCAGATTCATAGAGGCCAAACTTTTTTTTGACAAACATGTGCTTCATAAGAAGGGGATGGATTTGGGAGGAAGAAAGAAGAGGTGGGGAGGGCTTGGGAAAACATGTGCTGAGTTTTGCTGATCATCAAGTCTTAGACAAAGATTTGTTGATACAGGAACACACCAGAGCTGAATCTACTCAACACGGCCATTGTTCTTGCAAGAAATTGGTTTGGTTGCTGTTCATTTTTTGCCCAAAGTGATTCTGATATACAACCCCCCATGTCACCATTCTGCATAGTAATTGATATTACCAATACGCTTAGGTGCATTTTTTTTCCTTCCAGAATCAGAACTCCTTCTTGCTTAGTAAATGTGAATACAATCATATCTAGAATTCAGGAAGTATAAGTAAGAATGTTAGAAAAGACTTCCTGTAAAAAAAAAAAAAGAAATGAGTTGTGAATCAGTTTTAAAGGATATAAAGGATTTAGCTATTCATAAAAATATGGTCAAAACAAGAAAAAAAACACACTTCAAAGTGTAATAAAGCTGAATATACCATCCATTATATTCCGGAAACTACAAATAGTCTGGATTCCTAGAACGTCAAAATTGGGAGGGAGCAGAAGGAATTAGATTGGAAAGGAAAGCAGGGCACAGATCATGGCAATATTTTGAGGATGATAATTAAACATATAAAGATTGTAATGAGGAAGAGGAGTGATTATATTAAACATAATGCTAGCTGAAATGTGGAAAATGGATTAGGTGGTGCTAAGACTATTAGTAGGATAAACAATTTGAGCAGTGTTTCAGTATTTCAGGAAAGAGCTTAAATGGGATGGCAAGATGGAGAGTTAAATAACAGAATCCTTTTCTCTAGATACCATATTAAGAGCTAGCAAACATGGAGAAGTAATATAGAGCCTTCTAATAAGCATAGCTTCTGGAACATAGATTTTGGGTCCACAAGTCTGGGTTCAACTTTCACTTCCATCACTTACCAGCTGTGCAACTTTAGGTAACTTCAACCTCTCTGTCCCATAGTTTTCACATCTGTTAAATGTGAACAAAATAATATTTAATTCATAGGGTTTTATGTGAGACTATAAAGCACTTAAAAGAGGGTCTGGCCCAGCTGGTGTGGCTCAGTGGTTGAGTGTCAACCCATAACTCAGGAAGAAGGCAACAGTTTGATTCTCAGTCAAGGCACCTGCCTGGGTTATGGGCTTGATCCCCAGTAGGGAATGTGCAAGAAGCAGCCAATCAATGATTCTCATTATTGATATTTCTATTTCTCTCCCTTTTCCCTTCCTCTCTGAAATCAATAGAAACATTTTTTAAAAGAACAAAAGGGTCTGAAAAGTAAGCAGTATATTATTAGTACTACACATAAGGATCATGACAAGTTCTTAATATATATTTTCTTAATCTTTAATATAACTTCATAAGAAGGGCACTGTTATTTTTATTTTTCAGATGAGGATACTGCAGCTTGGAGACTCTATAACTTTCCTATAGTCACAGAACTGGTAAGTGATAAAGATGGAGTCTAAGTTCAGAGCCCCCATGCTGTTATCATTTTACTAGGATATTTGTGAAAGTTGAGGCTTTCTTGTCTCTGAATATGGAGAAAATGGAGAGCAATATAGAATATAAGGTGCATTTTTTCCTATTTGTGTCTAAGAGGGCATGGAGCACTCCCTTATGGAAGATGGCTTAGAATAGCAGAAAGCAGAGAAGCTAAGAGTTGAGGAGATCAGGTTAACATCTTCTCCAACTTATGATTATTACTTTAAGAATGTCTTCCTCTGGGTGTGGTTGAAGATGGAAGATAATCAAGTAGGGAAAAGCCCTTTGTAAATGACAGCATGCCAGATAGATATTAGTCATTGACTGTCCCCTTAAATGAGTGAAATAATAGTCATCCACAATCATGATTTCCTTTTTCTCAACTGACAAAGTGAGCCATAAGTGAAAACCATTCCACTTTAACATAATTAATTCTACATGTTCAGAAAGAATATCTATCACTTTATATTGTACAAAATTTTGAAAAGGCGATTCAGTATCTTTTCTTACCTTCTTCCAGCTAATTCTACTCAAGCATGACTCAAACATTTTTCTAAATCATTAAGAGCATAAACTAAAGTGTCTTTCTCACAGGACACAGCAGTTAGACCAACAGTGAACAGCTCAGAGTTTTCTAAACTGAGATTTTTGGTTCTTTGGGGATCCTTGAGCATAATCTCGAATCCATGAGAATTTTTAACTTGGAAATTTCATATTAATGCCATTCTAAAAATATCTACATAAGCATATTTATTTTTACCATTTTGTGGCAATCTGACAACTAATAGTTGCCTCCATGTTCAAAGACCTTAATAGTATTGTCTTGTTTTGTTTATTTATTTTTATTTTTAAATTACAGTTGATATTCAATATTTATATTAGTTTCAGGTATAAGCATATAGTGGATAGAAACTTACATAACTTATGAAGTGATCCTCCTGATATACCCAATACCTACTTGGCACTATACATAATTATTATAAAATTATTGGCTATATTCCCTAGCCTATATTTTATATACCATAATTATTTTCCAGTTGCCTTCACCTTTCTCATCTATCCACCCACTTTCTTTCCATTTGGCAAACCTTATTTTGTTTTCTGTATCTATGAGTTTATTTGGTTAGAGTACATATATAATGAAAATCATATGGTATTTGTCTTTGTTCTGACTTATTTCACTTAGCTTAATATCCTCTAGGTTCATATATGTTATTGCAAATGGTAAGATTTCATTCTTTTTTATGGCCAAGTAATAGTCCATTGTACATATGTATCATCTCTTCTTTATTCATTTGTCTATCAATGGACACTTAGGTTGCTTCCATTTTTTTGACTATTGTAAATGATGCTGCAGTGAACATAAGGACACATATATCTTTTCAAATTAGTGTTTTGGATAAATATAAGAAGTGGGATTGCTGGACCATATGGTAATTCTATTTTGAAATTTTTGAAAAAATTCTATACTGCTTTTATAGTAGCTGCATCAATTTACAATTCCACCAAAGTGCATGAGGGTTCTCTTTTCTCCACATCTTTGCTAACATTGTTTTTGTTGATTTATTGGTGATAGCTATTTTGACAGGTGTGAGATGATATCTCATTGTGGGTTTAATTTGCATTTCTCTAATGATTAGTGATGTTGAGCACCTTTTTATAGGTCTATTGGCCATCTATATGTCCTTTTGGGAAAAAATATATCTATTCAGGACTTCTGCTAGTATTTTAATCTGACTACTTGTTGTTGTTGGTTTTTTGTTTGTTCGTTTAGTGGTAAACTATATGAGTTCTTTAAGTATTTTGGATATTAAACCTTTATCAGATCTATCATTGGCAAATGTCTTCATTCATTCAGTAGGCTGTCTTCATTTTGCTGATGCTTTTTTTTTGCTGTGCAAAATCTTTTTACTTTTATATAAAGTAGTTTTACTTTATTCTAGACTAAAGTGAACAAAAATGGAGGCAGCACTACTATGTAAATGGTGAATTTCTGCCAAGTAAGGGCCAAATGACATCATGTTATAGTTTTGCAGTAGTTAAAACACAGTGTGAAAAATGACTAATCCCACAGCACACAGATGCATGGGCATAATGACCACAAAATAAAAAGAAACTTAACAGTGGGTACCATATTTCTTTGTGAGTGATTTTTAGTAAACAACAATATTCATCACATTAAATAAATGTTACTAACTTGAATTTTGCTGGGTTACATCTTTTGTCTTCATTTAATCAGTGAATGTGTTTACATTTTATAGCTTAAATAATTTATAGGCATAAGGAGTTACATGTAGGTTTAGATTTGTGCATATTTTAGCAACATTATAATAAAAATAATTTAAATAAATATTAAAGAGACTTTTGTTTCTTTTAAAAGGAGTCTGTCCATTACTCAAGTTTGAGAAACACTAAAATAATGGGGGAAAGCACAGGCTTTGGAATCAGATAGAATTGTGTTCAAGACCCAATTCCCTATGCCTTGGCTGTCATCCTAGGTCAGTTGCTTGACTTTCCCAAGCCTTAATTTCCTTTATTTTCCCTTAAAGGTAATTATTATAATAATCAATAAAACACTGCTAAGTAACTTATAAATCAAAAAAGAAGTCTCAATAGAAATAATTTATATATAGCCCTGAATGAAAGTAAAAGCACACCATATCAAAACATATGAGATGCAACTAAAGTAGTGCCAAGAGGGAAATTTATAGTAACAGTTCCTTATATTAGAAAAGAGATATTTCAAATGAGTAATATAAAGTCCTACTTCAAAAATATAGGAAGAGATCAACCAAAGGACTTGTATGCATGCATATAAGCATAACCCATGGACAAAAATAGAAGGCAGGTAAGGGCATGTGCTAGAGGGTGGGAACAACCTGGAAGAGGTCAATGGAGGAAAATAATACTTTAAACAATAAAAAAATTAATATATATGAAACAAATAGCACTATAAGCCCACAGGAAACAGAAGGCATAAAGATAAGACCAGAAATCAATAATATTGAAATAGAAAAACAATAGACAAAGTCAATAAAACAAAAAAATATGGTTCTGTCCAAAAATGATAGCATTAATAAACTTCTAGCAAGACTGACAAAAGGGAAAGAACACAAATCACGAATAGCGGGAACTCTCCCATGTTATTTAATAAGGCCCTGACAAAGCAGAAGAGACAGTAAAACAGACCAATATCTCATGAACTTGACACAAAATGCCTCAAAGATATTGGCAGATTAAATACAATAGATCAACCAATTTATAAGATGACCAAATGGGATTTATTCTAGGTATCAAGTCACTTAATATTCACAAATATATCCATGTATACTACCATATCAAATGGCAAAAATAAAAAATAAATCTATGATCATGTTAATTGATTCAGAAAAGAAGTTGACAGAATCTAACATCATTTCATGATAATAATTCTTGGCAAAAGAAGAAAATGTCCTCAATGTTATAAAGAGAATCCACAAAAATTGAGATACTTTTCCTCAAAGATTAGGAACAGAACATTGATATTTGCTATATTTTCTCTTATTCAATAGAGTGCTATATGTTCTAGCTATTGCAATAGAGAAGACAGGTAAAATGGAAGACAATGTGGAAAAAGATAAATAAAATTGTGACCACTTATGGATGTTGTCTACATAGAAAATTCCAAGGAATCCACCACAATCTACTCACCATCCACCCTCCCCTTCAGAACAAACAAACAAAAAACATGTTAGAACTGAGTTCAGCAAGGTCACAAGATATAAGTTCAAAACATGAAAGTAAGTTATATTTTTATGTAATCAAACAAACATGAGCTGAAATTAAATACAAAATATTATTTACCATTGTTTT
>JAAGEH010000297.1:385440-598799 GCA_011751065.1 Lasiurus cinereus | reverse complement strand
AAAGTTTACCTTTCTGTATGTATATATAGAAAAAAGTTTACCTTATCTCTACTCCATATTATTCAACTTTATAATGCAAAAGCCACATTTTCTCCCACTGTGTCTCTTGCTCTTAGAACAGGAGTAAACATCCTCTTCTGTGTGCTTGTGGGGATGTATGAGATTTGCCTGTCTCCAAATAACTTATCCAAGCAAACATCTTCCATTCCTCCCTGGGATATCTCTCCAAAAGAAAATTGGAGGCTTCTGGGGCTAAACAATCAGAAACAATTTCTAGAAAATAATTAGTATTTCACAGTTTTGAGTTAGCCCTTCTCCCTTCTAGAATTGTAAGGGCATTTGTCATGTGCTAGCCATCATATTAGGTGTTCTTTATACATTATCTCCTTTATTCTTTTTTGTTGTGTTAATCCTCACCTGAGGATATTTTTTTTCCATTGATTTTTAGAGAGCATGGAAGGGAGTAAGGTTGGGAGAGTGAGAGTGAGAGAGAGAAAGATATCAATGTGAGAGAGACACACTGATTGGTTGTCTCCCCCATGCACCCTGACAGGAGCCAGAGATCGAACCCAGCTACATGCCCTTGTCCTGTAATCAAACCCATGACCCTTCCTTGGGCAGGCTGACAGCCTAACTACTGCTCCACTGGCCAGGGCTATCTCATTTATTTATTTTTCTTCCCCCTAACAACAGCTCTGTGAAGTCACTACTAATATCCCAAATTTACATGAGAAACCCAAAGCTCCTAGAGGTGAAGGAGCTAGAATTTAAACTCTGAAGGAAGAGCACCTCTTACCACCACATTATGGTAGACAGCTTTGTTAACAGATTTGACACTTGAGTGAATTTGGAATGGCTCAATTTAGTGAGAAAAACCAGGCTCAGAGGCCATAACCTTTGGCCATGGTGTTAATCCAAGTCTTTTTCAACCCTCAGGGGCATTGCAGAAGCAACCACAGTGATGCTACTTTCAGAGTAGGGGCTGTTTCTCTCTATGGGATATACCGAATAGACAGCTTGTTGAGTATGCCTGGGCCACAGAAAACCTGTAAGCCATGTGCTCCAAAGAAAAGCCAGACTCCTCAGGAAAAGTTATCTTTTCCAGATTGTACAAACTTTGGAGAGCTGAGATTAGTCAAGTTAATGCAGTTTAACACAAAGGCAATGCAGGAGGAGAAAGAAAGCAAAACTAATGAAGGTCAGCCTTTGATCTCCGCTAATCAAGGCATTTCATGAGGTACTTTATGATCATGTAGTACTCAGTTCCTAATGAAAATGGTTTAAGTATGATTTTACTGGAGAGATCTAAGAAGCAGCCATCTAGGGAAGCAAGCCAGATATTAGGTAACTCAAGACCACTCAGGAAATCAAAACAAAGTTACAGCTCCATTAGCCAAGTGTAATGTTTTTGGAGGGAAAGCAGAGGGGCCCAGGTAGCCAGAAATTTTCCCTGCCTTCATTCTCCCTAGGGAAAATAGCATGTACATTGCACATTCTAGGGCATCTTAATCCTTATTCTTAATCGGTATTCAGGCAGGGCTACACATCTATTACCACCTTTGTACACGAGCACTGGGCTGTTTACCTTTTAATAATTTGCCTTTCCACTCTTGGCAGAGTCTGGCTTGCCAGATGGACACTTCATTGAGTGTACATGTTCTGGAAGGAAGGAAATGTCTCTTGGGATGTCTGATGGAAAACAAAGATGTCCAGTGTATTACTCTACATTTCAATAACACTTCATATTTGCAAAGGGCTTTATCATAATGTTTTATGAGTGAATGCATACAGCAACCCAATGAGAGAGATGGTGATGTTTTCACCGTGCAAGCAAAATTGAGGCATATTCAGGCTAATTGGCTCCAGCCCACACAGCAAGGATTAGAAATTCTAGAACCAAAGTCACATGTTTTCAGTGCCTCACAGCCCAAATTGAAGTTGAATTGCAACTTAAGGGAGGTACTCTAAGTATTCAGCTAAATATAAATTTTATATGAGGTATAGTAAATACATCATACAGAAAGACCACAGAGTAGTTTGCCATTTTTTTCTTTATTTACATGATCTTATGTTTTTCTGGTTCTTGCAGTTGATTCTGTTATATCTCCCTTCTTCATTCTACTGCCAACTGTGAACATCCTCAAAGGTGTAGTTCTCATGTTTTTATCCCATCCCTCTTCAGTTTCAAATAAAACTACAATATTAATAAATACAAAATTACCAAATTGTTCTCTCTCTTCCAAATTATTTCTCTTTTATTCATTTATTGATTTAAGACATATTTCTTGTATCTACCACATGCTAGGCGCCCAGGACAAAAAGATGATTATAACTTGGTGCTTCCTTTCATATAGTTCACAGGCTATCAAGATATGGCCACACAGAGAAATTCCAATGTTCCATGACAAATGTAATAATCTTAACGCTGTTATAGCAGAGAATCATCTTGTTCTGCCTGAGGCTAAGGTGTCAAGGAAAGAATCCTAGAGGAAATACTTTTGTTCCTAATTCTCAGTCCCAATTTATCACATAATCATTCATGTATCTACTGATTAATAACTTAGCACTTACTGTGTGTAAGTCCAAGAGTAAGAACACAGAACATTATCTGAGCCACTTGTCTGTTTCCTCAATGATTTTATTGTATATTAGAGACCCAGTGCACAAAATTCATGCATGGGTAGGGTCCCTAGGCCTGGCCGGTGATCAGGGCCTACCTATGGGATGACTGGAGGGGTAATCAGGGGGCCCCCAGCTTGCCCCGTCCCCAGACCTGTGGGCTGTGGACAGCTCCTGCATTGAGTATCTGCCCCCCGGTGGTCAGCACACATCATAGCAACCAGTCATTCTATGGTCATTCTGCTGTTCGGTTGATTTGCATATTAGGCTTTTATTATATAGGATGTAAGAAGAATGGACATTTCTACAAAACCAAAGGTATGCCCAGCAAATTAATATGTCTTTATCTAGTTAAACATTTTTTATTTCCCATCTTCAGTGTTTTGTTGTTGTTTTTTTCTTTATTGATTAAGGTATTACATATGTGTCCTTATACCCCCATTGCTTCCCTTGGTGTCTGTGTCCATTGGTTAGGCTTATATGCATGCATAGAAGTCCTTTGGTTGATCTCTACCCCTACCCCCACTTTTGTTTTTGTATCGTTCTAATGAAACTAGTTTTAGAAAGATAAATTTTTTAATGGAAAACTTTGGGTCCACTAGCTATTTACCACCATGTAGTTAAAAGGACATTGCAGAGCCTTTTTGAATTTTCTTCCTTGTTCCCCAAATGGGAATTATAATATTATTAATACTGTAAGAGTTTTGTGAGTATCACATTAACGGGATGCTGTTAATAAAAAGTATTTTCCAAACTATAGCCTGGCCACTATGTGAATAATGGCTAGATTATTTTTACATTTTAAGTATAATAAATGTATTTTTAAAATTTAATTAAATTACTTGTGAATCCATGAATGAAAGTTTTATTACATCTCTTTCAAATAAGATAGATTAAAACATGTTTAATAATCTTGAATCGATTTTCATTATATATTCCAAATAATTCATACAGTGTTAGTAACTGTCAAAAAGCATTGAGAATCAGAATTTTAATTTTCTATGAAAGAGTCTAAAATTTTCAAAGTAATATCTCCTACTTTTGCAATAAGATAGTTTAAAATTAAAGTGGTTTAGTCTCTTTCTTGGGGTCATAGAAGTTAGGAAACATAGACACTGAATTAGAATCTATGTGTGCTGATTTCTCACGAATCACACTTTTTCAAAATGGGTAAATTTCTTACTGGAGGCAACTTCCTTTGATTTATTAGGCCAAGGCAAACAAGATCCCATCTGTGTGATATGTGATCCAAAGGGTTTTAGTTCTCTGCTGTTCTGCTTTACTTAGCACCGTGTTATACATGAGATGGAGTAAGAAACATGTTGGCACCAAGAATAAGAGACTCTCACAGGGTGGGGGCATGGAAACTTTTACCCTGTCACGAAGTCCCAGAAGCTTGAATCACTTATTCCTAGGAGCTTGATTCACTGCCATCTCCAAGTGGCAACCCCTCCCCCAATACACACACCCCTAAGGTCTATATGACACGATCCTCTGAATGGACTCCTGAGAGATGGAGGAGGCAGGCATTTGTTCACCAGTTACCATGTCACATTGGTCAAGGGTTGCCGCACAGGGAGATTGTTCACTACCAGTCACATCAAGATGTGATGCCTGGTGGCTGCAGATAGAGCAGCCACACCATAGTGTCAGGAAAGGCCCAGGGCAGAGGTGAAGCTGTAGTAGTGAAGCTGTAGTAAGTGTCATTAGATTAGCTACCTTGTACAAGTCACTTACCCTTTCTAAACCTCAGTTCTTCCGTCTGTAAATGGATCATATTTATTTCATAGGGTTGCTATTAGAAGTATTTTAAAAGCACATAGAGTACTCTGTAAGCCTTTAAGAAATAAATGGTAGATAAAAATTGTATGTATTTGTAGAACTTGTATTATTGTACTGCTTTTGAAAGGTCTCTTTAAAGAAATGGGAAAGAATGGAGCTTAGGGTTGGCGGTGCATGTTTTAGGAAAAGTGCATATTACTTATTTATATGTTTGATTTTCAGTAGAAATTCCTTTAAATTTTTAAATTTTGTTATTTTTGCCATTATGCAACATAAGAAACAAGCAACTCTAACACTGACAGGACTGCATTCTCTCTTAAGGAAATCTAGAAGGTGTTTTTTGCTCTGTTTTGCTTTGCTTTGCTTTTTGGAGTCCCAGAGGCAACAGATCTTGGTTAGAATCCAGATCCATGAATATAAACCTGCTAAGTAATTTTTTCTTCTTCATATCACTGAGCATTTAGTTTTACATTTTTGAATTGAGTGTTATAATGTCATTTAGCAGAGTTGTCCTGGCAGTCAAATGATATGACATAGGTAAAGCGACTGGCCCATACTATATGTTAAACTAAGACTGCCTGGTGGGAAAGAAAATATGAAATCAAAATTCTATACAGAGAAAAAAAGTCCTTTGCTGTGATTTTTTTCACACCCTTATTGGCCTCCTCATAATCCATTGTATTTTGGGGTTCAGGGGGTTACCCTCCGTGTATGTATACATAAGTCGGCACCTGATTCTTAGCCCAATGACATGGCAAGTGGCTAAATACAGTGGTTCTAGCCCATAACAAAATGACTGGTAAATCATCATAAGGCAATTCAAATTTGGTTAGAGGAATCTAGTTTTTTAGGGGCAGAGCATGGGCAGAACCAAGTTTTGTTGGTGGGAAAAAGAGGCCTCTCTGGGTAAGGGCTATACCTCATAATTTTTCCAGAACTCAAATGAGACACACTTGACCACACAACGCTTCTTTGGGTCTATAACTATGAGCTGCGGTTCTTGCAGTTTTGATGTCTGGGGACGAGGACTGGGTCATATATAACACTACAAGTGTGTGTCCTTTGTTTGGGTGTTAGTTTGTTATTTAGCAAGGCCAACATTGAACAGGTGCCTGGTAGCATCCTAGGAGATGATTGGATCCAGAGCACGGCATCTGGGTCACAGCGCCACATCATTAATGTGAGTTTGTGGATGAGACATCCTGGCTCTCATCACTGTCTAAATACCTTTGGAACATGGTATAGATTGGTTCTGAGATTTTGAAATAAAATAGGCATTACCCAATTACTGCACACATTTAGTGACATTAATAGAAATCTATTTTATAGTTTGGGGGAAAGGTCTGCTCCCCAATAATTTCTTGGAAAGCCTCGGGGATGAGTCTCGTCCCTGCTTACAATCTCCCTATGACTCATGCACTTCCATGGTAATCCTGTCTTCCCTCCCCACTATGCACACTGAGGTTCCCTTCCAATGAAGTTACTGCTTTAGGGTGGTACAGCACACTCTTTGTTGCTTGCCACTTCTGAGAAATGCTACTCACTGTATCAAGAATATTATTTCCCAAATTCCCACAGTTGTGACATCCTGGAGATTCAAATGTTTTGCCCTCTTAAGGCATCCTAGGACTGAAAAAATCATCTATTTTAATGCAGAAAGGGAGCAATTGCCTTTCTCTCCCACCTAGAGGCAGTTGTACTCCAGGACACTATTCAAGGGTCCTAGCAATGTGTTTACACGATTCTATATTTTATAATATTAACAGCATCTATGTAAACTGCCACCAATTAGAACTGTTCTCTCTTTCTTTTATCCTTTTGTCTAGAGATATTGGAATGGCTGAAAATATTTGGGGTTCCAGCTAAAAAAAAAAATTGAATTGGATGATTCTTTAGTTTAAATTTAATAGAATAGATGCATTCTATTTTTGTAGTTACGTCTGTGCTACATTTCTAACCACTCAGTATAGGAATGACTTCTGGAAATACTTCTACTGCCCCATATATTGACTGACCTAGCATTGTGACATGAAGTTCAAAGCCAGATGACTTAATGTGATATTAAAGAGTCCTCTGGCATCCAGAACTGAAATTATATGGCTAGAGGGGAGGAAAAAACAATTTTGAAAGGTATGAGCCAGGAGCTAATTCTGGAAAATTCTACCATTTTTTTAAATGTACAAAATTTCAAGCAGAGAAATTGGTTTTAAAAAAAAAAGCCTAGAGAAAATAGAAGTTCTCTTCTGTCAAAAGCATGCCTGGTGATGTAACACAGATCACTGGAAATGCACCATACTTTTTTTGTCTTATTGATGTAAATCACAAAAAGTGGAATTTATTATTATTCTGTGTTTGGAACAGTGTCTCCCTTCCAAATACTACAAAGAGCCAGTATGTTTGTAGGTGGAATTGTATGTTTTATGAATACTGCTAATACTTAAAAGCTAATTATGATCAGAGATAACAGCAAAGGCTGATCTATTTTTCTGTTTTCCCTATAAAATTATCACAAATATTTCCTATAAATAGGTGATGGTTAAAGAGTTTATTGCCAAGAGGTGTAGAAAAAATATATTATGTGTTAGTGAATCAAAATATCATTTTTATTGATTTTTTTGATAATGTTGATAATGTTTACCAGCTTTTTATATATTGTGACTTACTGTGGCTCTTTTTCTCAGAAATCACTTCTTTCTTATTATATACTGATTATTTGTATTCATTCTCTGAAATGGTATACTATTGCATAAAATTCTAGCATCACAAAATCTAGATCTGCTTCTGCCTCTACCCTCTGCATATTTTTGTCACCCAGTACCACAGTCAACCTGCTTTAGTGGTGCCTTCCTGTTATGCAATGAACTCCCTTTAAAATGTTCATTCAGTTCCTGCTACCACCCTTCACTTTATGGTTTTCAAAATGGGGCATGAGGTTGGGACAGGGAACAGGAATCATTCTGATCTCTTCTAGACCCAATATGACCCCACCATCTATCTCTATTCAGAATCATTGCTCCTCAGCCACATCCATTCAGGTTTTCTCTCTCCAAGTGGTCAACCCATACATACCTAGGGTCCCTGAGTCCTAACATAGACATATCTGAATCTCAAAACTGGACTCATGCAGGACTCCTACTACAGAAGGTATTCTAAGAGACGTAACCAAGAAATAGCCACGTAGTAGAAATCAAGAGTTTTTAGAAAATTCCTAGGAATAAGTTTAAGAAGCTGAGTCACTAACTAGACAATGGGTAAAAGGATTAATCTTCTTTGAAAAATAAATTGCATCATGACACTCACTGGCTTAAAGCCTGTCTGTAACTTTTCTTTTCATCTGAAATAAAACCAGAAGACATGGCAATTGTCTTCAGAGTCCTCATGATTTGCCCCTCCCTTTAAACTTTCTAACCACATCTTACCAAGTTCTGTTTTGCTCACCAAGTTCAAAGCACATGGGCCCACTTTCTAGCCATCAAACTTGCCTTGATCATTACCTTTGTGTTTTTAAATATACATTTATTACATTCTAGACATTCTTGTTTAACTTTTTATAATCATTTTAACTTCTTATGTTTTAGATCTTCACTTAGATGTCTTTTCTTAAACTTGTTCTCAGAAAAGCCTTTCATGACCAAATGTAAACTAGATCCCATTTCTAACTTTCTATTTCAGCATCTATCACTTAATGTTTAGTATTTTTATAATTATTTGCTTTATCTATATAACTTATCTATATACTTACTTGTATTTTTGTCTGAATCTTTAACCATAGTATATACATTTTATGGCACCTTTTATAGAACCTATAAAGAAAATACACATGATATAATTTTAAACTTGTGTACAATTTCAAATCACACTAGCTGTTGATAGATGATAGATAGATAGATAGATAGATAGATTAAAGATAATTTTCTGAATAAATACATGATACATGCATGAATGAATGAATCAGTAAACTGAAGATAAGGATCAGGAGCAGAGTCAGATGATCTGGAGTGGATATGAAATAAGCATTCATTACTTACGGCACAGAATTTAAGGAGATGCTCACTCGTTCTCATTTCCTATAAGGTTCTAGAAACATTTCATATGTTGATTCTTCATTTGAATGAACAAGAGAGCCTCCTTACAACACTTGCCTCTACTGACTAAGGATGGGGGTTGGGAATAAATTATGGTGCCTTAAACATACATGATTGCCATGGACAGCTTCACTCCTTAGCCATATTCTTGCTGGCCTGGGTCTTGGTAATTTCTAGGACAGTATGGTGGTTCTTTATCTTCAGTGAGCATAGAGAATCAGGGTGCTAATTCAAAAATGCAGATTACCATCCCTTACCCCAGGGGTTCTGGTTCCGTAAACCTCGGGGCACACTTTGAAACTTATTGCTGTAGTCCTCCTTGATGTCAGCTGATTGTCCTCCAAGCAAAGAGTAGGGATTTATGGCAGAGACATTATTATATGATCACCAAACCCTTTTTTATTTTCTTTCTTGATATACAGATAGACCACAATTTCTACCTGCCTTGAAATGGTATACTTCTATTGCGTAAAGTATACTTCTAGTGCAACCATGGGACTGATTTCTGGGCAGGAGAGATAATATGTTCAACAGCTAATGTTACCTTTCAGCACTAACACAAATCTCAATTTTCCTTTCAGACCAAGGTAAAAAATAAATGTAGTACTTGGCATTAGGGATGCTGTATTACTTTTTAAATAGGACTTGGAATTCAGCATATTTAAATGTACTGAAATGTAGGTTTGATGAGGAGACATATTAAATTAATATTGAAAATAAAGACAATAGGCTCTAAAAGCAGGCTACTTAGGTTTGTGTGCTAACTTCACCACTTAATAGTTGTATGTCTGGGGAAGAGTAATGTAATCTCTTTGAGCCATAGTTTCTCATTTAGAAAGTAAAGGGGGTAATAAGACAAATAATAATGATGGAATGGTTGCTATTATTACTACTATCATAATAATTATTATAAAACTAGTAGAATAATCATTTATATTTATTAGTGTTAATAATTAATATATAAATTGAGTGACATATTTAAAATATAAATTATATGATATAGTACACTAACCACATTATTATTATATACCAATAATAAGTATTATTGTTGTTCATAATATGTATTAATATTAGTGTTATACATTAGCATTTTTATGTAGCAATATATTGGAATTAGTAAAATATATTATTAAATATATTATTTGTATTAGCAAAATTGGACAAGTTTTACATGGATTTTTTTTTTGATCTTATATTTAGGTTTTGGAAGCCCAGAGTTTTTATCCCATCTACTAGATATTGGTGTTCTGATTCTAATTATGTTGAAAATTCTCTCAGTTAATCCACAAGGTTGTTTGATAACACTTTGCATAAAGAATGAGTATTTTTTATTTTAGCAAATATGTGATTCTATCAAGATACCATGAGGTCTGAGGGTACTAGCCACTGGCCCCTGAGTGCGCACAGGTGTTTTATGTCACTGGTTTCTACTTCTGCTAACAAATCATGAAGCGATGTCATGACTCGCCCTCTAGGCTGTTTGTATCTGATTAAAGTAAATAAGAAAATGCCTGAAGTTTGCATTAGTCCTCAGATTTCAACAGATTTCAACAAGATGTCAAGTCCAATCCAAAAGTTTGTATCAACAATCTTTGCCAATGGCATTGCAAGAAAAACTGAAGTCTCTCCTATGAAAAATGTGACTCAGAAAAGTTTCTTCTCTTAAAGAATTGAAGGCAAAAACAAAAGTGATTTTTCCCACATGTCAAAGATAGGCAACCTATATGTTGATATATGTTACATTAAATACACACATGTGTGTAATAATTATATTTAACAGTTATCAGGTACAGATTTCTTTTCAGCTGCTTTATTGAGATATAAGTAGCATATATTAAACTAACATATTCAAAATGTGTAATTTGGTAAGTTTTGACATATGTATAAAACCATGAGCTTATTATCACCATCAAGATCAGGAACATATCTATCACCCCCCAACATTTCCTTATGACCTTCTGTAATCTCTGACTCCTTCCCCTCTTCAGAAATCATTGATCATTGTAAATAACTTAGCATTTTCTAGAATTTTATAAAAGTAGAATCACATTGTACTGATTTTTATCTGGCTTCTTTCTTAGTGTAATTATTTTAAGATTTACCCATGTTGTTAGACATGTAAATGTCTTATTCCTTTTTATTATTTTGTAATATTCCATGCATACATAAGCAACAACTTGTTTATCCATTCACCTGTTGATGGATATTTGATTATTTGCAGGTTTTGGCTATTACAAAATAAACGCATGTGTATTCATGTAAACATCTTTGTATAGGCATATGCTTTTATTTCTTTTTTGGAAAATACCTAGGAATGAAATGGCAGAATCATATGGGAAATGTGCCTTTGAGTTTTTAAGAAATTGTTTTCAAAGTGGATGTACTATTTTACATTTCCACAACAGTGTATAAGAGTTCAAGTTGAACAGAAAATAGGAGTTTGGATTAATAATTATAATTTCTAACATTTACATAGTTTCCCATGTGTTGAGGATATACATGTATTGTTATTTATATTTCTCAGAAAGAACAATTGAGGAAGAGAGGTTAAAAAAAAAACTTCTCCACATGCATACATCTGAAATAGGGATATGAAGATAGGCCTTCTGACAAATGCATTGAATTGTCTTGTCTATTTATTGTTGGTCTGATTAATTCTAGATCAGAGTTTCTCAACACTATTTGTATAGACATTTTAAATAGAAAGTTCTTTATTGTTGAAAGCTTCCCTGTGTACGTTTATCAGCAATCGTTGCCAATGGCATTGCAAGAAAAACTGAAGTCTCTCCTATGAAAAATGTGACTCAGAAAAGTTTCTTCTCTTAAAGAATTGAAGGCAAAAACAAAAATATCTCTGGCATTGCCAACGATTCTCAAGGAAATAAAATCACCCTGTTGAGAACCATTATGATAGATAGAACTGCCACCCAAGATGTAGATAAAGTTTGGTCTTGAAGTATATGAATTCATAACACTTTATCACACCAAACAGTTAATACAACCCCCAACTTTTGTTCTTAGAACTTGTGAAGTTGTAATTTTGCAATCTGATCTGCTCCTATAATGCAGGAGGGCCTGAACTTTGACTCCCACTTAAGAAGTAGAGTTTGGCAGGTGGTTGTCTCCATGGGGCATTCCGGGTCTTTTGTCACTGTCATCTAAAGCTGGAATATGTCTTTGGGACACCTTCTTGGCTGGGTGCCTCTGTAATGTTTTCAAGCTGTTGTACACATGAGGCCAATACATTCAAGTCAGGAAAAGCAAGCCCTCCAGGAAGCTGGAAGTCGGTTTCTAGATCTCGGTGGGAGATCTCTACCGAAAGAGTAGACTGCAGCGTTTCTCAGCTCCTGGCGTGGCAGAAATTGCACGTATTATGAAAACATATTTTCTGGGGTCTAGTGGAAAGTGTAAGATGAGACATTTGTCATGAAAATTGCCAGTGGGTCAATTTGGCCCTTGTTGAATGGACTCTGTTACATAGACACATCCTGTTGGACATGTTGTTTTTGTTTGTTTTGTTTTTAATGTAGCCCAAAAGCCTGGTATTAGCTCACACTTTATCATAAATTTGATCCTCTGTGAAAGAAAAAAGAAGAAGAAATTGGAACAGAAAATAAAGGAAGTGTATTTTGTGGACTGCCATAGCCTGTGTCTTGGAGATGGTGGTCAGAGTACATGAGAAGGGAAGTATTTGTTTCCTGCTAATGACTTGCTAAAAGGGATTTAGATGGTGGTCATGACAGGGGTGTGTGTGAGATGGGAAATAGCTCTCCCTCCCTGAATCTCACTTCCCTCACTTGGAATTTGAAGGAGTCTGACTAGATAATGTCCCTCTCAACACAAGTATTTGGCAGTGTCATCATTAGAACCTAGGCTTCCTGACCACCCCTCCACACCCACCCACACACCCTGCCTTCTACTGCCTTCTCTTCAAAGAGTCCTCAATAAATTATTCTCAGAAATAAGACCTAGTCCACACGTTTAAGGGGCTCACAGATTTGGTTTTGTATACCAATAATTTACAGGAAGGAGATAAGGATAGGATGCAATGAAACCAGTCAGGATCCTGCTACTGAAATTTATATAGAAGGTAATCATAGCTCAAAGTCAAGTATTGCTCGGTATAAAGAAGAAAAATGCAAATATGAAAGAGCCACATGAGATGTGGGATCCAGTGGACTTGGCATTGACTGTGGACATGGGATAAGTGAGAGAAAGGTGTCAACAATGATTCTTAGGTTTCTAGTTAATGTAACTGGCTCTATAATGGACCCCTTGTTGATACAGAGACATGGGATAAAGAACAGACTCAAGAGTATTAGAAAATCATAAGTTAAGTTTGGGACATATTAGGTTTCAAAGTCCTTTAAGATTTTGAAGAGGAGATATTCATAATCCTCCACTATTTTCTCTTTGTCTTATCATCTCTTCTAATTTGTACTAGATTCACAATTTTAGCTGCCTATTCCCTGGGATTGTAGGTCTCTGGGGCATCTGGGTGAGGAAGGTTCAATGAGAGCTCTGAAAAATGATCAGATTGCTCTGGTCTAAAAAGAATTGTTTGGGTTTAATTTATTTGTTTATTTGTCTTTGGCATTCAGAACTCAGAATCAAATATATGGCTCCATGAAGGTGAGAATAAAATCAAATAAAAATGCCATATTGAAGGGAACTTGTGGAGAAGAGATGAGAGTGCCACTTTTGAGCAAAGTAACAAAACCTAAATAATATTTAATTACTAGATAAGCTCACCCTCCACTTACTTACATTGTTTCTGTTTTCCATGTATACTTTCATGCCCTCTTTGAGAAAATAATTTTAAAAGAAGAGTATTTGTGTACTATTCTTATCCCCTCTAACACCATCTCTGAAAATATGAACTATTTAACAGTGGACAATAAAGTATCTGATGAATTGGTTCCCAAATATTAAAGATTTGAGGTGCTTTAAAAATGCAGGTTCTTGGGCCTGAAGCCTTGAAGATTATAATTCATTAAATCTCAATGATCTGCATTTTTAAAAGCTTCCTATAATAGGGTAAAGGGTACCACACTTTGAAACCTATATATTTTTATATTAAAAAAACATTGAATTTCATTTGATAAGAATATAGTTGAAGAACTTTGGTAATATTTGCTCTTTAAACCATCCAACTTTTTCTCACCTTCCTCTTAGTTTATATTATTTGTAGAATTCTTGCATCCAGAAGTTATCAATCTGTCAAGACAGTTCTAAAAAAGACATAAAATCTATTATTATTCTGTGGCCTTCATAACTACTAGGTCCTCCTCTTACAAGAGTGAAAAATCTTTATCTGTTATCTGTCACTGAAACTTGAAAGGAAAGGAAACAGATAAAACATCTATTTCAATCACTAGTAAATTTTTTCTCCTATTTTATAAGTGTTTGCATCATTTGATTTGAATTCTTCATCTAAACAGTGAGGAAATGCTCACACAAGGAGAAATTAAAATATTCACATGATACTTTTAATTGGGTTGCTTGACGTATTTTTCACCCTCCTTGGGTGTGTTTTGTAGGCACAGAGGCTGCAAATCTGGGTTCCAGATGTGATTTCAGTTCTGCTAATTGGGTACAGTGATTGGCAGTGAACTGAATTCTAAATTGAATTAAGTATGCAGAGGCAACAGGATTTGAGACACCCATTTTGCTTGTGCAATATAATAGAAATAGCATAGCTCTGAAGATAATAAATTCTAGAAGTGGTTACCTGGCTATTGGTGTAGAACATTATTATCCTGAAGGCGCACTTTATTTTCAGTTCTCCAGCTCCTGTCTGTGCTACAGCTAGCCATCTCCTTGGCAGTTCAGTTCTATAGTGTTATTCCAGAAGTCAATTCTGGAGGCACAGCTTTTCCAATTCTTTGAGGAATTAGGTGAACCCTTATTCTCTGTACTTAAAGGCAGGAGAGCACCGTAGTTAAGCATGCACACGCTGGGACCAGAATAATCAGGTTGAAATCCTGGCTCAGCTAATTGGTAGCTATATTAGTTTGGACAACTCTCTGGACCTCAGATTTTTCATCTGTAAGATGAGAAAATGACTTACTGCTAGGACTGTTGTAAGGAATAAACCAATACATATACATAACATACTCAGAGCAAAGTCTAGTACACAAGAAATACACACTACATTGTAGCTGCTATCATTATTAAATATTTTTCTGCTTAAAATAATGAAAGTGGTTCCTGTTTCCTAAAACTGAATCTTGACTAATAAAAAGCACACTCAAGTGTATCATCGGTTGTGCAACTCTGGATGAGTCATTTTTTTTTTCAGTTACAAGTTTCATAGTCTCAAAGATGAACATGACTTTGATGGCCAGCTATCTAGTTTCAAACCCTTGCAAAATATATTTCTCCAACCCCTATTACATTCAGAAAATAATTAGGGAAATAAGAGGTAAAAATAAATGAGTAAATGCAGTAATATGTAGAATAAGAAAATAAAGGATTTTTTTTCTTTTTTGAATATGTTTTTATTGATTTTTTAAAAAAGAATGGAAGGGAGAGAGATAGAAACATTCATGAGAGAGAAACATCAATTTGGCTGCCTTTTACACGGCCCCTACTGGGGATCGAGCCTGTTCCTTGATCAAGAATTGAACCAGTGACCTTTTGGTTCATGGGTCAAAGCTCAACTACTGAGCCATGCCAGCTGGGCTAAAATGTTTTGTTTTTTTTCTAAATGTATTTGTTCTTTTAAGTATATACTCTCAAGTTTTATGAAATACATATAAAAGTTATGACTTACACCTACAAGTAGAAACACTATTCTGAAGTGCCATCACCCCTGTCCTTTGTAAAATCTCCATTTCTTTTTGGCACATGCTGCCAACTGGAGGAAATGTTTAGAAGCCAAAAAGGGGAGATGGTCTGAATTTGCACCTAAAGATAATCCTGAGGTATTAAGAACTGGTTAAGTATAGTGACTTTATTCTTATATCTGTGCTCAATCAGTTAAGATCAGATAAAAAGGAAAAGAAAAATAGCAAAGGACTAATAACCCCAGGTACTATTGGCTATAGCATTACTCTTTGCCAGGCCCTGTCCTCTGAATACTGACACGAGATCCCTGTGAGATAGCATTATTATTGTCCTACTAGAGGCCCAGTGCATGAAAACTCATGCACTGGAGAGTGGGGGGGTTCCCTCAGCTAGACCTGCCCCCTGTCACAGTTCAGGAGTCCTACAGCCTCTGCAGGAGGTGATCAGGCTGATCAGGGGAAGGCGCTACCCCCAGGACCCTGCTGTTGCCACTGCCAGCCACAGCTGCTGGGGATCATGGCTGCCTGAGCCCAGGGCTGCCTGAGCCCCAGGTCTTGCAGCCACTGTGGCTTTGTCTGGATGGACTTTCAGAAGACATCAGCCCTAATTAACTTATTACCCTTTTATTAATATAGATTTTATAGATGTGAAAACTGAACCACAGAGAAGTTAAATAATGTTCACTGTCACACAGTTATAAATGACAGAGTCATGGCTAAACACAAAGTATGCACAATACCAAAGTCCATGCCTTTAATCTGCTTCATACTGCTTCACAGGTCTAAGAGTGCTTGCCAGTTCTTTAATCTTTAAACCTAAGACACAGTTCTCAGTATATAGGGATCCATGCTCATCCCATGTGGGACAAACAGAGTAGAGACAGTTTGGAGATTCTTCTGATGACTTAGGGCTGAGCAGCCACACATCTCTCTTTAAATCCAGCAGAAGCCAATCTCCTTGTTTAATTGTGTGTGAGATGTAGCATTTATAAACTCTGACATATTCAGTCATCCATACACAGGTAAAGCACTCAGGGTGAAGAGTGAAATTACATCTGTTTTCTCATAATCCCTGTGTCTTCTTAAATGCTGTTCAGACTATTTGATGTAGGTAGTGGCAAAAAGTGCTTGAGTTTCACAAGGTCTTTAGTCTTCCCTGATCTTCATATTCCAGCACATGAAAACATCCTGACCACATCATTAAGTATTGATACTTGTATTTTTTCATAATTTAGCAAGTGTTCAGCTGGGGCTAACCTTCGAGTTTTAGAAACTAATCATGTATTTCCTCATGAAAATATATACTGATTATTATTATGGAATGAAAGGGAATTGCTATTAGAATGGTTGGCTTCATGTATATATTAATTACTTCTCTTTTTTTTCTCTAGGTTCTGTGAAAAATACAGGGTGTCCTCCAAAAATGTATACATACTTTAACAGCTGATAGCTCAATTTTGAAAATGAAATGTATTTTGATAAACACTGCCTTTATAATTATTCAAAGTGTGTGTATACATTTTGGGGACACCCTATATTTATTAACATTTTTATTTGCTTTCAATAGGAAATAGATGCTCTTTTTGAGACACACACACAGAGCCATCATATATTATGAGTGGGATATATTTCCGAAAACATCGTGATATCTAAAATTCAAAATAATACAAAGCAAACCCTGAACGTGAATGGCCATTGTCTGCATAGTTCTCTAAATCACTGGTCCACCAATTTTAAGTCGCATAAATGTTCACGTTTTTTCAGATACAATGAAGCTCTACTAATATCTATGTCACTTTATTTTAAATCAAATTCATATAAAATACACAAACAAAAAAGAGCTACATTTAACTTTTCAATACTATGTGGTTCTTATTAAAACCTGTGTGTAATAGCCAGCCAGCCTATTTATCAACAAATATATCTGTCTGTAATTGGTTCAAATGATACTAGTCCAATGTGAAAGTATATAAGGTCCCCTCCAAAATCAACTTAAATATGCACACACTTTCACTGAAGTCTGGTAGTGATTCAGCCAGAGGGACACGTTTGAGCTTTAATTTAGTGGCTGAGGTTGAGTTAAAACTGGTTTGAGCAGTGTTTGTTTATCATCTGTATCTAAAGGCAAAGCCAGTAAGTCTCCTAGTTTTGAGTAACTTTAAACATCTATTCCCATTTGGATAGGATCGATACGTTTATTTACAGATAATTAGTACTCACATGTGAGCTATGGCACGTACATCAGTTGGACCAAGACGTGGTTTGAAAAATAGCCTCCTCTGTAATAGTATCTGTATTTGTATTGGGGGCATATGAGGTTTCCTTCTTCCTTGAGAGTTCAAGGTACATGTATACACTGGCAAATGTGACTGTGTAACACTTGGTCCATCAAGCAGGAGATTAATGAGGGGGCAGTGAACAATAGATCAAAAGCAAGTTATATTGGTGTGTGTTCCTGGAGAAGGATATGTCAGGGCACCGTGACAGCACCTGGGTTTCAGACTGTGTCCAGAGAGGACTGAGAAAAGAGAACAAGGAGGGCAATAGGGAAAAGAAAAAAAATAAATTAATTTAAAAAATAACAATAAAATAAACCCCTATTGGAGATTAAAAAAAAAAAAGAAAAGAAAAGAGAACATTTGCATATTTAGGTATTCACTTTACTATATATATTGAATATCTGTTGTCTTCTAAGCTTTTCACTGAGTGCTGGGATATAGGGGTGAATTGTCTCCATCCTTTCCCTTGTATGTTATTGAGATCAAAATGTTTAGGTGTTTTGACTGAACAGATACTAGGCATAGCAAAAGCAGTAAAGAATGAGTAGTTGGTACTCCCTGAGGCAGTGAAGTGTCATAGAAAGGGAAAGTATATAACAAAGGAAAATAGGCAGAATTCAATTAATTTGCATGCAATGCTTTATCAGTTACTATCTTATGTAATTCTTGCACTCTTATTTGGCTTTTGTTCTATACCAAGATTTATATAACCAAGAGATCATCTCCATTTACAGTGAGGTTATTTGGGTAGGGCACACATCTGGTATTCAATAGTTGTTACTGTCCACAGTGCCCCTTGCATGGTCTGTGTTAATGGCTCAGTGACCAACAAGAACATAATAGCTCATCAAAGCACAGCACATAACTCTGGTGTCATAAAAATAAAGAAGCCCTTGGAATGACGACATCACATTCAGATTACTGCACTGTCACTAAGTAGCAGGATAACCTGGAGTAAATCACGTGGCCCATTAATACAATCAGATAGTCATGTCGAGGTCACAGAACTGCTGCAAAGGAATGTTTCTGCTGCATAGGAAGAAAACATATATCTCATTTTAGTTGTGTCTGATTTTTAATTCCTCACAAGCCTTTTATTCCAGACTCTTATCACTCCTGTAATCCATAGCAGCCATCCCCACTAACTTCCAAACCCATCAAAGATGATGGAAAGTTATAAGCAGTGGTGTGAGAAGGTCAATGCTGCATTTTATTTATTTATTTATTTATTTATTTATTTATTTATTTATTTTTAACATATTTTATTGATTTTTCACAGAGAGGAAGGGAGAGAGATAGAAAGTCAGAAACATCAATGAGAGAGAGACATCCATCAGCCGCCTCCTACACACCCCACACTGGAGATGTGCCCGCAAACAAGGTACATGCCCCTGACCGGAATCGAGCCTGGGACCTTTCAGTCCACAGGCTGACGCTCTATCCACTGAGCCAAACCGGTCTCGGCGTCAATACTGCATTTTAAATTCACCTTTCCTCTTTATCTCCATGTCCTTTCCAGCTTCATTCATCTCTTTCTTTCATTTTTCCCCAGAAAATATTACCCTTTACTGAGGTCCTTTTATTCCACCGCAATTCCACCAGTAAAGGTCCCGAAACTCCCTGAAAAGTTTGAGGCTACAGGGAGATGTGAGCAACTGAGGTCATTTGGGTCATCAAGCGGCAGAAATGAAGAATCTCCCTAAAGTCAAGAGTGACTTGGGGTGAATTACTTTCCTTAATGGATCAATTTCTTCTGGTCATTCTGCCCACAATGGAGAAACAGTTCTGGACATAGGAATTCCTCTAGTATTCACATTTGGCAGGATTATCAGAAATCAGATGAACAGGGATTCCATTAGACAGGAGAACTGTGAGGCCAGAGTAGCCAGACCCCATCCAGGCAGCCTTCAGGGAACAGGGCAATCGGTCAGAAAAGGGAGGGGGCAGGGTAGCTTTAAACAAGTCAAGAGGAGCAGGGAGGGGAAACTGAATGACTTCAGCGGCTGAACAAGCCAAGCCCTCTCCATCACAATGACTAACGATTTGATAAATGAAAAAATGTACTTTAGCTGGCAAGTCACTACATCATCATTGTGTGTTTTCTTTTAAACTACAAGAGCCAGAGAGGACGTCCCTTATGCTGTTTCAAATGGAAACTAATGACTTATGTTCTCACACGTGGACTTGCAAACAAGGACTGCGTCATTGCTAGCTGCGTGGTCAAGTGGCCCAGCAGACATTCCCAGCACAGCGTGTGCTTGCCTCTGGCCTCTCCCATGAATATTTCTGCTATGATGATTTCGGGTCATTTCCATTATAGAAAGAAATAATTAAGTGTGACAGTGTATAATGATTGTCTTTGTAAGATTCTAAAGCATGCTGTATCAATTTTCAAAGCAAAAATATTAGTTCAGTGAAATGATTTGGTGAAAGATTAAAATGAATAAAGGGCATCTTTTTATGATGTTAGGTTATTGTGGCATAGATTTTTACAAATGTAGGTGCTTACAATATTTAATATCAAATTACATGTTTTCATAAGATTAACACATTATAGACACCTGCAGGCATTTTTTACACTTTTTTTTCTTCTACTCATATTCCAGGAAAAGTAAGTTTCAAATATCTCATTCATCCTTTAACCATATCATGGGCAGAGACATGGGCAGTCAGAACTATGTTGCTAGTATCTTGGTACCAGATTAACAGTTACTGCTTCTTTTTTTTTAAAAAAAAAGTATATTTTTATTGATTTCAGAGAGGAAGGGAAAGGGAGAAAAAGATAGAAAAATCAATGATGAGAGAATCATTGATTGGCTGCCTCCTGCATGTCCCCCACTGGGGATGAAGCCCACACCCTGGGCATATGCCCTTGAGCAGAACCAAACCCAGGACCCTTCAGTTCACAGTCTGATGCTCTATCCACTGAGCCAAACCAGCTAGGGCAACAGTTACTGCTTCTTACTGGAACTTTAAATCTACTTATAATTGCTTGAATGTCAAATACAATTTCACCATTTGAATTAGTGATGTCGAGATATAGGTCTCTCCAAATACCAAGTCCAAATTTCTTTCTGCAATATTGCTACTGTGAATTCATGATAATTAAATCCCAATCACAAATTTTACATGTGGTATTTTAATATAGATATGAATATTTAACAAGAGGTTGCCATGTGGGATGTGAAATATTTAGATTTTTTGGCTTTGTTTTGTTTTCCTTTACCTTACAGAACTAATGTTTGATCAGTGCCCAAAATTCAGAATATCTCTGCTGTCCAAAACAGAATTTTCAATGGGGAGGTGCATACAAGAGAATTTCTTATAAGATATAACTACTACAAGACATTTGGGGGTAAATTTGCATTTTCACCCACTTTTTTTCCTTCCAAAACAATTCACATGGGACACTTTGCTACTTCCCTATGCTGAAGGAGTTTCAATTATTGTGGCCACTTCCTGGATTTTGTTTAAAGAATATTTTAAAAAGAAATTGGATCCAATTGTAAGAAATTGAAAATAAAGATAAATCAAGTCTTGGCAAGAACTTGAGGAAATGGCTGCACTCAAACTACTATTAGAAGTATTAATTAGTACAGTCTCCCTGGAGGGCAATTTGGCAACAGGTATGAGAAGCTATAAAAATATGCATTTTCTTTCACTTATTCCACTTCCAAGAAATTCCTTCAAATAATGAATTAGGTGAGTATTTGCACAAAGATGTGTATAAAAGGATGTTTAACTCAGCATTCTTAATTCAAGTTCAAACTAGAAACAATCTAAATGGCCATTAATTAGAGATTAGTCAAATAATAAATTAAGGTACATTAAAAAAAGGCAATTATGGAACCATTAAAGTAATAATATAAAACTGAATGAAGTGATATTAAAAATGGTCTTAAATAGTATTAAGTGAAAAGGCAGGTTACAGGACTGCATTTATCATTCTACTCTGGTAACAATAGACGTACTTTTATGTGTGCGTGTGTGTTTGTTTTTATAGATTCATATGGATTTTCATGTGTGAATCACAGGAACAAAGTAAACAGACTAAAAACAGTAGTTATACAGGGACTAGAGGCCTGGTGCATGAAATTCATGCATGGGTGCCATCCCTAGGCCTGTCTGGAGATTGAAGCATGAGCATCTGGCATGGAAGGGCAGGTCCCAGCTGACTTCTGGGCCCTGGGAAACACCTGGATCCCTGAGACCCTAGTGTCCCCGTCTGTCTGAGTCATGATACCCAACTCCCCACACAGAGATGCGGTAAGCACAGCCAGAAGCTGGGGGCGGGGCACAGTGTGGGCCTCTGGGCTCCCAACAGCACCACACAGAAGCAGGGCAGGCAGTGTGCTCTCTCCCAGAAGGCCTTGCCAACTAGCTCCTGCATGAACCCACCGGGTTCACGACTGGCCTCTGTGGTCCCAGTGGCTGCATCTTGGTTCACCCATAAGAGGCTGCATGCTTATGGGGCAGGCTCCTCACCGGCACTAGCACCTGAGTGTGGTGGCTTTCCTGGTGTGTGAGCCTAGGTGTCCTAGGAGTGGGTAACAGGGGGAGTGAGAGTGAGAGTGAGCTCAGCAGATACCCCATATTCTTACTGCAACTCTATACCAGTCACCCCACCCCCAAATAGCCAGCGACAGGTCGCAGCCACCTGCTGGGTGCCGCAGTAAGTTTGTCTCTGCCACCAACCCCCAGTACCCAGTTCCATTCCAGTGCCTGGTCCCAATTGGGTGATCAGAGCCTGCTAGCCACTGGTTGCCATCTGCAGGGTGATCGATTGGGGCTGGGCTACCCTCCTAGCTTTCTCAGTACCTGGGAGCTGGGCAGTGGCCATCTTCCCCCAACCCCTAACCCCACAACCACTGCTGGTTGCCATCTGTGGGGCAATTGATCAGTGGGGCCATCAGGCCCCCACTTGCACCCATTTTAGCCTGGTGCCATCCACTCACCTGCTCCACCATCTTGCCCGGTCTACTGTCATGGGGGCCCATTGGGGCCAGCAGCACCTCCACTGTCTTCCACTGCCAGCACCATATCACTGACACCCACCATGTTCTGTGCCACCCCCTGGCAGTCACTGCACGTCATAGTGAATGATCAAACTCCCGGTTGAACAATTTGCATATTAGGCTTTTATTTTATAGGATGGTAGGATGATGATGATAAAGACGATGATTACTTTTTATTTCCTATTTAAATTTTTTCATTTACTAGTACATTACTTGTATAAAAAGAAATACTGTGCATGGAAGTAGAGTAAGCTGTCTCAGTTGAGTAGATAAAGCAGAAAGTAAACTGCTGCCCAGACGTAAGTCATTGCCAGACTGGCCTGGCTGCTAGAGAAACTCTAAAGACCATTTTAAAAACTTATCCCAAGTAAGTTAAGTAGCTAATACAGTAGCAGATAAATTAATCAAGATTGTTTCCATGAGTAACATTTTTTTTATTATTTCTTCTATTTTCCTTTTATTCAGAACATGTTAGCTACTGTTTGTGTTTGTTTCTGTCTTGGTGATTGATTTGTGCTGTCTATTAGAAAAGAGACCCTCAGCATAAATCAGGGTATAGCATTGTTGTGCATTTTAGTGCACAGTGACCCAAATTCTCTAGCTGTATTTTTCTTATAAACCTGTTCCATCCACACAGTTTCTGTTTCACACTGAGAAAAAGGAAGCACATTAAGGCTTCTAAAATAAAACAAGAATTAGGATTGAGTCCTCAGACAACTTATTCAATATTTTTTCTTCCTGGTTTCTGGCTGGGAGGTATCATGTTGGAATATTATAAATCTACATCCGGTCTTTTAAAAATGAGGGCATACCTCACTAAAGAAACAAAGGCTCCTGTATTGGATGCCCTTAGAAGTTTGTCCACTATAAATTGTCTTTAGAAGAAACAGCCTGGCTGCTGAAAGTCCTGTATGTCAGTATTTAAAAATGGTTTGGACTAAATATGGTTTGGAAAAATAGAAATGGTTTAATGTCAAAGTAGTTTTTCCTCACCAAATCCTCCAAATGAGATGTAAGAGTTATCTGATGTCTTATCGTGGCAATCAGAGGAGGAAATAGATAGTGAGACAAATTCTTATGTGTAATCCCAAAGAATGCCCTTCATATATTTGGGAAGGAATTGTTAACATGTAAGCTCAGAGACTAAATAACTTATCTGTGGTTACACTAATTGTATGTGGCACAGTCAGAATTTGATGTAAATTCATCACACTCTTGGTCAAATTTGAGAGAGAGGGGACAGAACTGTGGGAAAGAACATTAACAGTGGGAAAGGATGATACATAAATTTTGTTGATATTAGAACCATTAATAACTTTCTTCTTTAACCTGGACCTGAACCAATTAAATAAGAAGATAGATGGGACAGCAAAAGATTGCCTTTACTATTGCCTTTATTATTATTAGCTCATATGAGAGGTAAGGCTAATATGTTTGGGAAAATAGATTTATTGATACTGAGCCTAGAATTCAGCATGCATCTCTATCCAGGGAACACACAATAAATAACCGAGGTTCTCTGTAGGCCAAATATCTCCAAGGAAGAAAAAAAGATTCAGTGGGCTGAGTATGCCTACGAACCCACAAGGGGCTCTTTTCTTTCCTAAAGAGAAGTCGGTAAGAGTGCAGGAGAGAGATCAGGAATCTCCCACTAATAGAACTTCCTTCACATGGAAGGAAATCTCAGGATTGTGGGAGAATCATTCCCACACAAGTTTTAGTCTGTGCAGTCTGATAACTGATAACTTCAATAAAAACAGTGTATTTTATTTGTCAACTATCACAAATTCTGTGAATTTCTGGATAAAAATGAAAATGATATGACAAATCAGGAGAGCTGGGTCTTCTCCAAAATTCCTCCTCCCCTTCATCACTTCCTGACACTTTTTCTCGCAATGGAGTATTTGTAACTCCATGTTAGAGGAAAAAAACTTTATTAGTAAAAAGGAGGAGAGCTATGCAAGATGATATTCCTGGATGGAATAAGCAGGTAAGGAGCACCTACCTCATATCTTCAAGTTGGGAGGATCCAGAGTGTAGAAGAGGTTGAGATTTTTCTCCACGGATGCAGCGTGATGAGAGGCCTGGCAGGTGTGTCTTGGGACACCAACATATGAGAAAGGGCAGAGAAGAAAAGGTAGTACATACATTGTATGTAGAAACACCTCAAGTATCTACAACCCAGAACCACCTTGCCAAAGAGATAAGTGTATATTGACAGAAAGACTTGGGTCGCAGGTCCTGGATGTCACATAATCAAGAGAGATGAGTCTCCCTAATTGAGTGTGGTGAGTATTACTGGCTGGCTCCATGGCTAAAAATTGTGAGGAGGACCAACAAGGTTAGGACTGATATGTGAAAACTGAAATAGCCTCAACACAGTCAGGAAGAGCAACAATTGGATATCATTTTTCCTAACAGTATACAGACAAGAGTAGGAATTGAATGCACTCTCATTTTTATGCTAGTGTGTGGCCAATCATGAAGCAATTGCCCCCAGCTGACATAAGAGTCTTCTCTTCCCCTTCTGCTCCATCCTGGAGAATTTAGAATTGAATTGGATAGAAGAAAAGGAATGTGTAAGAGAGAACTTTGAGCTGGAATGAACCTAAGATAGCAATGTTGAATTTATAGAAAAAGTTCTAGATTCAACTAAGACATTTTTTTAAAAGGGACTATTTTGTTAAGAATTAGAAATGAGTCCCCATGAGCTAAGTTGAGAAAAGATTCGTTTTATAGATATGGGTTTTGTAAACTATTTTAAATATGGATCAGTGTGACTGCATCCATAATTTCATTGTAGGTATTGTTTTTTTCCTCTATTTCAACTCTGCCTGGGGACCATTGATAGGAAAATTATAATCTATCAAATGCACAGTAATTAACAGAGTAGATGATTTTTACAGACCTGATTCTTGTAGTGTTCCAATGAGGGCAATTGTAAATGCTTCCACAAGAAAATAATCTTTTTCAATGGTTCTTTGGATTCTAACCAAGACCCTCAAATGAGATAAATATAAAAACACAGCTCTTGACCACAGTAGCTGAGAAGTGGTTGTTTGAAGTGTATCATCTCTATGACAACCTTGTGCTTGTGGAAAGTTCTTTTTAGATTACATCAATGACCCAAATTTCCTTGATGGATGATGTAATGGGTTTTAATACTCATCTTCTATTTCCTCATTTTATGCAGCTGATGATATAAAAGGCTCAACCAAAAATAGCAACCAGTCTTACATATACCATTCTTCTGCTGCATTGGTAAATACAGTTGAAGTTTTCATATCATTAAAAAGTGTTTATGGGTATTGATCAGTGTATGAAATTATCTGGATATCCCATAATACATGATCCAAGAATCTTAAAATCAGAGAGCTAGAAGAGATTCCCAGATTTTTCTAGTCCCCAACCCTGATCCAAAATTTACAGATGATGAATCCAGGTTCAGAAAGTAGAGTTTTTTAGTTAAGATGACCGAACTCACTCATGGCAGAAGTTAGGTATTGGGAAGGCCATTCTTGGGCTTCTTGTGCTTATAAGGAATGCATTTCATTCATTCCTTGATTCATTCTACTGAAAGCCTAAGCTATGAAGACAGGTTATTATTCCAAAAACAGGCAGGATACCATAGAGCTTCAGCACCTGGCCGCTGAGATTAGAAAATTGATTTTAAGACTCAATGCCTCCAATCATTAACAATATGAATGAATAAGTAACTTAGCCTAAATTCCTCATTTGTATAATGGAAAAATTAATAGTGTCTACCTCATAGAGCTTTTGTGACTGTGCAATGAGTTAATCCATATAAAGCATTTGTAACGCAGGCATATACAATAGATTCAATCATTTTATCTCTTCATCTATAGGAACATGTTCCCAGGAGGAATCATACAACGATAAAAGCACAGAGGAGAATTTAGGGGATCACATTTTTGTATCTGTGCTTTCAATCTGATTGCATACAGGTACAATATTTATTGTAATTCTGTAGAAACAGAACCAATGTGAGAAAGACTAAGAAATCCTGGATAATTTAGGCCTTTTACTTTGGATATCACCTCTTGTTCTCTCAACTACTTTTTTTTCTCCATTTTCTATTGTTTCTAAAATATTTAGCCAAATTTTAAAGGAAAAGAGCAAATTAAGAGCAGCTGATGGAGCTCTTCTGGCTCCTTTACTGGGCACTGAAAATGTAGAAAAAAAATGACCTAGATTAAAATACAGAACATCACATGAATATCTTAGAATTCCAGATGCAAACCCTTTTCTCCCCCTCTCTCTACTCACCTCACCCCCCTCATCCAAGCAGCCAAACTTCCCTACTCTGAGTCTTTCAGCTGGGGAATTCCTATTTGCAAATCTCAGTGCATCTTCATTTGGATGAATCCTGGGAACCTAGAAATATCACGCAGCATCTGGGAAATATGGGAAACCCTTCACTTTGCCTCCCCGGAGTTATCTGGGGATGAGAAACATCTGTTATCATCTTTTCAGTAACAGGGTATTTGATGAGTTTATTTTTCTTGTTTTACTTTGGATATTCTCAGCTCAGCAAAACATTTTTCATAAAAAAGTCATCATAAATAAGGTATGATAAACTCATGAACTCAAAGTATTATCAATCATAAAAATACTGTAAAACATCCTGGTTATAATAATTTCCCATTATTGAAAAAAGTCACAGGTAAGATATTGAAAAGATTGTGCTTTTGGCTCTCTGCAGAATAGCACCCAAGAAGCAAGCTCTTTGTGTTAGTGATTTGAACACAAAGAAGAAATAAAATTTAAAAAGGCAGTGAAACAGGTGTAAGGGTCTCAGAGTCATTGAAGCATTGATGCAACTGTCTTAAGTCCCATAAAAGAGTAGCATTTGGCAGATCTCTACACAAATGAAGTTAGGATTGCCATAAAAAGTAAAATAACACTGCTGGTAAGTTAGAAAATCATATCCTATCACAATTTCCCTGCATTCCATCCAAAACATCTATGAAACTTTAGTAATAGGCTGATTCATCACATATAAATTCCATTCCAAAAAAAATAAGAAGCAATAATTTTCTCACTATTGCTCTGTAGAAAAGCAAGGAACAATACTGAAAATGTGTTGGCTAATTTCTTGTTCATAAAGACATATGCCCTTTTGCTTAGTGACTATTTCTCCCTTAACTTCTCCCTCACTAGGTAGCTGTATGATAATCAAGTAGGTGCCTAAAATGATAAAAACTGGTTTATAAAACATCCTTTCTTTTGAGTTTAATGGCTTTGTTTACATTGTATAAATGAATGTCAATGAGCTTGCCTGATTGCAAATAGTCATTCATCTGTGTTTCAAATTGAAGTAATCCACCTCACCCATGTAAGCAGTAACTGACTTACAATCAATTTATGACTGCAAATCAGATGGATGGCTTTAGTCAGGGTTTAAATTACATGGAATACATAAATCATGAAATCTAGAATTTTTTTTCTTTATGGGTGTGGGGATAACAGACTGGGAAATAAGTCTTTGGATGAAGTACTGGGGGGAAATGTTTTAACTATTAACTGTTTACAATCTATGTGTCCCTTTTGGGTTGCACTTGAGCTAAATGACAACCATTCTGTTTATAACTGAAAGATTCCTGTGGTTGTGGACCTTAAATATTGGGAACTAACCTTAACTCAGAGAGATACCCCTCAAGCCCCACCCCCTTCACTATGTAATGACTTCCAGTTCAGGAATGAATGTTCTTGAATCATTGCTTAGGTGTGTGAATTGGTGCTGATTGGGAGCCTAGGAATCCAGGGGAGGCTATGCAGACCTCTTAGTACAGTTACTCTTCTTCTGATACACATTGAGAAGTTAGCATCAAAAACACAACTATGGTGAAAAAGGAAGTGAAAGACTAGAGTGAAGAAAAGAATGAGAAGTATCTTCAAAATGGTTTCCCATTTGACCTCTATTGATCCTCTCCATTCTGCACCCACCCTTCCCAGGCCTTCACCACAATAGTGTCTGTGTCCATGGGCTATGCATATCCTATATAATAAAAGTGTAATATGCAAATCGGCCAAACAGCAGAAAGACTGGTTGCTATGATGCACACTGACCAATAGGGTGCAGATGATCAATGCAGGAGCTGCCTCCTGTGGTCAGAAACTGGGCTCATGGCTGGCAGGCAGAAAGGAATGAGGGTTCCCAGACTGCGAGAGCCCTGGACTGCGAGAGGGATGTCTGACTGCCGACTTAGGCCTGGACTCCCCTTGGTCATCCCTCGAGGGATCTGGGACTGTGAGAGGGTGCAGGCTGGGCAAAGGGACCATCCCAGTGCATGAATCTTGTGCACCAGACCTCTAGTATGCATATAAGTTCCACAGTTAATCTCTTCCAACCACCTCTCCACCCCTGCCTACCCTCTGAAATTTGTCTGTCTGGATATAACCTACTTTTAAAAAGAAAGGGAGCATACTAAGATACCAAGTTAGCCATCAGCCTCATGGTTAAGTTAATTGTGGATTTAGGAATCTATAAGATTACTTTATTGATAGTAGATGAAGAGTTGAGGAGAGGGTGCTGAAACAGGCTTTATAACCCTATAGTGTGTCTCAATATAGAGGACTTGAGGTTCACCTTAGGGTCTGGTGATTTCATAGAAGCTGTCTGGTTAATTAGCAAAGGATGAAAAAGCTCATTTTATCACTAAAAGTGCTTTTGCACGCCCTAAATGATGCTCATCAATCTTATTAAACAGGAATCAGAAAATAGATTACTTGCTTGTTATTGTGAAATATCCACTATGTGCCTTGGATATTTTTTCATAGCACTTCTAGAATATTCTCACACAACTTTGATTTAATTGGGGCTTTGACACCAGTGTGGAAATGGAAATGTCTCTTTTACTCATCTTCTGAGGATGTTTATGTGCTTCCATTTATGTGCCTTTAATTTTGTAGGACTAAAATTATATTATTGGGTTTTGTGACGGGTGTTTCACATATTTGTATGGTTTGTTTAATTTCACATTGCTCTTTGTGGACAGAACTATTTGTTTTGCCAAATGGGGAACCCACACAAGTTACACATGCCAATTTAAGAAAAAGAGTTTAGATCATTTGCTTGAATAAGAGATAACACCTTTTATTCTAGAAAGTTATAGAAGAAATCCAATCTTCTTGACTATAATTGATTATTAAGAAATCCCATTTGAATTATCTGAGTACAAATGAAACTATGCACATAAATCAAATACCCTTCTATTACAAGGCTTTGTTTATTGGTTGACTTTTTAAATCAAGGGTGAGAATATTAAGCCAAATGCACTGTGGACCTAGTGAAAACAACATATTTGATCTTTTGAGATAGCACAAAACCTCCAAATAGACAGTACACATTTAAAACAGAATGGCAGACAGACAGGGAACTGTTTGGTAATTCTGGCTCTGGGTCTTTCTTATCTTATGTGGTGTTCCTGTAAGACTAAGACTGAGATATATATAAAAGTCAGATAAAATTCAGAATTCCATAAACAAAATACTGCATTCCCAGAAGTCTTGATTATGCACAGGCAAAAATCATTCCCACTGCTGAGAATCGGCTCTCCTCCAGACAGCCCAAATGACACTATCCAGACAAGACCAAAACATACACACACATATTCTTCTCTCCTTTACCAACCACACAAATGACAAAACTCACCTATGTCTGCATTTAAGGAAACTCAGATTCCAAATGTGTTTGTTTTTTTGTATATATTTTATTGATTTTTTTAGAGAAAGGAAGGGAAAGGGATAGAGAGTTGAAAACATCGATGACAGAGAAACATCAATCAACTGCCTCAAAGCACACCTCCTACTAGGGATATGCCTGCAACCAAGGTACATGACCTTGACTGGAATCAAAACTTGACTGGAATTTCAATCTGCAGGCCAATGCTCTATCCACTGAGCCAACCCAGTTACAGCAGATTCCAAATGTTTTTGACACATTTCAACCCCCAGAAGGTCTTAGCCACAATTATTCAAGAAGAATATCCTTGGCCACTTCCTAATTTGTTTTTACAGTGAAATAAAACTCAGCTCCAAACATTGTACCATGCATATTCTTTTTAAATACTTGTATACCCAAATATAACAATTATCTTCTTCCTGCACCCATGCCCCTTCTTAAAGAAACATGTTCACTTATATACCCCAAGGATCTGTCCTCAGAGTTTGAGGTAAGAGAATTTGGGATAATTTGAAACTTCCTGAAATACCTTTGACCTAGAATGGACCAGCCAGATTCCTAGAAAATTTGGGATTGAAATTCAGAATTCTAATTAGGCTGATTTGTCACTTTGATGCCGGGAAATAAAATCATGGACAGAGAGAACACATATCCAGGTGGATGCTTAAAAAGAGTTTTTGAGACACTCACTGTATTTCCTAATTTTGTAATCCCTAGGCTTTGTCCCTTATGATGCCCAATTTTATTTCCTGCCTTTGTATTCTGTGAAATACCCTGGCTTTTTCCAATGAATTTCCCCTTTTTGTCTAAGCTGGTTTGATTGAGTTAAATGGGGTGTTACCCAACTTTCCCTTACAAAGAGAACTACTATGAGATTTATGTAGGGTAATGTTTTCAGTTAGTTCCTGAAACTGTGATGTGCTGCTATATGTTAGCACACATGAATAAAGAAAATAATAGACTAACTTTATACTTCTATTTTTGAACTTTATAAATTTTCCCTTCTATATTAGCAAATGTATGTTTTATTTTTAAAAATAAGTTTATTTCCATACACAAATTTTGTACCTTCTCCGAAAAGGCTGGATTATTTAATTTCCCTAAAATTTCCTGGTTAGAAAAAAATAACTCAAAATAAGTAAATAAACAAAAACAACCCCAAAAAGCCCCTTTGATCCAAAAAAATAACAAAATAGTCTGTGATCCTTAAGATAGCATTAAGCATAGGTGTTCTGCTGTTAAAGGGAAAAATATTGAACAAAGTGTGTGTGTGTGTGTATGTGTGTGTGTGTGTGTGTGTGTGTGTGTGTGTGTGTATATATATATATATGTATATATATATATTCCCTAATTGTTGGCTGGGAACCCACAGAAGCTACCTCTGTGCTATTAAGCTGGACCTGACTAAGAGATATTTGCGGGTGAGATGTTTCCTTGTTGAGAAAGTTGACCCAATATCGGTATGTCTCGTATTTTAAGAGAACCTAAAAATCTATATTTTATATGAAAATGATATTTTATTTTAAAATGCTAACATGCAATTGGTTAGATGCACATGCAAACACACACACACACACACACACACACACATCCTTAATCTTCAAACAGAAAACAAACAGGAAACCGAGATAGCAACATAAGGTATACACATATATGTGCTGCCTCTCACAACCACATCAAAACTACAACTAAAAGACAAAACATCTATCACCCAGAACCACAGGAAAGCTGGCTGAAGAGAAGTTCTACAACTAGAAGGAAAGAGAAAAGAGCATTGAGATGTGCACAAGCATGGAAAACCTGAGGTACGGAGGCATGCAAACTGGACTGGCAGCTGGTGGCCGGGTGCGCTGTTTTTTTTTCAACCCGAAGGGAGACAAGCTCCTGATTACTCTAAACTCCAGTTTCTGTTGAGATTCTGGGAACCAAGACTCCTAGAGAGAAGCTGGACTGTCTGATATCGGGTCAGAAAGTGAGGGTGGCTTTCTTGCAGAGGTGTGCACAGGAATTATTGTTTACTGTGCTGGGGTACAGGACGAGGGGACACAGAAACTCGGAGACGCAGAGAGGGCTGACTGCCAGCCATTGCCCTAGTGACTTCCTGAGACCTCACCCTGCACAATTTACAAACCCATCCAAGCCCTGCGCAGTGGCTTTTTGCATATAAATGGCCTGCCCTATCAGAGCTTAACCTAACAAACTGCAACTCTGGTTAGATAGCAGTTTATTCCTTCATAAACTCACTCTTGGGATGAATTGGTAACTTCTAGGTAATACTCAGGTCCCCATCTGCTTTCCTTTCTATCTGTTATGCATCACAGGGGTTATCTTCAAAAGAAAAGAAACATATAATTCTGCTACTTTTTCTTAAGGGGAAAAAAAGACTCTCATTTACTTCCTCTATAATAAAAGGCTAGGGGGAGAATCCAAGATGGCGGCATAGGTAAACACCTATACTGCTGCCTCGCACAACAATTTCAAAACTACAACTAAAAGACAGAACGGACATCATCCAGAACCACAGGAAAGCTGGCTGAGTGGAAGTTCTACAACTAGAGGGAAAGAGAGGGGCTCACGGAGACCCAGAGGAGCTGCAAAAAGCTGAGGTACGGAGACGAGCGCGCTGAGAGAGCTGTGCCGGAGTACATGGCTGGCTTTCTCTGGCGGGAGGGAAACGGAGACTCCCAACGGCATTGAACCCCTTCTCTTACGACACTAAACCCCAGATCCAGCCGAAACTCATACGGGGGGGAGTTTGGACTGTGAAAAGGGAGAAGTGCACGGAAATTTAGGGGAGTTGCAAAGGATCGGAGGTCTGGTCACGCACGGCACCACGCGGAGGACGGATTGCTGATTATGCCGCTGGCTTTCGCGAGTGGGCGGGAGACAGACCCTCCGATCTGTGCCACTTCTGAGTCCACTGGGCCCCTGTTTTGGGCGAAACCCTGGGGACCTAGACTCGTGTGGTCCTGGTTCGCAGGGGAGCCGGAAAGGCAGCGGTTGGAGGCGCTGCGGGTGCGCGCGCACAAGGACCGCTCCAGCCATTACCCAGTTACGTGAGACTCAGGGGCCGTGGAGGGCGGGGCCAACTGGAAGGCAAGGCGGTCCCTTAAGCCCTGAGACTCCACCCTCCCAAGCTCAGCAGAGGCTTCTGCGGCTGTATCCAGCACAGAAGTTTCCCCGGCACAGTGAAAATGCCGAGACAAGGGAAGGGATTACAAGCAAAAGAAATGGAGGAAAAAAAAACGACTGGATATAGAGTTCAAAACCACGCTTATAAGGTTTTGCAAGAATATGCTAGAAAAGATGGATAAATTTAGTGAGACCCAAGAGAAGATAATAAATACACTGACTGAAATGAATACTATTACGCAGAGTACTAACAGCAGACTAGAGAAAGGCAAGGATCAAGTCAAAAATTTGAAATATAAAGAAGCAGAAAACATTCAACTGGAAAAGCAAGAAGAGAAAAGAATCCAAAAATGTGAAGATAATGTAAGGAGCCTCTGGGACAGCCTCAAGCGTACCAACATCAGAATTGTGGGGGTGCCAGAAGAAGAGAGAGAGCAAGATACTGAAAACCTGTTTAAAGAAATAATGACTGAAAACTTCCCACATCTGGTAAAAGAAATAGACTTACAAGTCGAGGAAGCACACAGAACCCCAAAGAAAAGGAACCCAAAGAGGACTACACCAAGACACATCATAATTAAAATGCCAAGAGCAAAAGAGAAAGAGAGAATATTAAAAGCAGCAAGAGAAAAACAGTTTATTACCTACAAGGGAGCACCCATACGACTGTCAGCTGATTTCTCAACAGAAACGATGCAGGCCAGATGGGAGTGGCAAGAAATATTCAACGTGATGAACAACAAGAACCTACAACCAAGAATAATCTATCCAGCAAAGCTATCATTCAGAATTGAAGGGCAGATAAAGACCTTCACAGAGAAGAAAAAGCTAAAGGAGTTCATCAACTCCAAACCAGTATTATATGAAATGCTGAAAGGTACCCTTTTAGAAGAGGAAGAAGAAAAAGGTAAAAGACAAAAAATTATGAAGAACAAATATACATCTGTCAACAAGTGAATCTAAAAATTAAGTGAATTTAAAATCTGATCAACAGAATAAACTGGTGAATATAATAGAATCAGGAGCACAGAAAGGGAGTAGACTGATAATTCTCAGGAGGACAAAAATCATAAAGCATCAAACAGACTGTGAAATTATAGCAGAAAATTAAAAAATATGAATAAAAAAAAGAATAAAAAATAAATAAAAAATAAAAGGCTAATATGTAAGTTGATTGAATGGCAGACTGATCACTCATTATGCGTGCACTGACTACCAGGGGGCAGACGCTCAACACAAGAGCTGCCCCATGGTGGTCAGTGTGCTCCTACAGAGGAAGTGCCACTCAGTCACTGGTGAGCACAGTGAAGGTGGTGGGAGCCTCTCCCAGCTCCGCAGCAGTGCTAAGATCCCCTCAAGGGATGTCCACCTGCTGACTTAGGCCCACTTTCTATAAGCTGGCAGGCGGACATCCCCCCAGAGGTCCCAGACTTCAAGAGGGTCTGGCTGAAGGATCCAGCCTTCCCTCAAGTGCAAATGTTGTGTGCCAGGTCTCTAGTATAGTATAAAGCCTAAGACCCTTCACTTTGCAATGTAACCTAACTCAACTCACAGTCTTATCAATCAACCCCACTTCGTATCTTACCTAAAACTGTATTCCAACAACATTCTTCCACCTTTGCTCATCCAAATGTGTTTTAAGGTATACTAGCAGCATTACTGATGAGGTGGTGTGTGTGTGTGTGTGTGTGTGTGTGTGTGTGTGTATGTGTGTGTGTGTGTGTATGTGTATGTGTGTGTGTGTGTGGGTATGTGTGTGTGTGTGTGGGTATGTGTATGTATGTGTCAGGGGGTGGGTGTAATCTAATAAATTTGGAAAAGATATGAACATAGCTAAAACAATTTGTTCAGTTGGTTCACCAGCGATAATGGAGTGCCTTCTCCATGATTTTATTGTGTGGCGAGCACTGGGAATGGACTGGTAAACAGGAGAGACAATTTCCTCTTTCTCTTAGAGCTTGCTAGTAAGTCCAAAACAGGAATTTTTAGAGCCAAGGAAGTTTAATCACAGAGCATTTTTCCTTGAGCATCTACAACAGCTCAAGAGCTTTACATTTTTATGTAAAGCTCTTCTCGCCTCCAAGCTTGACCTGGTTCCTGCTTCCTTTTCCCAGAATTTCTTTTCCAGCTAAAGTAGTTTTTATTCTCTTTGATTCAACAAGTTTCTCTTGACTCTCACTCACCACCAGCTTCTAAGTCCCGTTTATTGATAAGATGCTCACAAACTGAGGAAGTTTAGTTATTCTGACCTCTACCCTATAGCACTTTCATAAGCATCTTCCCATATTTTTTATAAAGGATTGGGGTAATTTTGTTCTCCTGCCCCCAAATAAACTGAGCCGTGGCCATATTGTCAAGTCTTTTGTACCCTGAATTTTTTGTAGACTGCTAGGCAGATAATCACTACTCACTCCTAGCTCAGGCAGAATAAAAACCAGAGTTCTTCCAATGGTCTGTAGGGTCCTATATATTCTGGCCCCACATTCTAATGGTCTCTATCTCTCTCACTTTACTGCAGATGTTGCATTATGTTCTTGCCTCAGGGCCTTCACCTTTGCTGTTCGCTTTGCTCAGAAAGCTCTCTTCTGTGGGACTTCTCTAACCATCTGTATAAAATAGCAAGTCTCAGAGAATCAAGATGGCGACAAAAGGTATATCTCTATACGTGCTGCCTCTCACAACCACACCAAAACTACAACTAAAAGACAAAACAATAATCTCCCAGAACCACAGAAAAGCTAGCAGAGTGGAAATTCTACAACTAGAAGAAAAGAAATGGTGCATTGAGACCTGGTAGGATGTGCAGAGGCTCAAAAAGGCAGAGGTACAGAGACACACACTAATTAGGCTGGTGTGCACTTTTTTTTTCAATTGGGAGGGCGTTACAAGTTCCCCACTGCTCTGAACTCCAGTTTCTGGCGAGAGTCAGGGAGAAACTGGACTGTCTGTTGTCAGGTCAGAAAGAGAGGGTGGCTTTCTCACAGAGGTGCTCACAGGAATCATTGTGTACTATACTGGGGCACGGACACAGGACAGGGATCAGAAGCAGCAATACAGAGATCCAGAGAGGGCTGACTGGAAGCCATCACTGTTTGTCACACTCTAGGGATCCCCTGAGACCCACACAATTTACAAACCCACTGAGCTGTGCACAGTGGCTTTTGCATATGAATGGCCTGCCCTCTCACAGCTTAACCTAACAAATTGCAACTGGGTCAGACAACTCCAAAATTTCCAAACTCCGAGCAAAGAAGATAAATCTGCAGATCTCCTTGTAGCTCTTGATGGGTGGCTTCAGACACTAGCTGACTTGTACCTAGAGGTCAGTGTGAAACGACACCAGATTTCAACTCCTCATATACATAAGTGACACATTCAAGAGGCAGACTCGGTGAGCACCAAAGCCCCACTGAAGCAAGCCCTGACCCATAAAGGTGTCTTCAGCACAGCAGTTCTTTCTTTAATAGACACAGCTAATCCTCACAATTAACCTGGAAGTCAATTCCTCCCAGTGTACCAATAGCAATCAAGGCTTAACTACAACAAGACTGTGTACCCAGCCCACAAAGGGTACACCTCAGTTGTTTAGTTGTGGAGCTACTGGGCCATAAAGGATAACTAGCACACAAAGCCATTCCATCAACACAGGGAAGCAGCCAAATTGTGGAGACAAAGAAACATGTCACGAATAAAAGAAATGGAGAAAAGCAAACTATTGGACATAGAGTTGAAAACCACATTTATAAGGTTACTCAAGAATCTTCTATAAACCGCCAAGAAACTTAGTGAGACCTCTGAGAAACTTAGTGAAACCTTCAAGGATCTTAATGAGAATGCAAAAAAAAAAAAAGGAAAAAGATCAGTCAGAAATCAAGTATACACTGTCTGAAATAAAGAATAATATACAGAAATTCAAGAGCAGGCTAGAAGACCCAAAGAATCAAACCAAAGATGTGAAATATGAGGGGAAAAAAAACACCCAATGAGAAAAACAAAAAGAAAAAGGAGTCCAAAAATGTAAAGATAGTATAAGGAGCTTCTAGGACAACTTCAAGCGTACCAACTTCAGAATTATGGGAGTGCCAGAAGAAGAGAGAGAGCAAGATACTGAAAACCTATTTGAAGAAATAATGACTGAAAACTTCCCACATCTGGTGAAAGAAATGGACTTAAAAGTCCAGAAAGTACACAGAACCCCAAACAAAAGGAATCCAAAGAGGACCACACCAAGACACATCATAATTAAAATGCCAAGAGCAAAAGACAAAGAGAGAATCTTGAAAGCAGCAAGAGAAAAACAGTTAGTTACCTATAAGGGAGTACCTATAAGGGACTCCACTGATTTCTCAACAGAAACTATGCAGGCCAGATGGGAGAGGCAAGAAATATTCAAAGTGATGAATAGCAAGGACCTACAACCAAGATTACTCTACCCAGCAAAGCTATCATTCAGAATTGAAGTGCAGATAAAGAGCTTCACAGACAAGAAAAGACTAAAGGAGTTCATCACCACCAAACCAGGATTATATAAAATGCTGAAGGGCATTCTTTAAGCAGAAGAAGAAGAAGAAGAAGAAGAAGAAGAAGAAGAAGAAGAAGAAGAAGAAGAAGAAGAAGAAGAAAAAGATAAAAATTATAAACAACAAATACATATTTATCAACAAGTGAATCTAAAAATCAAGTGAATAAAAAATCAGATGAACAGAATAAATTGGTGAATATAATAGAATCAGGGGCATAGAAAAAGAATGGACTGACAATTCTCAGGGGGAAGGAGGTGTGAGGGGGTGCTGAAAGAGATTGGACAAAAATCTTACACCTATGGATGAGGACAGTGGTAGGGGTAATGGCATGGGGTGGGAGGTGAGGAATTAGGTGGAGGGGAGCTATGGGGGTTGGGGAAAAAGACTAACATCTGTAATAAGATGAACAATAAAGATTTATTTTTTTAATAAAATAAAATAGCAAATTTTCTTGCCCTGGACTCCCATGATCCTCACTCTGCCTTGTTATTCTCCAGGGCTCCACATGAATACTATGTAGTTGACTATTGCTGCATAACAAACAACCTGAAAGCTTTGACTTAAAACAATGATTGATTGTTCATAATTTTGTTGGTTTTCTTTGGCTCATTCAAGTATTGAAATTCAGTTGAGGGGATCAATTGGGCCAGAAGATGGCCTTACTCATATGTCTGGCATTTGACAATAGCTGTCAGCAGGACCCATCCTTCAGAAGGCTACAGTGGCTGCCTTATGTAACTGACTCACATAACTGTTCCCAGAGCTTTAGATGGATATGGCAGGGTTCCTTGAGTTCCAGGCTTTCAAACTCCAACATAACTGCTATATTCTATCAATCAAGTCACAAAGGTGAGAAAGATGTTCCATTTCATGAAAGGAGGGACATATTTATTTTATAATTTATTTATTTACTTTCCTGCCTGCTTGTTTCTTCCACTAAAATGTAAGCCCCATGAGAGTAGGGACTTGGTTGCATTTCCTATTATATCCCCAGTAAATAGAACAGTGCCTAGAATACAATAGGTACTCAATAAATATTTGTTAAATGAATGAAAGGTATCATTTGATCTTAAACAACCATCCTGAAAAATAACCAGTAAGATTAATCCTTGAGACTAAGGGCATGTTCTATCTTGTTGAAATGCTATCTACTGCTCATAGCCCATTACGTAGCCCACAGAAATGGATACAGAAAAAAAATATTTGTTGATTGGCTATTACTATTGTGGTTTTCTTTGGATGAGAGCCCTGGACATTGGAATACTATTTTACTGATCAAGGATATATATGTAACTATTATTAAAGCTGAATTTACATCTTCTGTATTAAAAATTGATGTCATTTTTGCCACCCTAGTCTATAGTCATTTTATAAATTATATTGTGCTCACACAATGGATCAATTGGGAGGGCGTTACAAGTTCCCCACTGCTCTGAACTCCAGTTTCCAGCGAGATTCAGGGAAGAACAAAACCAAATTTAATGTCTACTGAGAGAGTTAGACATTGATTAAACCTTGTGGGAGTGGTGCTATGACATGGTCTACAAAGGACAATGCTATAGAAGGCTACTATAATACTTTTTTTATATTACAGAAACAGCAGTGACCCAAAGAGACAACTTTGTTCCCCTCATGAAGCTTATACATAATGATACATAGATGGTATATTAGAGAGACTATATTTTAGTGATGTAAGCACTATGCTTCAATTTACAAGATCTGGTCATATTCACTTTTGGTATAAGCTGGGATAAAACATTTTATCTTTCTGCTGCATAGGGATACTAATATATTCTTTAACTTGGGAAGAATGTATGATAGTAATATTATAAAGACTTCCCACCCTCTTACCATACTTCTCTTCTAGTCTTTGGTAAGTGCTCAATTTTGGACCTCACTGGACTAATCTTGAAGAAGACAACAACTTCTTATATACTGTAGTAGCACAGTTCCTAAACAGAGCAATGAATTCTGCAGACCAAAGACCCTAGTTCTAGTTCTGATGAGTATTACCTTTGCACAAGTCAGTACCCTCTTAAAACCTTGGTTTTCTCTTCTCTCAATGAAAGAATTTAGCTGGATTAGTTCTAGGGGCTAATTCTCGGCAGAAGATTTGCTTCTTATCACCACCACCCTTCTCCAACACACAAGTACTCCCCTCCCCCCACCTTCACTCCACACACACAGTTCTCTGTCTCTTATTTTCTATCAGCATCTGGTTACATGCTTATCAAAGACTAGGGAGGAGAGAATGAAAAATAGGAAGAAGATGCCCCAGGCACAAAAAGTTATATCATCTATACCCCATGCTGAGATATTGCAAGGGGTATAGATTATCTTTTCCAGTTGCATGGACAGCTTACAGCTTTTGACCAATGCTCTTTTGGGCTGGGAGTGGAGGTCTCAAAGTTAATTTAGCATTGTGCTAATAGCCTTTTCAGCATTAATTACAAGGATCAGGTTTTGTCTCTGAGCTGCATTCATGAATAAAGCTCATAGTGACCCTCTACAAACTCAGCTTTAGGGGAAATTTGTTCCAGGAAAGAACGTGCTATTAATGCAGAATGCAAGGGTAAGCAGAGTGCTTTGCAAGTAACTCCCAATAAACAGACAGGGCCAGGTGTGAAGCATGATTTATATTCTCCCATGGTAAAAAGCCACATGTATTATAATGCCTTGGCTGCCGATGGTCAACTTGGAAATGTGCCATTCTCCTCCAGGACATAGTTACAGTCTCGCACTCCGGGTGGGGAGCAGCAATTCTTTGGTTTTATCCACCTAGAGAAAGAAAACTCTGGGCCAAAATTAATAACAGCACAAGAACATGAGAGAAAAAAAAAGAGAGAGAGAGAGAGAGAGAGATGTGACCAAGGGTGAAAGAAAATTTTTGATGATTGAAAGTCTTCTGGTTGGAGGCCTCCACTGGCCTGAAAAAAAAATTTCTTTCTTTTAGTTGCAATGAAAAGCAAAGAGCTCCTATTTTTTTTAGTTTGGGTTTCCCTCAGAAAGTTACCATGAGTCAAGCAATTGATGTGTAAAGTGATTGCAAGGAATATTCATAGTAGGATGAAGAATTATGACAGAGAAGGCAGTCAATGAATTGTGTATTACCACGGTAAGTAGCAGGAGTTCTGTTCCACTGGATACTTTCGAGAATCAATAATATATGAGCCTCAGAGCCTTCCCACCCAGAAGGTATTGGAGCCCAAGTATGTTTACACTACTCTCCATCACCCACCATCAGCTATCTGCTTCAGGTACTGAGGGGACTGTTTGGGACTCTTGCTTACCTTGGTGCTGTCACATCTGAGGTAGGGTAATAGTTGGCTTGCTCGAAGATGGAAGGGTATGGAACAGCTTCTGCTTCAATCTGCTTGTTTCAAACTTTGATTCTTCCTTCAGTTTACTAGATGGAGGAGCTTTGACACTGTTACACTGTTCCTTTGTTCTTGGATTGTTGAGAAGATGAAGAGCTGAATTGTGCAACAACATTTAACTCATGGTCTCCAACAAGACAGCTATTCAATGATGATTCTCTCCCCATCCAGACTGTCCTCAAACCATACCCACTCTGACTGAGTTTCAGCCTCAAAGATTATACTGGGGTGCAGAAGCTACATACATCTATGACACGTGGCTGATATAAGGAATAGTTCCCTTCATTCAAGGGGGAGAAATGAAGGCACAGAAATGGAGTAACAAATAGAACCAGCACCATGGCAGTTGAATGACTCTGGATTTTTAAGACTCATGTAAGGAAGCTGGAGAGTCTGTTTCCATGAGTATCTTTCTCATGGGGTTTCCCAGGGATCACTCTCACATAAACCCTCATTAGCCCCTCAACATATGTATAGTGCATACCCCAGCCTGTGGGTTTGAGGCACCAAGATATTTTTAACGAAGTGCATTTATGGTGCTTTGCCAAAAGCTACTCATAGAAAAACTAATTTATTTTCCATTTCTTGGTCCTCGGGGAAAGATAATACTATAAACCATTATCCAGAGATTCTTCTTAAGACTTTCCCAGCTTGACAGCCTTTCAGTTTCATATTCTTTCCCTTGAAGGCTGAGTTTCAGTTAGTTATACACCAGTGTTTTCTAAAGCCCCCCTTTTCATCCAAAATTCAACAAGTTTAAACATGAACCACACATTTTATACCTGAACTTCATGTTGCTAAACTTTAAATAATCGATACCAAACAATGGAGGACCCTCAAGTAACTAAAATTTGGTGAGCAATTCTTTTGGGAGCAAAGGAGACAATATCAATACATCAATCTAATATAATATTTTAGCAGCATCTTTCAGAGACTGGTTTGGAGGTTACTTACATTCAGTTTCATCTTTCAGCCATCCTATATTTATATCTCTATTTGGATGAGCCAAAGAAAATGACAGGGCTGTAATCATCTAAAAAGATCTGTTTATGCTAACAAGACTATGCCTACTAATAGAGACAAGTCAGCCAATGCCTTCTCTTTCCTTAACTGAGAAAATTATGGGTAAAGCCTTAGGACTAAATAGGGTTTATTCTCCATAAGAGTGGAGGAAATTATGAGAAAAATTTTTTTCAAGAATTAATTAGACGTAGTTATAAAAAGTGGGTAATTTTTCTTTGAGTGCTTCTTATATGAGTGTCTTCCTTTCCATTCTTTTTGCCATTCTCATTTTCGAACTCTCGCTCATACATAACCAGGATATTTCTTTTTAAAAAAATATATTTTATTGATTTTTCACAGAGAGGAAGGGAGAGGGATAGAAAGTCAGAAACATTGATGAGAGAGAGACATCGATCAGCCACCTCCTGCACACCCCACACTGGAGATGTGCCTGCAAGCAAGGTACATGCCCTTGACCGGAATCGAACCTGCCCCCTTTCAGTCCGCTGGCTGAAGCTCTATCCACTGAGGCAAACCAGTCTCGGCCATAAGCAGGATATTCCAATGGATACTTGACTAAACACCCTGCCTTTATCAATCCAGGCCACTGACTGGATTGCTGTAAATCATTATATCTTGCATGCGCTCAGAAATCTGTAGCAGCTCTCAACCTCAGAGAAAAAGGTGACAACTCCTACACCAGGAATGCTAGTCCCAGCCCAAATACCCACAACGTCCGTACATAAATCTTCACTTTTTCCAGGCAAGTTTTTTTTAATGAGCACTTTTTTATTTGTGTCACAATTTATGCTGAGTGATTTACATGGATTATCTCAAATGATTAAGCAAAATTCTTTTTTATGATATTCACTCTTTTTAAAATGTATCTTTATTGTTGAAAGTATTACAGACATTCCTCCTTTTTCCCCATTGACTTCCTCTACCCTCTTCCACCACCCCTACTCCCAGATCTTCACTGCACTGTAGTCAGGCTAGTCCTTTTATAACTGTCACCAAACAATGAAGGACTCTCAACAACTGACATTTGGTGAGCTGTTCTTTTAGGAGCAAAGGAGAAAATGTTTTATAGTTTCCCAAACACATCTCACAGTTTCCTATTTCCACATGTTTGGCATTTCTTCTTTGCTCTTATTCAAATATTACCCAGCTATTAAAGGCTGACAAAAATTACACCTCCTCCATAAACCTCACTGAAGCATGAAAGGCATGGGGAGACAGAACAGGGGGAGTTCTACAGACAAATTAAAGTGGCTTTGAGTCTCACCTTTGCAATTTGCAAGCTTTGTGATGGAAGGTAAAATTCTTAACTGTTTTGAGTCTTTTTTTATCAACAATTAAATGTATTTTATTGAGTTTTTTTTATTGCAACCAAGAAGATGAGATGCAAATTGTCCAGAAGTGAGTTGATTTATTTATAATTTATATCACTGGGGCCTTGTGAAACTGCCAGTGAGCTTGGTGATGTGGTTAAGGAACACTGGCTATTCAGTTCATGAGTAAGTAACATTTCTACAATATTATTCAGCCATTCCATTCTTAGACATCTTCTAAGAGGAAAAGAAGATATATGTCCACACAAAGATGGCACCAAACATTCATAGTAGTTTAATTTATAATAACCCTGAAGTGGAAATGTTGCGAATGTGCACTAACAGGTGAATGTCCTAACTATGCATTAAAATACTACTTAGCAATAAACATGAATGAATTTTAAAATATTTATACTTAATTATTAAAGACAGATCAAAAAAGTGCATATGACATAATTATATTTGTACAGAATTCTAGAAAATGAAATCCAATTTATAGCTACAAAAGGCAGAGCAGTGGTTTCTGTGGGTGGATGCTGGGGTTCTTGCTCCCACATTAAGAAGGGTTCAGCAGTCTGGAGAAAGGCTGTGTAGATTAAGTCAGAGTCCGAAGATGAAAGATAATTTTGAAAGGCATTGGGAGTCAAAGGAGCTTTAGCTAAAGGAGCTAAGTTCTCCTTGTCTCAGGACCCTTGCTTTTTATTCACACAATTTGTCCTAAGGCAGGGGGGAGATAATATACTTCAAAGGGTAGGGTTTCACACAGAAGCATTATCAAATTGGGGTATAGCCTACAGCCGTTCAGGTGTTTAGCCACTAGGAGACAATAACATGTAGATTAAGATGCCCTGAGCTGTCTGGCAGCAAACAAACAACTTAATGCATCCCTTTCAGGTTTGGAGAAATGCCTTTACCCAACCCAACAGGTGACAACATATGTGACTCAGCCCTTGTTGAGTGCCCAAGTTCCATCTAACCTTTTGATGAAACTTTTACAATTATGACATGCTGGAACTGGCTTTTGGCAGGTGCAGAGCAGGGTTGGATTCAGAAGGAGGGATTGCAGAGGGATATGAGGAAGGTACCTTGATTATGGTGATGATTTCATAGTGTAGACATGTCAAAATTGATCATATTGTACACTTTAACTCTGGGCAAATTACTGTATGTCAGTTATACCTCAACAAAGCTGATTTCTCAAATTAAGTATAGCTGTTTTATTCACTTGATGCAAATACCCTGTGGAACCATGCAAGAAAGAAATAGAGCATCTTGGCAACAACTGTAAGTCTTTATTGGGATGCATAGTAGGCACGGTGGGATATGTTATGGATGAGGAAATATCTCAATTCCCCTTTTGAAAATTTAAGTGAGAATCCATATATTAGACATCCAGAATTCAGAAAATCTGTGAAAGAGTAGAATTTCAAAAAATATATATTTATTACTGAGCTATATAACATGTGGCCTTCAGATGACATCATGAAGTGACTCTCAGAGAAAGTGGCTGTTCTCACTTTTATTACTGTTTGAGGTATAGTTTCAATAATGGAACTGTACATCACAGCAGACCTTTCTCGGTCCTAAACACATGGGCTCTAAATTCCAGAAGAGAATCTCCCCGGCAAGAATGAGAAACAGCGAGTAGAATCTAGAGGGCAGATTTTAGCTAAACCTAACGTGGAACTTTTGACACTCAAAAATGTCACTAGGCGTTGTGAACCCCTTCAGTCTCTAGTGAATTTCCTATCGTGGGAGTGTCTGAGATACACTACATTCAGTAGGAGAGCATAGCAGCAGGATGATGATGTGGGACAGGTTCAGAAGAGAGATGGGAACAGATCTCATTTCGTGGAGATATCTGTCCTAAACCTTGCCAACAATGTTACAGTGTTCTAATGGCAGAAACGCAGCAACCTGTTTCAGGCCTGGTGCAGAATTCTTACAGTTTCTGTACAGTAAGGAAAAGGTGCCAGAAAAGATGTTATCTTCCGACAGCCTGCTCCTAATTTCTAGGATATTTTCGCCTGCCTATTTATGGCAAAGAGTAGCTAATTTTAACACAGGAGAGACACTGTGCAAATTGTTCCTCCTTGGCATTTAGGGAAACATACGTTTGGCATCTTTCTCCAGTTGCAAAGAAGGAAACCCTGAGGGAGTTGGCTGAGCCAAAATGAGACAAGCCTTGTCCAGTACACTTTCCTATATCTGTCTGTGGCTTGTTTTATGCCAGAGTAAAGACAAAAGATTCTGTGAGCACCCTACTAACAACTAACTAGCATTTTCAAAGTGCAAACTTCAGCAGGGAAAAGAAAATTAAAATCACTGGTAATCTTACACCTCTTCCCTTCTTCTACCTCCCCCATTCCCAGGCCACTTTCTGCCTCAGGGGAGACTCTTATCATCTATAATAATAACTTCCACGTGGGAAAGCTGGCATGGCCAAATCTGTTTCCTCTTCTCCTTCACAAACCATATTTACTCACCCATCTGCCTTCCCACCCTGAATCTGACTTATCTGGAGTCCCTGAAAAAGGCGTAACTGAGAAGTACATAATTTTACATGGAAGAAAGAACAAGGAAGTACGAAAGAATGGGCTGTGAAAGATAAGACTATCCACAGACAGATATGTAAACTGGTCTTATTTGTGAATAGTTACATAGATTCCTAACTTCCTGATCATGGAGGAGAAATAAACCTGCAAGAAGAGAAATACCATGGAATGTGGCACAGGGCTCTGTGCAGGTCTGCCACAGACTGGTGACCTTGAGTACTTCCTTGCTTCTGTCTGGGTCTCACTGTTGCCTTGATTTGTATAGTTTCCTGAATAATGCAAATTTAAGATAAGCATCTGTGGAAGAAGAGTAGACAATAGGAAAGGGGGTATACAGCCATTGGGCAGCGGTGACATTTTCTGTTTGTTTACTGAAGTGGTGGAGGGTTTCCCTGTCATTGACACAAAACTGCACAATTGTAAAAATTGACCAATGTCTGCTTTTTCATGTTTGAGGAAATGGCAAGGCATGGTGATGATGGGAAAGGGCTTGTTAGCAAACTAGAGCTGCTGATGATGCTGGTAAAGCAGAAGGATTTCTTTGTAAGACTCACAATCCCAAGTTCATGGCTATGTGGTGAATTATTTCTGTATTGTCTGTGCCAAAGTTATGGTCTTTGCTTTTTGAGATAAAACTTACCAGCCTCTCTTAATCTTCTTTTTATTAATGATTAGAGATTTAAATGGGAAAAGTTTTTACTCTATTTTTTTTAGGAGCGAGTTCTGATTGGTATCCCACCTGGACTGTCTTTGTCATAAAGACAGATAGACACACACACACACACACACCCTAGATCATGTTGCTAGGCAAATTTAATCCTTAAATGTCACTGCTACCCTGGCTGGTGTGGCTCAGTTGGTTGGAGCATCATCTGATACACCAAAAACTATTGGGTTTGATTCCCTGTCTGGACATATACCCAGGTTGTGATATCTGGTACAGGCATGTGCAGGCAACTGATTGACATTTCTCTCTCACATCGATGTCTTTCTCTCTGTGTCTTTCTCTCTCTCTCTCTCTCTCTCTCTCTCTCTCTCTCTCTCTCTCTCTCTGTCTCTCTGTCTCTCTCTCTCTATTCCTCTCTCTAAAATCAGATATTTTAAAAAATGTCACTGCCTTTCATTATATATATTTTTGCTATTTGACTTGTCTTGAGTTAGAAGAAAGTTAAAGCTAAGCCTTCTTTAACTGTCAACATTTGCCCTATTTGATTACTTAGCCAAACTAGTGTCCGTTATCTAAAAGAATTGCACCCCAAATCCCACAACAATCATCTACTCATCTTTAGTAATTTTTTGCAGCAATGCCAAGCCTATGAGTGTCTTTAGATCAGAGAAACAATATTTCTTTTCTTTCTTTCTTTTTTTTTTTTTTAGATCAGCCTCTGAAATCAAACTGAGGATGAGGAGGATATAAGGCATGAGGAATTTTTTTTTTTTTTTTAAAAAGCTGCTCACAAGAGCCATTAAGATCACCAGGGAGACAACATTAAAGAAAAAAAAAAAGAAGCATAAAGTCACATAAACACAAAGTCGCTTTCGCATGTAGGACAAAGCTAGGCACTTGAGCGGTATCTAATCAATAGCTGAGGCTTGTGGGTTTGCGTCTGGACTGGCTCTAGTTGGTTCTTTTATGATTTCAGCTCCCTCTCTCCCCGCACACTCTCTCATACCATGCCCACCACCGTGAAATACCTCCCCGTCCCTCCCCCTTGCCCCCACTCTCCCCATGATGCCCTCTCCCTCCTTGGTGAGGTGGGTCTTTCTGCCAGCAATTCTCTTTACCTCTGGAGTACTCAGACGACGTCTGCTCCTCTGAGCCAACATTTCCTCTCTGAGGAAGCCTTCGCCGCCTAATGCAGGCTCAGTCAATCACTCTGTTCTCACACTCTGCTGGGCACTTTTGGCCTGGCTATCCATGCTGGCATTTCATCAGCACATTATCGTCATTTGTTTACAGGCTGCCACTCCCCAAACCTCTGTGGTCCCACCGTCTTTTTTTTTCCTGGGAATTCTCATTCCCTCCAATCATGTCAATGACCACTTATGAACTGACGCTGACTCACAGACGTGGAACTCATGATTCCCTGGGCGCCCTGCGCAGATGCGTGCTCTCTGAACATTTCCACATGGATGCCATCACTGTCAGCCTCCTGCCTGCAGCGGGATCCTGCTCTCGCATTTATTAGGGTACAGAAATTGATTGCTGAAATGAGTGGCTGTCCCGTAGTAGGCCCTTAAAACACATTTTCGAAGTTCTTACCCGCAAAGGAAGTCGTTATCTTTTTTGTGAAGGGAGCATCATCTCCTGTCCTCCCTAAGGTGTTTGATGATAGAGCCATGTGTCCATTCACTCAAAACAGGAGTCATTGTAAATAACTCTCTCTTTTTCTCCTAGTATTTAATCGGAGGGTACGTGCTTTTGTTTTTAATAAGTTTTTATTGATTTTTGAGGGAGAGAGGAACAGGATCAGCTGCCTCCTGCACGCCCCCTCCTGGGGATCCAGCCAAAAGCCCCAAGCATGTGCCCTGCTCCGGGAATGGAACCCTGAGGTCTCTTGCTGCTCTACCAAGTGAGCAACACCTGCCAGGGTGGTAAGTGCTTCTTACATGCTCTTAACCTCTCTCCACAATGACTGTCTAAGCGCAGGCATTCTCATAACCTGAAATATGGCAATTGTTTCCTTGCCTGTGGTACAGACTCTCTCCAGGTCACCCACTACACTGCTTCAGAGTGACATTTTTGAACACCAAAATCTGAGTGTAAGATTCCATTACTCCAAACTTTTAAGTAGTTCTTTTTAGCTTACAGGTTAAGCTTTAAGATGTCTGGGGGCTGAGTGTAAAAAAACAAAACAAAAAAAGGTGAAGGTATTAAGCAAAGAAAAAAACAACTTATAGACACAGATAATAAAGAGTTTGGTGATTGCCAGAGGTAATGGGGCTTGGGGGATGTAGAAAAGGGTAAAGAGGAGATACATCGTAATGGAAGGAGACTTGACTTTAGTGAACGCATAATACAATATACGGATGATGAATTCTAGAATTGCACACCTGAAACCTATATAACTTTATTAACCAATGTCATCCCAATAAATTCAATACATTAAACAATATGCCAAGTGATTGTGCTTGGAAATGTTAGTTATAGTTCTTCCTTCTGTTTCATTCACTTCATAAATATTCCCTAAGTCCCTACTAATCTAAGTACCATCTTCTTCATGAAACCTTTTCCAAATTCCAGTCTTCCAGGTAGAAAGGAACCATCTCTCCTTGTGAGTCTTCAGGGCCTTGAGTGTTGGGACAATGTACTATTTATTTTTTATCCCGCCTAGTACTGTCTGGGCCAATAACAAGGGCTTTAGAAAAGTTTACTAGGAAAATATTGCATGTCAAGGATAAGAAGTGGTAAACTGACAATAGAAGTCTTTCTGAGAGAGGCAAACACAAAGCTGAAAGGATACAAAATGAGGAACAGGGAGGTATGATTTATAGTATATTTTGCAGAGAACAATAACCCAGTGGACTTGTCTATTCAGTCTCTTAGAGAACCCATCCCATCAGGATACCATCAAATAACCTATCCAACCATACCATTGTGCCTTTTATAATTTCCCCGCTTTTTTCCATTGCATAGTGAGAGATCCTAGAATCTCAACCAAGACTTGGTCTATAGGGTTTCTGCTGAAACATTGTATTTGACAATGACCAATAAATCTTTCAACAAAGGGAGTGTCTTTTGAAGACAGAAAGAGGCTGCTAAAACTTATAGAGCTACATACACTTTCCTCATGGCTATTAATTTTGGTTAGCTGTACAGAATGACTGTTTGCTTTGGCTAATTCTTAATTAACTTTTTCTGGAACACCTTTCATTTTAGAACCCTTTTTAGACAAACATTCACTTATAAATTCCAGTCTGTAGAATGTGGATAAAAAAACACATACATGTAATCAGAGACATTAAAAAAGTGGATGATTCTACCTGTGCATCAAACATTATGACTAGATTGTAAGAACACTCCTACATAGAAAATGCTTTTTTAAGATTATTTAGATACAATTTAAATGAATACAGGCCCATTTACAAAGGGATTGACTTCATAGCCGCTTTTCTTCAGTATAGTCTTTGTCAATCAACTAATTTCAAAGTCACAAATCTATTGTGTTAATGTTGTAGGGCAGGATCTGTGATATACTTTGGTGTTATAAAGTGATACTCAGACTAAACCATCAGCTGGCGTAGAGTCTCAAACTAAAATTTAGAACCACATGGTTTTTTTATATCTGGTTCACTTATCCTATATAATAAAAGGCTAATATACAGATTGTCCTATGGCCCCTGCCCCCAGCCAGCCTTGCCACCAATCCGCCCCCTTAACCCCAATTGAAGCAGGCCAGATGGACCTTACCCAGGCATGAATTTGTGCACTGGGCCTCTAGTCTATCATATTCACAAATCCTCTAACAAATTGATAAGCAATTAGTTGGCTAGCTACTTGTTTCCTTTCTTAATTTTGTCCACTTTCCTATCTGCCTATCTGTGTGCCCCTTACTTTCTCTACCTTTTGTCACACGTGCAAAAAGTAAACTCTTTTTGGTAACTGAGAACAGATTACCATATTAAAGAAATGATTCCATACTTCAAGTGGAACTCTTTCTCATCCTGACATCCCCTTCTGAGTGGTTCCCATATCTCTTGATGGTAATTCCATCCTTCCTGGACACCTTAAAATATTCTTGACTCACAAATCCTGTTGGTTCTCTCTCCAAGGTATGTCCTAAATCTGCTCACTTCTCATCATCCCCACTATCAGTATGCTAATGTGAGCCACCACGCCCTGTGCCAAGATGGCTGCAAGGGCCTCCTAATGGCTCTCCTTGCCTTTACCCTATTCTCCTAAGCTCTTTACTCAGCCTAGCAGCCCATTTGACTCTGTTTTTTAAACCATCAAATAGTTTTAATTAAGTTGTGTACATTGTGCTTTAGACAAAAATGCTATTGCACACTTAATAAAGTACATAATATAATGTAATCATAACTTTCATATGCACTGGAAAATCAAAAAATCCACACAACTCACTTTTTTGCACTATTTGCTTTATTGAGGTTGCATGGAACCAAATGCTCAATATCTTCTAAGCATGCTTGTATTTAGAAAAGACCCTAAGGAAGACTTAACACAAATTTCAAAGATTTTAAATGGTTCAAAGAGAAAAAAGGGCTATATTAGATTTTTACAGTTGCTGTGACAAATTACAACAACTCGGTGGCTTGAGATGATGCAAATTTATTCTCTTTTGGCTGTAGAGATAAAATCAGAACTGAGGTTTATCAAGCTGAAGTCAGGATATTAGCAGGACTGGTTCCTGATGGAGGCGCTAGGGGAAAATCCATTTCCTTGCTTTTTTCATTTTCTAGACACTCCCTGCCCTCCTCATATTCCTGACACATCCCTTCAACTTCTTATCTTTCTCTGCTTCTCTCTCATCTGAGGACACTTGTTTGGGACCCATTAGAATAATCTAGCATTTAGGACAATGCTCCAACCATCTGAAGGTCCTTATCTTAAGCCCTTTTGTCATTTAAGATCACATTAATAGGTTCTAAGTATTAGGATATAGATATCTTTGGGGGTTATTATTCAGCCTACTACAAGGACCATCCTAACAATCCCATAAGCAAAGTCCTATTGGAACCTGTGGAGAGAGAAAAAGGACAGAGGCTGATTGGCATCAGAAAAATGTTGAAAGTCAGTAGACTTTTAACCTGATACACTAGGGGAAAATTAATGTCTGATAAAATCTAGTGCTAACAGTGTATGGGAATATAGAAAACAGACTTTCTCGTGTTATTGTTGGGAGTGTAAATAGGTACAACCTTTTTGGAAGGCAATTTGGCAATATCTACCTACAATGTAATGTTTGATCCAATAGTCCCACTGTTTTAAATGTACCCTTCCACTATACCAGTAAAACGTACAACTGTATTTACATTCAAATATATATAACTTTGTAACTTTGGCTATAATAGCAAAACTTAGAGAATCCAATATACCCATTGCTGAAGAGCTGGTCTAATAAATTTTGGTATGAATACACAAAGGAGTCCTCTTTGGCTGTTAAAATAAATGATCTAGTGAAAATATTTATCAGATAAATTATTGCATAACAATGTTAAGGTGCACATAAAAGTAAATGTTATGTTCCATTTTGTGTAAAAGTAATAGGTTGTTTATAAATTGGAATGGGCATAATTTATTTTTCGGGAAGCATATATAAGAAATTTTCAATAGCAATTTCCTTCAAGAAGAGGGACCCTAGGGAAAGAAGAATGTGTTTCCTTTCTGCCTTATACTTTTTCTGTTCAGTCTGAAGTTTCTAGCTATGTGCATACACAGCACAGTGCTTAAAAGTGCAGCCTTTGGATAATAGTCGGCCACAGTTAGAATTGTGGTGCAAATAAGTTGTGCCACAGTTTCCACAGTTGTAAATGGGGATAGTAATAGTACTGTATTCATAGGCTTGTTAATTCATAGGATTAAGAATAAATGCACCTAAACCACTTAAAACAGTGCCTACCACATTGCAAGTTCCTAAAATACTACATACCCTACCACTGTGGTCGGCAAACTGTGGCTCACGAGCCACATGCGGCTCTTTGGCCCCTTGAGTGTGGCTCTTCCACAAAATACCACGGCCTAGGTGAGTCTATTTTGAAGAAGTGGCATTAGAAGAAGTTTAAGTTTAAAAAATTTGGCTCTCAAAAGAAATTTCAATCATTGTACTGTTGGTATTTGGCTCTGTTGACTAATGAGTTTGTTGACAACTACCCTAACATGTTGCTTTTATTTGCCCCAAGTCAATAGATGTGATCTGCATAATAAAACCATGGGACATGTTTATTTCCTCTGAATACTTTCTATGTTTCAATGGAAGCTTACTAAATACTTTTAAAACATAAAACAAAGAAAAAATTAGCAAGAGTCTGGGCAGCAGTAGGGATCCTTTCCAGGTATCTGAGCAGAAGTTCATAGCACAAAAGAACATAGATAACACTTTTTGAGTCTTTTATAGTTTACAAAACACCTTCGGGAATCACCCCTTCAGGAATCACCTTAATATTTTAGATTGAGGGGAGTTGGCATCAAATGGGCCAAAAGTGGGCTCATACGATAATTCAGATTTGAGAAAAGGTGAGTCCATACTCTGAGGGACAGAAACAGGAGAGAGTAGGATTAAATATTTTAATGCAACCTGGTAAGTCATTGAATATGGTGATGAAAGAAAACAGTGACTCAGGGTTTCCAGTGTGGGAATCTGTTAGAGTGATGGTATTGCCAAGACAGAAAGTTTGGTGACAAGCAATAAGGTAAAGACCAGGGTCTGAGAATCAGTGATAAACTTCTGATGAATTAGGACAGAATGTTGTCAATGAGAGGTTATGTCATTAGAGAGAAATTGATTGAATACAAAAGTCAATATGTCAAACAATAACATTTCAGAGCAAAAGAACTCTTTATTCTAAAACCCAACATTTTTTAAAATATATCTTGGATCTGATTCACTTGGTCTAATGTTTTAAAATCTCAGATTAAGATATCAGATGGACCTGCTCTACATCATCAGTAGTAATATACCACCCAGATTATTTAACTACTTTCTTAAAATATATTTTTATTGATTTCAGAGAGGAAGGGAAAGGGGAGAGAGGGGGAGAGATAGAATCGATGATGAGAGAGAATCATTGTTTGGCTGCCTCTTGCCACTCCACACTGGGGATGGAACCCACAACCCAGGCATATGCCTTGACTGGGAATCAAACCATGACCTCCTGGTTCATAAGTCAACGCTCAACCCCTGAGCCACACTGGCCAGGCTATTTAACTCCGCTGAGTCTCAATTTCCTTGTGGATAAAATGGGGGTAATAATCTATTTTATATGGTTGTTATATTAAACAAGGTAATATAAAATGCTTAGATTTTACAATGGAAGAAACAATCAAAGCACAATATGCTAATGATATGCTAAGGCTGCTTAGCCACTCACTATGACATACATTGACCACCAGGGGGCAGATGCTCCAACTGGTAGGTTAGCTTGCTGCTGGGGCCTGGCTGATCAGAACTGAGCTAGATGGACCAGACACACCCTGGAGCCCTCCCTGGCCCAATCATGCACCATTCAGGTCCCTAGCATGGCCTGCACCCTCTCACAATCAGGGACCCCTTGAGGGATGTCAGAGATACTCCCCTTGGGAGGGCGCCAGACACAGGGCTCACAGCTGGCAAGTGCCGTTGCAAGAATGTAAGCCTCTCCTGATCAGGATTGATTGGGTGCGCGCCTGCGGTAGGCCCAGTGGGGCCTGGATGAGCAGGAGAAGCAGGTAGGAGCTGCAGTTGGCATTGGACTGCAGGTTTCACCACGATCCCTGCAGGCCACCGAGGGGGACCCTATCTGTGCACAAATTTGTGCACCAGGCTTCTAGTGCTCCATAAATTGCAACAGGGACATGAATGGGTGCTGGTGGCAGTGTTTGTTCATGGTGCCTTTGACTGTGTGTAGCCTCTTTATCTGATCATCTAAACAGTACAGACAAATGTACTATTTACTACTATAGTCCGATTCAGTTATTGCTATGAGTAAGAAGGGTTTTGAATAATCAAGAATCACTGTCTTCAAAGTTGAGCTAAGAGACCAACTGCTGGCTTTCTCCTTCCCTTGGCAGATGTAATAACACGGGTGGTTCTATTACCTAATTTGAACCCGAGCCATTAGCTTCCTGGAAAGTAAGCGTCCACATGTTAGATGAAAGTTTTCTCATCCCAGGGCTTTCTGCTGAAGCCTTATGGTTAAGTGTGAGCAGGTTTTGCACAATTAGCCAGATGTTTGGGCAGCTCAAAGATGGTGACAATCTTTTGATCCTTGTCACTGGCTGTTGGCAGTTTTGATCTCCACCCGAAGTTACCAGAAAGAGAACTGAGCAAAACTTGAAGAAGCTCTAAAAAAAAAGGGGGGGGGGGGAGAGGGAAGAAATTTTTCCTCTTTAAAAATCGATTAAATGTGATCCTTCCCCGCCTTTACTGAAATTTCCCTCATGTAAAATTCCAAAAAACAGACATTCAGACATCCAAATCTGAGAAATAACCAAAGAACATAAATCTCCATTTGTCAACAAGGAAATGACTAATACCATTCCTGCTAGGCCCTTCAATATGAAAAAGCCCAATACGGCAATCCTGAATAAACACTCACACATATATGTGCGTGTGCACCCAGACACATGTGCAAATAAGTGTAAGAATATGAGGTTGTTCTAGTACTTTCTACATCTTCTATCTCCAAGTCCATTTTTGTCTGAAATAACAGGGTTGGTGAATTTCCTATCCAGTTTTTGCAGTTCACTGAAATATCCATTTTCCTTGGTTCCTAGACAGGCAGATATCCACATTTATGTGTGTGTTTTTTATCCTCACCCCATGATATGTTTATTGATTTTTTAGAGAGGGAGGAGACAGAAAGAGAGAAAGAGAGAAACATCAATTGGCTACCTCGTGTATGTGCCCCAACCAGAGATAGAACCCACAATTTAAGTGACTGCCTGAATGGGAATGAAACCCACAACCTTTTGGTGTATGTGACAATGCTCCAACCAACCAAGCTACCCATCCAGGGCTTCACATTTATTGTGGAGGTTTTTTTTTTTTTAATATATGTTTGTATTGATTTTAAAGAGAGAGAAAGGAGGAGGATAGAGAGATAGAAACATTGATACAGAGAAACATCAATCAGCTACCTCCTGCACGCCCCCTACTGGTGATCAAGCCCACAACCTGGGCATGTGCCCTCACTGGGAATTAAACCTGTGACTTCTTGGTTCATAGTTGGACATTCAACCACTGAGCCCTGCTGGCCGGGACACATTTATTGTTTTGATGGCAAATATCTTGGCCTTTAGGAGTAAATTATAAAAGTTTGAATGCCTAAATCATATTGATTGTGAATTTAGGCACAGAAATGACCCATCACCCCAGTACCAGTAGTGGTAAGAAATGAACACAAGCTTTTTATTACAAGTCTGCCTCTGCCATTGTGTGAGGTCACCTATGTCTTCTCACCTTACTAGGCCTTAGTTTGCTCATATGTAACATAAGGCTAGCAATGATTATTTCATAAAGTCATGTCTCATAAGCCTGGCTCCTTTTCCTTTACCTCATCCCATTTAATCCCTATCCAAAGCTTAATATTTTCTCATATTCATTCAATATATTCTGTATCAGCAGACAGATTGAGGCAAATTTTCTTCTGTCAAGTGTAAATAGAGTAGATATAGGATTATGGTAATGAGGGAATGTGCCAAAACATAGCTTAGGACACTCTCAGTATTACCTGATCAACAGTGATATTCTGAAAATATGTTTTTAAATAGATGTCAGTAACTAGTATAATGAAATAATATCACAACCCAAAGAATTTAATGTTTGAATCAGATAGTGATCAATGTATATTCACACAAACCCACTGTTTAAAAAATCACATTTTCATCAGCTCTTATCCTAAGTCAGAGTAGTACTCCACCCGCACAGTCCCACCCACTTCTTGAGTGATGTGAGAGCAGCTTCAGAGCCACACCACTGGAGAAACACCAGGAGAGAAAAAAAAAAATGGTTAAAAAAAAAAACACACAGCAGATTTAAGATTTCATATTCTCCTTAAATGGCAATTATACCTTGGCTTTCTCTAGTTCTTCTTAGTTCGGGAAGTGGGAGGCAATTGTCAAAGGCAAAGAGTATGATTTGTTGTGATTATGAAAGGCAACTCCTTTTTTTCTCTTCCTTCTTATTAATGCCACATGGCAAATGCATCAGTTCTTTTCTTACAGGAAAGAGAACTAAGAATGTGGATAATCATGTAAATGTGCTTTGCATATAGATGTTCTTTTTAAGTAAATGAAATTTTAAAACATTTATGTTGTCACATTGAGCAGTCAATCGTTATTTTTTAATGTTTTTACTGATTTTAGAGAGAAATGGGGTGGAAAAGATAAAAACATTGATGAGAGAGAAGCATCAGCATCGATGGGCTGCCTCCTTCATGCCCCCTGCTGGGAATAGAGCCCAAAACCCTGGCAAGAGACCTCCTGGTACATGGGTCGACATTAACCACTGCTCAATAACTGAATGTAACTACTGTTAAATGCTCGTATGATACTAGATTTTTAAAATTAATATTGAGCTCTTAATTCTTCTATTAATGGAGAGAATGATGATGAACACAGAGAAGCATGGTAGGGACAGCATTATATGCCAAAACTTCTTTTAAAAGTTTGTTAACATTTATTAACCCTTACTATGAACCAGAGAATGATATATTTATGTGAATCTAATTTAACCTTCAAAAGAACTTTAAGTAGATCTGATCACCTCTACGTATTTGAACTAAGTTACACATTGCACAGGCGTAGTAAGAGACAGAGTCGGGTTCTGAGCATGAAGAGCACTAGGGAGATCTTATTGACTAGGCACAGAGGGGACCAGGTTTGGGGCAACAAAACATTGATCTCTTTTCTGTTCATAGAGAAAGCACAGACTTTTTTTTTAATGACAATAAAACTCTAATTAAATGGTGTGTTTCTCATTTACTCTGATCCTGATTCTCAGCCTTGGCATCATGTCAAAATAATTAAGCCAGATAATTCTTTGTTGTGGGCACTAAGCATTATGTTTTGTATGTTATGTTGTGGACATTAGGCATAATGAAAGACTGTAGAACACTTACAGCATCCTTAGATGCCAGTAGCAACACCCCACCCAAGCTGTGACAGTCAAAAAAGTCCTCAGATATTTCCAAACATCTTCCTGGAGGCAAAATCATATCTTTTGAAAATGATTGCTTAACTGTAATCAAAACATTCACTTTGCTTTAGTAGTATCTCTGTCTCCAAATATAGAAAATCTAAGCTATGTAAGTATGTGAATTCAAATTTATCTTATATATATTTCATAGACACAATTTTTAGAATATTTAAATGAGTAGCTTGCTGTGAAATATAGAGGAAAAACATCTTACATCCCATTTGCAAATAAGGACATTGAAACACCAATAACTGAGAGGAGGCATCAAGTTTGGTAGGAAGAACTCAAAAGGCAGGACAGGATTCTAATTTTACACCTGCAAACTCAGGCTCGGGCATTGGGAAAAACTCATACTTTCAGTCTCAGTTTTCCTCATCTATCAAATGAGAATAATAAGTTTGGTTCTGCTCCTCCCAAAGCTCTTAAATGGATCAAATCAGAAAGGCATGTAAAAGTACAAAGTATTACCAGCATTTATTATTCCTGTTGGTTTCTCCATAGTCATCCAGAAATGTAAGGGCTGAGGCTGAGATTAAATGATCACACCTAATATTTTCTCAAGCCACATGCGGCTCTTTGGCCTGAGTGTGACTCTTCCACTAAATACCACAACCTAGGAGAGTCTATTTTGAAGAAGTGGCGTTAAAAGAAGTTTAAGTTTAAAAATTTTGACTCTCAAAAGAAATGTCAATCGTTGTACTATTGATATTTGACTCTGTTGACTAATGAGTTTGCCTACCACTGCCTTAGACGAATTGTGACAAATCTGTGGGCCCTATTCCCCTGACTGTGCAGATATTGCTAATCAATCACCAATCTTTTTTCCTGGTGTGACCCCAAACTTCTCAGCAGCATACTCCAGATAACCATAAATTAAAAGACTGATTTTGAACTTGAATCCAAATCTATTGGTTATTTTTACATTAGATAATGTTGCCATTTGGCTTTGAATACCTTAGGGATCATCTACTATCTATCTATATATATACATAGATAGATAGGTAGGTAGATAGATAGATAATAGTTCTCCCTTAGCTATGGGGGATGCAATTCAAGACCTCCCAGGGGATGCCTGAAAATGTGGATAGTACCAAATTCTATGTATACTGTTTTTTTCCTATACATAACTGCCTATAATAGAGTTTCATTTATAAACTGGGCACAGTAAGAGATTAACAGCAAAGCTAATAATAAACTACAACAATGACAATAATATACTGTAATAAAAGCTGTGAATGTGGTCTCTTAAATATCTTATTGTACTGTATGCACAGCATTGATTTACTGTAAAAAGGGATGGCTCATGTCCCAGACAGGATGGAGTGGGATGGCAGGAGATTTCAACATATAACTCAGAAAGGCATGCAACTTAAAACTTATGAATTGTTTAGTTCTGAAATTTTCCATTAACAATTTTGAACCATAGACAACTGTAAAAAGTAAAACCACAAACAAGGGGTGGGGGCTACTGTACCTTACTTTTTATGTAAATAAGTTAATGTATTAGTATTTCTTTCAGTCACGTCTAATTGACCAATCCAACACTCATCTCAGGCCTGTGATACATATGATACATATGATACATATGAAACATACATACATGTCTCAGGAATCTAACACATATGAAAAGCTTGTTGAAACAGAATGCTGGTCCTCTGTTTCAGAATTTCCAACAGTAGATCTTTGAGGGGAATTGAGACTTTGCATTTCTAACACGTTTCCAAATGATGCTCATACTGCTGGTCCAAGAACACATTATGAAAACCACTGCACTAGTGAAAAGACACAAAGGCAATAGCCTTAGCCAGAAGACCTCAGTTTAAGAAACCTGGTTTTTATAATTTTTCTAATCTTAGGGAAAATGGTAGGCCTTTCTAGGCTTGACATTAGAGCTTTGTGAAAGTGATTAACGCAGACTAATCTGCTTGCCTCAGAGTTGTTTTAAAGATTAAATTACACAGAGAATGTAAAGGATCCCCACAAAAGTCCAATGCTCTATTTTGTTGTTGTTTGGCTAAGGTGCTCTTTGAGCCTGAAATTTCAGCCAGGTATTTGTGAACCTCCTTCCACCCTTCTCCTGGGCAGCTGAACAATGACAATTTTTCCTTTCCCCCAGGATCGGGCCAATGGCAGGCAGTTGCTGCATGAAGCATGCCAGGTCTCTATGCAATATTCCTATACCTTTCTCAGACTTAACCACAGTTTACATTGAAGAAGATGCTTTTAGAATGTTTTGGATGTTTGGCTCAAGGCATTATTCTTCTTTGCTGGTCTGCAGGGACCAAAGAGTCCTGTCAATCAGAGATGAATGAGGGTGGAACCACCAGCCATTGGCAGTTACTTTTGTAAGAGATTGTTTGTGACTCATGACAGCAACTTGCTAGGAGGAGGGGAAGAAAGTCATCTGGAAAACACCCTCAATAAAACTGAAACATTCTGGGAAAGAGAAAATAAAGGCGACACAGTCAAGTTCCCTTCAGGGTCCTTATTAGTTTTGCCTAAATTTTTTCACTGGAAATATTAAGAACCCAGATCTTGAAGTTCTAATTCCTGGTTCTGACATGTATTGACTATATGCCACTGGAGATCTCAACTTTGATAGAAAAAAACTCCATAAAGACAGAGACTATCTTTGTCTTTTTCAGAGCGGTATTCTCAGTAACAGACAGAGATCAGCTGCTCAAGAAATATTTTTTTTAATAAAACTCTCCTAGCTTCAGTTGCCTCATTGTTAATCAAGACCAATCTTTTACTTGTTGTAAATAATCTATGAGCTAATAAACAATGCCCAGAACACAGTAGGCTCTCAATAAAAGGAGGCTGTAATTAGTAAGATATTCTTGTTCTTAACTTAATGGCTTATTTATTTAACTTACAGGCATTAACTTATTTTAGGTCTTTTGGGACCCATGTTTTGATTATCTTTTAATAGTCCTAGAAGGAAAGAACCTAAGAACAATATATCACTGTTTGGGCTTTAAGCTCATGGCATAACTAATTGTCCCTAATGTGATAAACAGAAACTAGTTTATTCCCTTGTCAACTATACCTTTCAGTTTGATATAATCCTGTTAATTTTCTGTCAATTGCATAGTTTTCAAAACATCATCTATTTTCTAGGAGATAGGATCCAGGGGGAGAATAAAACAAAGATCATCTCAGGGCTGTGAAAGAAAATAAAATTAGCAAACCCCTGAGAAATCAAATCTGGTAACCAAGTGTACAGTCTGCTCATTAAGTGTAGGAATATAGCTCTTTACTCACCACTCTGTCTGAAGAAGTCAGTAAAGGGCCTTTAAATGGCTATAAAAGCTATTCTAGTCACAGGGCTTACCTGGAAAAACCTGACTTTGTCTTCTTTTTTTATAATCTAGAAGACATGGGGAGTTGCAATATTCTCTCTCTAACCAGATCCATCTGTTTCTTTATTCACTCTTCTGGTTTAGTTGCTGGGAATAACTCCTGAGGGTTACCTGATCCTCAGGTTTCTTTACAATGCAGAAGGTCAACCACTAGAAAAGTTTATATTTCCCTTCACCTACTTTGGTTCCTTTCTAACGAATCTGTTGCCTTTGCCTCAAGATATGGGCTTCATGATCTTCTACTGAAGTCCCTAAAGTTCCAAAGTATGCAATGTTCTTGTTTTCAGTCACTGATTCTTCTTCTACATAGATACCAAGGCATGGCCCACTTCCAAAATTCTCTGTGACCTGGCCAGTGTTGCTTAGTGGTTGAGTAGTGACCCATGCACCAAGAGGTCACCAGTTCCATTCCTGGGTCAGGGCACGTTCCTGAGTTGTGAGCTTGGTCCCCAGTAGGCAACATGCAGGAAGCAGCCAATCGATGTTTCTCTCTCATCAGCATCTCTTTTTCACTCTCTCTCTCTAAAAATCAATACAAATATATATTTTTAAATTTTCTCCGAATACTATTTTTAAATGATTGTTCCTCTTGGCACTCTTCTCTCCAAAAATTGATATGACAGTACATGAACTGGAGAGGGACAACCAGAAGGAAAGAGCCATTCTTTCTAAAACCTAGTTTCCTTCATTCTCTTTTCTTAAGATGACTCCTTAGGAGACTCCACTATGGACAAATCTCCATTCCAGATTATCCTTGTTATCTCAGACTTTAGGTCCAGCTTTTATCTTCTCAGTGTCTGTGGACCAATCTTTTACTTGCCAACCACATCTATAACTCAATTACCCATTAATTCAGGCTTTACCCCTTTAATATCTAACTTTCCAGCCTGGATGATCATTTCATAAGATCAGAGTCATAATCCCTCCATGGGGAATAGCTTTTAGTCTGGTCCCCAAAACTAAGCCAAATCCTGCCTTAGAATCAGCTAAACTTTATCGAGGTCTGTATATCAAACACTAAGCTAATAGTAATGGGAAACATTTATAGAGTGTTTATTAATGCCATGCCCCACATGCTTTGCATTAGTTACCTCAGTTTTCCTTGTAAGCAGCCCATGAGGTCGTCACTATTATTATTCCCATTTTGCTGATGAGAAAATTAAGGTGCAAAGAGGTAACTTTCCATGTGGTTAGCAAGTAGTGTTGTCATCACTGAAACCCAGATCATCTCCCTCCAGAGTCCACCTCCCTCACCGTGCCCCCATACTGCCTCCTAAAGCATGAGCACTTTATAAGGGTTATCTCAGTGAATCATTAGCAACAATAGGAGATAATTATTGTTGTTATTTCCATTTTAATTGGCAAAAACAAAGAATTGGAAAAGTAAAGTCCCATGATTTATTTAGTGCAGAAGGGAGACTGTAATTTAAGCACAGTTGACACCAAAGCCTATGCCCTTACTCACTGTTCTGTTCATTGCTCATCTGTAACTACTTTCTTTCCCCTTTAGCCCTTCCAGTGGTGCTTCACACTAGTGTTCCTCAAACCTAAGTGATCTCTGATATGTTGAGACATGTGAGAAGGAAATATTTTGAAAGCCCACTGTTGATTTAAATATCTTTGTTATATGAAGATATGCAAATATAAAACTATATATATATACTTTTATGCTTGTAGTTCTCTTCTAATTGCAAACCCAAAATTAATTTACAAATTAAATCTGAGTAAAGCAAAAATAAATAAATAAATAAATAAATAAATAAATAAAATCCCAATTCATATGAATAACACCAAGTGACATTTCAAATGCAAGGTTTCGATGAACAATTTTGTGCGTGCAGTGTGACCATGGTGATGATAGCTGCGGAACAGTTGTTTTGAGCCTGGCGCTGCTGCCCACCATATCTCCTGTGACAATATAATCTTCCATGTGCTGTCTCCATTCCAAGTCCTGGGGAACTTTTGTCCAAACAACGTTGTTTGGCCTTTACAAGCCCAAGACGCTGGCATCACTTGCATAGTAAGTCCATCTCTGTTCCTACATAATTAGCTCACCGTAATGAAAGTAGTTTAATTTGGTGCTGATTTGTCCATTACACAGGGCACACATGGCTGATCCTTAACAAACTCCCGTGGAGGGTGAAGACAAATTTGCTCCATTAGCGAACTTCATTCGAAGGTCACCTAAAATGGAAAGGTCTCTCTGCAGCTCCGAGTCTTAAGCAGCTGGAACCACTTAAGTGCCTTCAAAAGAAACTTAAAATGTTGTCTCAAAGTAGATTTGTAGAAAATACCCAATACACACTAGTGCATCACAAACACGCACTCACGTACTCACGCACGTACAACACTCTTTATGTTGCTTTCAATGCCAAATTAAATTAAATTTTAATGTGTTTGAAAACATCAGTTCTGAAAGAAGGGAAACAAGTTTTTAAAAATTAGAATCTGAGCTGAAATGCCTGTTAGTTCCATTACCCAGGAAATCGGCAGCATTTAGAGATTAATTTGTAATCTCAGATTTTGTTTCAAAATTGAGTTGCCTATTCTGGCTTCTAAGTGAGAAGAGGAAGGAATCCAGAGGGAATCAGGTGAAGGATGGGCTAGGGCAGGCTTTATTTTCTCTTTTCATTGCATGGAAGAGAAGCAACTGTGCAGGGGAAAGGAGCTAAAGTCCTACAGAATGAACTTCTATAACCGCAGGAGAGACTGAGGCTTCAGATTTTTTAAAGCTGCAGGACAACTTCATTTCTGGGGACAGGGAGCTGAGTATACAGTCTGGGAGGAATGAAAACACTGCACTTAAACTTTCCTTTTGCCTAAGGTAAAGGAAATTGGGGGAAAGAGTTTGAATTCAAAACTGACAAGTATTCTCTTTTCAAAACCAAAAATACAGTTTAACTAGACTTTGATTATTTGTACATATTAAATAATTATGGGAATTTTAGCAATAAACTAATATTGATGTTGATTTTCTATGAGAACCTCTTTATATACATTACTTCATGTGGTCCTCTTGATGTCAACAACCACATGAGGTAGGCACAATTAAAATCCGCATGTTTATAGAAAGTTTAGTTAGGAAGAGGTTAAAGAATTTGCTGGAGGTAACACCTCTATCAGATGACATAGCCTGGGTTTCTCTGATCCCTAAACTGGAGTTCTTAATCCCTAGCACCAACTTGCCTTCCAAAAAGCACTCCCCAGGTAATCAAACCCTAATAATATAATGCACCCCCGCAATTAGCTGTCAAACTGATGAGAAACGTGAGACCCAGAGATGTTAAAGGAATTCCTCAAGGCTACACAACTAGAGGGAAAATCAGATTTCAAATTCCCACTTCAATGCACCTTCTACTACATATATTATTTTTTGAATACATAAAAACTATTAATACTCTGCGTTTTAGATCTAATTTAATTCCCACAATTCTATATATCCAGTAGGTACTTTTAAGATATTAATTTCATATATATGAAAGTGGAGGCTCAGAGATGTTAAGCAAACTCATAGTAATCTCAAAATTAATGGTTTTGATTTTTTTTTAAAAATGGTTGAATATAAAATGGAAATGCCCATCCTCCTTCTGTTAACTTTGGCCAGGCACTGCTGTGTTAAGCTGCAATGATGGCCATCACGCTAATTCAGCCCCTTGACAGGTTTTGTTCATGTTTAGATACTTTCTGGAAGGTTTCCAGTTTACCCTACGCCAGGTTCCCTCTCATTGGCATTACCCAACAGTCTCTGAAGACATTTGCATCTGTGCCTTTGGACTAGCAGAGCTCTAGAAACTAAGGCAACCAGCTATCTCATCTTGCCCAGGACTGAGAGGAAGAACATTCTCAGGACATGGGATTTGGGGAGTTAAAACCAGAAAAGGCTCAGGCTAACCTGGATAAGTTATTAACCCTCTTGAGTATCCATAAAGTATGCACTGTTTTGGGAAAGGAACACTGGAGCCTAGCTTCATAAACATTTCAAACATCATTCATTCATTCACTTCGATAAACATTTATTTTTTACTCTCTGCCAGACAACTACTAGGCACAAGTGATTAGAACAGGATAGCCAGTTTATACTTGTATGAGATCTAATAATTCATGACTTTTTATTTGGTAGTGTTATGCAGCAATAGTTAATTGATTCAATAGGTCATAATTTGGGGCAGCCAAATATTGAGATGGCTGGGATGAAGTGCCCATCAGTAGACAGACTCAAGAGAGTAGAGAAGTTCAGGAGCATCAGGTGCAAATATTGTCTAAGTCACCCTGATGTGCAAGTTAAATGGTTGCAGTGTGGGGTATACTGATACTGGGGAAGATCTAGGAAAGTCTACTTTCCTTTTTCAGCTGATATGTTGTGTCTAATCATAATAGAATTTAATATCTATTGACTGTTTACAATTTGACACACATTGTAACAAACAATACATAGAGACACAATGACAAAGCAAAGCACTCTTGGACTCAATTACAGAAAAATAGTAACCAAATATACAATTACATGTATAGTATGGCATAAAAATGCTATAATAAAGATCGTGCAAGTTGCTACTGAATAGGTCAGAAGAAGTACCTAGTAAGACTTGGGGGAAAAATACCTGTGGCCAAAAATGGAAGCTAGTTGGCCAGACAGAGGGATAAGGGTAAAGAAAGGGAACATCCTATTAATAAAGAGGGAAGATGCTAATTGACTCTCATGCTGTCACAAAGATGGTAGTGTCCACACCCAATATGGAGGGAATATGCTAATTGACCGCCCTGCCCTCAAATATGGTGGCACCCACAGCCAAAAAGGAGGGAATATGATAATTGATGGCCTTACCCTCAGAGATGGCAGCACCCACAGCCACAAGATGGCGGGATCCAGTCCCCTTAGCCCTACCAGGGCAGCAGGTACACACCTACCTCTGGAGTCTCCCTAATCCCCTCAGCCCCCCAGTCACCCAGGGCCAGCCCAAGATGCAGGCAATGATGACTGCTCAGCCACCCAGGGCCACCCAAGGCTCAGGTAACCAGGGCCAGCAGAGGTTTGCATTGCCAGCTATGGCAGCAGCAGACGTGTGATGGGGTATCCCCTGATTGCCAGGTCTCCTCCCATCCCTGAGGGCTCCTGGACTGTGAGAGGAGGCAGGCTGGGCTGAGTGACCCACCCCCCTCCAGTGCATGAATTTCATGCACTGGGACTTTAGTAAAATATAATAGACACTGGTCATTGAACTCTAGCTCTACGCCAGCCACTGTATTACCTTTGTATGTTACCTCACATCAGCCATATGAAGCCAACACTATCCTAATTTTGCAAATGATGAAACAGGATGAGATTGGTTATGTGACTTGCCCTAGGCCCTATGGTCAGCAAACTGTGACTCACCAGCCACATTTGGCTCTTTGGCCCCTTGACTGTGGCTCTTCCACAAAATACCACAGCCTGAGTGAGTCTATTTTGAAGAAGTGGTGCTAGAAGAAGTTTAAGTTTAAAAAAATTGGCTCTCAAAAGAAATTTCAATCGTTGTACTATTACTATTTGGCTCTGTTGACTAATGAGTTTGCCGACCACTGTCCTAGGCCATATAGTTGATTGGCGGAAGAGCGGTGATTGGAGCCCAAATGTTCTACTTTCAGCCACTGCACTAGAATGCACCTACTCTCCTTCTTCTCAATTCCACATGGAGAATATGAAGGTCCTAGGCTAGTGAAAAGTAAAAAAAAAGAAAAGAAAAGAAAGAAAAAGTCCTTTCCCCAAGCTCATCATCACTTTCCTATCTTCCTGCAGATGGGGATTTCTTTCTGGCTTCAGTGGAAATAACCTTAAACAGCTGTGTCACACTCTGCTCAGAATAAGAGGCCCGCCAGTTGGTAGGAGGCCAGATTATTGGTCATAATATCCTGAAGCAAGAAAAGATCTGTGCAGATGTTTTGCTGCAACACCGGCCCCCAAGCTTCCTACGTGAAGCCCTTCCAGCCGGAGCCACCATTCACTCTTAGGGCTCACAAGCCACAGACTAGAAGGGCGGCAGGGGACGTGAGCTTGAGAGTCCATTACTCTTAAAAGCACGGAGCCAGGGCATGAAAAGAAATGGCAAATTTCAAAATGCAAAGCCCACCCAGCTACAAGCCAGGGAAACGGCTCTGGAGTACATGAGCTTTGCTGCTAAGCGGCTCAGCACAGCTGGACCTAATCAGGCTTCACTCTGGAAGCCTCTGCTTGCTGCAGGCTGCCTGGCACAGTGCTCAGGGGTGAGAACCAGGGAGACGCGAATATGAGTCTGCATGCCATCGGAAGCAGCCCCGGATACTCTCGATGCAAAGGGACACGGAAACATTCTAACCTACAAAGCAATGGGGCTCTCCATGTGTCTCCCAATAATGCATATTTATCTGGAAAGGAAAGGAAGAAAAAGCCCTGCTGGTCAGACAGAAAGCAGGTCTGTCTTCCGCACAGTAAGGCACTGTTCAGACTTCATTCTTATGAAAGAGACGCCCATGACGCAGACTGTTTTAAATAACTGACTATTTGCTTCCCAGTGGAGATGCATAATCTACTCAATGAAATGGGCACTTAATCACCCTCTTTTTGAAAGGGAACAATTGAGTGAGCTGTTAGTCAAACATTTCTGTCTCTCACCCCGACCAAGCATCCCTGGAGTGAAAGAGGGAAGTTCTCACTGTTTTTCCAACACAGAAGGCTCTCTGCCTTGCTGCCTCTTTGCATAAGTCACTTTGTCTAGAAAACTGCTCTTCTCTGCTGAATGCTTAACAATCCTTCCTGATAAGATGATGGCGATGATGATGGTAGCAGTAGTGATGATGGTGAGTGGCAAGTAACATTTGTGATGCTGTATGTTGTGCCCATCACTGCCCCGAAAACTTTGCATTTATTTCTCAGAAATATAGTGTTCTTATTATTCCTGTTTTACAAGCAACAAAACTCAGGCAGAGATGGTGTGCTGCCCAGGACCAATGGCAAATACTGTAAGTGCAAAACACAGCCCTACACATCAGCTCAAAAAGCTGAGATGAAAACTGCAAAGCACACAAATGTGATTAAGGAACTATCTCAGATATTGTTGGTAGAGGAGTAAATTGGTATAACCACATTGGAAAACTGATTGATTTCATTTACTGGGGTTGAATATAGGCATACAAATAATTCCATTCCATATAGACACACTCCCCCCTCCCCAAAAAAAGAAAATATAGTTTACCTATTAAAGATAAACACAAAATGCAGCACTAATTCCATTCCAGGGTATTTAGACACAAATGAAATGCAGGTATGAATTCACTAAAAGACCTATACCATGTTAATTGCACTATCTGTAATAGTCCTGAGTGCCATCAACAGTAGAATAGGTCAGTTCAGTGTAACAATACAATGAAATAATAGAATACAGCATGAAAGTGAACAGATCACAACTAAATTTAACAATATAGAAAAACTCACAAAGTAACATAGAAAAAAGAAACCTGACAGGGAATGGTGCATGTATTATGATTTCACCTATATAAAGTGAAAAAACAAGAATAGTGGTATCTCTCAGAGGACATAGTAATCATGATGAGAGCTTCTGTGGTTCTAATAACTTTTTCTTGATCTTGGGGCTAGTTACACAAGTGTGTTCATTTTAAGAAAACTCGTACATTGGTATATTTACTGTTTATTTAATTTTTTTCAGAGATGAAGGGAGAGGGAGACAGAAACATCAATGATGAGAGAATCATTGATTGGCTGCCTCCAACACACACCCTACTAGGGATTGAGCCCAAGACCCAGGCATGTGCCCTGACTGGGAATTGAACAGTGACTTCCTGGTTCTTAGGTTGATTGATGCTCAACCACTGAGCCACACCAACTGGGCTTTACAATTTATTTTTCACTTTCGTGTAATTATGTATAAAGGAGCATATTTCAATATAAAGTCTTGCCACATTCCCTTTTTGTACTTTTTACAGTCTCTTCTCTGAATACAACAGCTCTTCTTACAATTTTTATTCAGAATTTATTCAGTTCAATAATTTTTTCTTTATCCTTTGAAATTCTATTAGGTGTCACTACTTTTGTAGTTATCCATACTACATCAGAGGTCATGAATCACTCTCTCTTACACACTAAATCTATGCCTTTTTGTAGTTCTTTACAAATGATAATAATAAAACTAGCTAATATTTGAGTACTTATTTTATATCAGATAAACAACTGGCATATTATATTATTATCCTCCTCATAATAGGAATATGAAAAGTGAGGCTTGGAGATGTTAAGGAACTTGTGTAGGCACTAGAACTATTGCATTGCAGGAGGGAAAAAAAAGTTTTAATTTACTTAGCTTTGTCTAGATTGATTAAATTGCAATCATTATTTAGATCCAGAGTTTCTCAAGTATGCATGGAGGTGTCCTGAGATGCTCCAACAAACTTATAGGAGTCTTATGTTGTATTTTAAAATTTCATGGGAAACATAGTAATTCTGTATATCTGTCAGACACTAAAAAAAAAAAAAAGAATAAGAAGAAAAAAAACCTCTAGCTCCAGAAAGTTCAGTTTTTCCATTAGATTATGCTACATTCCTTTCAATGACATCATACATTTGCAAAGCTGGGTTTCTCATGGTTGTTATATATATAAAGAGCAAACAGTGAGCAAAAAATCAATGTGGAACAGGAAATGAGGGTGAGGATGTCCAATCTGGTTCCCAGCTTTGAGAAGTTGTGCTATGTCTAACAAGCACACATATCTCATTAGTATGCCATTGTAGCTATTTAAGACTAAGATAAAAATATTTTTTCAATCAATGTATCTGTTATTTTTTTTCTAAGTAGCTGCTCAGTCGTTAAGACAGAAATACTTAAGTTGCTTGGACCTAACTATCTGACAAATGGAACTTTTAGGTATTTCTTTTGGTCTAGGGGTGCTGTGAACAAATTATTTAGATACTAAAATCAGCATCAATGGAGAGAATTTGAAAATCTCTGGCTAGATATTTGTCTTTCCTGTGATTTTCTTAACTTCAGGGTAAAATCTAACTGATGACAATGAACTCAGAAGCAATCTTGTTCTCTCTCTTGTGTGAAAGTTAGAAAACTTTTGGCTACAAAACAAACAAACAAACAAAAAGGACAGATGATCCAACTCATATTGTCTCTATTAAAAATGAGTTGGAATCATGCATGGTATTGGCCTGTGTTGCATATTCTCTTCTTTACCTCCTTTAAAAGAACTTGTTTCCTTTGTCTGTTTGTTAGCACACTTCCATAATTGCATCAACAACACCTTTGGGATGATTACACAGATGCTTACTAAGGAAACAGTTTTGTAAAGTCCTAAAAAGAAACATGGAGAAATTATATGAAAAGACAATGTAATGTCATGTCTTGGTAACTATTAACAAGGGAACAAATTAAGCAGATTTATACTTTTTGTTGCAAGTGATTAGTAGAGAATTGCCAGCCAACCTGGGGGCAAAGGGGTTCGAGAAAGTATGTCAAAATGTATGTCCCTCATGGAATATTTATTCGCTGAAAGAACCAGCCCTGTTTTCCCCTAGTTTTCAGATGAAAACCAAGGTTGCTAGATTTATCAAATAAAAAGTCAGGATACTCAGTTTAATTTGAATTGCAAGTAAACATGAAACTTTTTAGTATAAGTATGCCTCAGATATTGCATGGGACATACTTATACTAAAATCACTCCTTGTTTATCTGAAATTCAAATGAAACTGCATGTCCCGCATTTAATTTAGCAACACTGAGGAAAGCAGAAATCATAAATGGAATTTAAATATTGGTATTTTGTACCCCCTAATGAAACAATGAATCTAGAACAGTTATTTTTGAAGTGTAGTTCCCTGATAGAAGCATTACCACCATCTGAGAACTTATAAAAATGCACATTCTTGGAATCCACCCCAAAGCTACTAAATCAGAGATGCTGCAGGCAGGTTCCCAAAATCTGTGTTTTAATGCACTTTCTAGGGTATTCTGACCCACAAGTTGTAGTAGGAAGAGTAATCTTCATCCAAAGATATTAGGTGCTAATCTTTTGAACCTGTAAATAGCATAGGTTACATGACATTTGGGGGGTTAAGATTACAGAGAAAATTGGGTTATAAAAAAAACCTAGGAAGAGCATCCTGTATTATCCAGGTGGGGCCAATGTAATCACATAGGTCTTTACCAGAGTCATTCAGAGGAAGATCTCACATGGCAAGAAAGCACAGAGAGATGCAACATTGCTGCTTTGAAGGTGGAGGAAGAGGGCTATGAGCCAAGGAATACAGGTGGCCTCTGGCAGCTGGAAAAGGCCAGAAAACCAGTTCTCCCCTATGCCTCTAGCAAAGAATTCAGCCTGGTGACACCTGGACTTGAGTCCAGTGAGATATTTAACCTATAGACTATAAGCTACATTCTTGTTAAGCTGTTGAATTTGTGGTCATGTATTACAGCAGTGATAGTAAATGAATCGAGCAGTGATCATCAATGCCTACTAAAACCAACAGATAAAATGCAACACTCCAATTCAGTCATGGGACTGGGGGGACAATTAACAGCAAGCCCTTCTCTAGTTATTCATGTGTATTATTTATAACTTATTTCATATATACACACACAGAGTTTATATATTTTAAACTAAGCATTTATTTGTTTTTTAAAGTTATAGTTATATAGAAATAATAACAATCAGGTGAATTATAGACTGAATGTTTTTGCCCCACCCAAATATATATGCTGAAATCTACCCTCCAATGTGATTGTATTAGGAGGTAAGGCTTTGGGGAGGTGATTAGGTCATAAGGGTGAAACCATCATGAAAGAGATTAGTGTCCTTAAAAAAGAGACCCCAGAGAGCTCTCTAGTTCTTTCTTTTGTATGAGGTCACAGCAAGAAGACTTCTGCCTATGAACCAGGAACCAAATCTGCTAGCACTTTGATCTTGGACTTCCCGACCTCCAGAACAGTGATTTTTAACCAATGTGCCAGGAGAATTTTTAAAACACCCACTATTTAACTATTTAGTTAGGGGCACTGACCTCTTTTCCCTTAGACTGTCAAATAAAAAAATAACAACAGCTAATATCATGATAGCCATCTGAGGTGAATGAATCAAAAGTATACCTATTTTTTTGTCAGATTGGCCAAAAATATAATATATATTTTGGTGTGCTACAGTATTTTAGTAGTTAGTTATGTGTGCCATGCGATAAAAAAGGTTGAAAATCGCTGCTCTAAAAATGTGACAAATAGATTTGTTATTTATAAGCCATCAGGCAGACTATGATATTCTATTTTAGCAGCCTGAACAGACTCAGATAAGTTATATTTAAGAAGTCATGAGATTTTGATTGTATACTAGTGGTTGACATATTGTTGACCAGAGTAAGTTTACCAGGTAAGCAGCACTACAGTAGACCAGTTTACACGCATTTGGCAGGAATGATTTCTCATATAATTAGTGTGATATACCTAGTTTCTGCTTTCCATTCTGAGCAGCAGGAATCTCCTTGGCACGTCATTCTGGGAATAGGCCTACGAATAACTTGGGGAATGAAGGGAACAGCTAAAGACAGATGTCCCAGAGGCCTCACAGCGGCCACAAAAGGAAATTTTTATATCATGACTTTACCACAGGCAAAGAATGCATCCAGTTTGAACAGTTTCCCATGGAAGTGTTCTCATTTTCTCCACATATTCTGGTTGTACTTAAGTCTGTTTAAATTAGCATGAGGGAAGAATATCCATGTGAATGCAACCAGTTACCTAATCTATAAAAAAAGAGAGAGATTTTTCTGTTGTCTTTTTATTGGAAACATCATCTGTGACATGTAAAATCTCCACCAACACTTCTGACAAAGAAGCTTTAAATTCTTGTTCTCTGAAGTATCGTTGTTGTCATAGTGCTAACGTTGTATACAGCAGCAAAATCCACATGCTTGGGATATAGAACAGTAAGTCTGTATGAAAGACTTGGACCCCGTCTTCGACACATTTACCTTTGGAGAGTTTCTTATTGGTATGCTTTAGCTACTTCATTTGAATAACAATACATTTTCAGGTATTTTGCAATGCTATTGTTTAACATAGACATTATTAAAATTTGAATTATGTTGATTTATGATTAAATAAATCATATTAAAAATAAAGCTTACACTAAAAAATGAATCATTTTCTAATTTTTGACTACATTTTATCATCTATGCTTTGAGATTATTCACATTTATAATATCTGCATGGTATATACATTACATGACGGTGCACTACTGCTCGCCTCTTCCCAACTCCATGTTCGATAACATCACATTGGCAGCTTGAAATTGGCTATGGTAGAAGTACTTACACTGTAGAAATGGACTCATGCTACAAATGAGCTGTAATACACTTACCAGTATACCGCTCACTGCAATTTAAATGAATCACTTAGAAGCAGCTATATTACAACAAGCCATGATATTATAAATTCACTTTCACAATGGATCAGTCTTGACTGATACTTAGAAATTTTCCTAACTCGAATAGGTTATTTTATAAACAACACATAGCCTGGACAGTGTTGCTCAATGGTTGAGCATCAACCTGTGAACCAGAAGGTCACAGTTCGATTCCCAGTCAGGACACATGCCTGGGTTGTGGGCTTGATCCCCCGTGGGGCATGTAGGAGGTAGCTGATCAATGATTCTCTCTCATCATTGATGTTTCTATCTCTCTATCGCTCTCGCTTCCTCTCTAAAATCAATAAAAATAAATTTTAAAAAATAAAAACAACACATAAATATCACAAGTCAACGTTTTCCTAAAATAATTCAGAAACTTTATTTTTTTTTTATTTTTATTGTTGTTTTGTTGTTTAAGTTATTACAAATAGTAGTACATATGTCTCCTTTTCCCCCCATTGACTTCCCCTGGGCTCTCCTACCTCCTAGTACATGCCCTCCCCCTCCTCCATCCCCATGTCTATCTCCATTGGTTATCCTTATATGCATGCATACAAGTCCTTCAGTTGATCTCTTACCTCCCCCTTGACCCACCTCTGCCTTCCTGTTGTAGTTGAGAGTCTGTTTAATGCTTCTTTGTCTCTGTATCTGTTTTTGTTCATTATATTCTACACATGAGTGAGATCATGTATATATATCTTTTTCAGACTGGCTTATTTCGCTTAGCATAATGCTTTCCAGTTCCAACCATGCTGTTGCAAATGGTTAAAAATTCCTTTTTTGTTTTGTTTTTTACTGCAGCATAGTATTCCACTGTGTAGATGTACCACAGTGTTCTAATCCATTCATCTGCTGATGGGCATGTAGGCTGTTTCCAAATCTTAGCTATGGTAAATTATGCTGCTATGAACATAGGGGTGCATATATCTTTTCTGATTGGTGTTTCTATATTCTTGGGATATATTCCTGGAAATAGGATCACAAGTTCAAATGGGAGCTCCATTTTTAATTTTTTGAGGAAACGCCATACTGTTCTCAGTGGCGGCACCAGTCTGCATTCCCCACAGCAGTGCATGAGGGTTCCTTTTTCTCCACATCCCTTCCAGCACTTGTCGTTTGTTGATTTGTTGATGATAGCCATTCTGATAGGTGTCAGATGGATACTCATTGTTGTTTTGATTTGCATCTCTTGGATGATTAATGACTTCGAGCACTTTTTCATATGTCTCTCGGCCTTCTGTATGTCCTCTTTCGAAAAGTGTCTATTTAGATCCTTTGCCCATTTTTTATTGGATTTTTTATCTTCCTTTTGTTAAGTTGTATGAGTTCCCTACACGTTTTCTCATGCAGTGGGCTTTCTAAACAATATTCTAGCAAATCGGATCGAGCATTACACCATGACCAAGTGGGATGTATTCCAGGAATGCAAGGATGGTACAATATCCACAAATCAATAAATGTGATATACCACATAAACAAATTGAGAGAGAAAAACCATATAATCATATCCATTGATGCAAAAAAAAAAAAACATTTGACAAAATCCAACACCCTTTCTTGATAAAAACTCTCATCAAGGTGGGAATAGATGCAGAAGCTTTAAATATTTAGAAAGCTGTAATAACTTCTACTGCAAATCTAGCTCTTTTCTTAGTGGCAATTTTTGTTTTTAACTTGAAGGATTACAAGCTCTGAGAAATGAAGGAGGAAAATTTAAGTTTTACAGAGTTTCCCCCTTCACACCTTAATACTGCAAACATTCACCCTCAGATAAGAAAGGCAATGGTCATGAATTGGTTATTATTTTGAGAATTCATTATTTGTGCCTTGAAGAGATATGGCCTTTTTAACATTTTCATGGTACTCTTCTTTTGGTTAATTCTCACCTGTGGATACTTCTTCCATTGTCTTTTAGAGAATGGAAGGGAGGGAAAGAAGAGGAGAGAGAGAGAAACATCGATGTGAGAGAAACACATCAATGGCTGCCTCCTTTACTCGCCCCGACCAGAGCTGAAGATTGGAACTACAACCCAGGTACATGTCCTTGAGGAGGAATCAAACCTGCTCCTCAGTGTATGGGCCGACACTCTAACCACTGAGAAACACTGACCAAGACAAAGTGCTCATATTGTTACATATTTTATCTTCAGTTAAAAAAAGCTCTACTAAACTACAAAGACACCTCCCCACTGCATATTTTTTCAAAATGTTTTATGGTTTACCATATATTCTATGTTCATTACTATACTATAATTCCAGTGTTTATTTTCTGCTATCTTTCTATTCAATTGTTATAAAATGTTGGTAAATTTTTATGTAAAATTCACCTAGGATGCTTGATTATACAGATAGATATATGTGATTAAATAAATACATATGTATATTCAAAGTTCAAGATTTCACTCCCAGAGATTCTGCTTTAGAAAGTGAAACCAGTTAAAAGGATCTAGATATATGGGAATTCTCAGAGTGGAGAAAAAATAATCCTCAGTCTCGGAGGTCATGAAAAATAAGATCTGGTTAACCATTATCATGTCTATGTCTAGTCAAAAAGCTGGAGACCCAGATATAAAGGAAATTAACATCATTCAATTATTAAGCAATTACCTAACATTTACTAGATAGCACCCAGTTTTACATCCTAGGATTATAATATTGAATAAAACAAAACAAAACAAAAATAATCTCTTCAGGGCCAAGAATATTTCAAAAGAACACTTTAGCCCCAACTGGTTTGGCTCAGTGGATAGAACGTCAGCCTTGACCAGGTTTGATTCTGGTCAAGGGCATGTACCTTGGTTGTGGGCACATCCCCAGTAGGAGGTGTGCAGGAGGCGGCTGATCAATTTTTCTCTCTCATTGATGTTTCTGACTCTCTGTCCCTCTCTCTTCCTCTCTGCAAAAAATCAATGAAATATATTTTTTAAATAAATAAAATAAAAAGAACACTCCAGATTAGCATGGAGATAAAAACATGTGAAAAAAATACAGATAGCTTGGATAGTTACTGAAGAGGTACCAGCTGGGATATGGGGGAGAGAGGGAAGCTTTGGAGTTAAGAAAGTGACAAACCAAGGATACAGGACAACTGAAGCCAAACAGATCAGCCTACAAATGTCACAGTTTTATGTCTGTTCATTGTCCAGGGCTTACAGGGATTCTCTGATACACAGGCCGGCTTCCTTGTCAGAAACTTGAGAGACACCAGGTGCCCCTGAAGGAGGACCTCAGTGTGTGGTCATGCAGTTTGGCCTGCCCCAACTCCAGGCAGCTCCACTTACCTAGGCACATGATAATGGCACCTTGATTGTGCCATGTGGCAGCTCTCTCAAAAACATGTTCCAACAGCTCACCACTGCCAGCATGGGGAGATTGTTTCTTCTTTCATAGATTTATTCTAAACTAGATACTTTTTTAAATCTTGCCATCTGACATGGAGGATGAGTTATATCAGGACCACATAGTTTCTTTTAGCTCTCACCTTCTATAGAGCTGATCATTTTTGAAAAACTTGGGAATCTGGAATACAATAAATCCCACTCATACTTCATGGTTCGACTCAAGTTTCAGGGCTCCCTGATACCTCCCCCTTCTCTAAGTTCACTGCCTTCTCTAAGTTCCTCTAACTATTATGGTTTGAAGCCTTCCAAGATCAGATAAGAGCAAACTAGACTCTCAGAAAAAGGGCTTGGAGAAGGAGAAAGATGTTAAAATAAGACAGCATGGGAAACTAGAAAAACCAACAAAAAATGTAGGTGTACTCTTCTGTTAAGTATGGAGATGTTAGCCTCTGTAGATGGACTGTCGCTATGCAGGAAGATAAGTAGGAAGGGCAGAATACATCTAGAAAAGAGAGGTTATTCTACTTGAGCCTGTGTACTACGGTTCTAGCTGTCATTCCAATCATAGGGGTGGGACTAGGCTGGGAACAGCATTGAGCTCCTTAGGGAAGAGCTCTGATGAGAGACATGCAGATAGACTGGGGAGACACAGCACGTGCACACACGAGCACACACACATAAGCATACTCATGGAAACACAATGCAACTTGCATAATGCCTAAGAATGGCTCACAGATTGGAGTGGAAGGAAAGAGGTATTACTCCATTTTCCTGTTAGAAAAAAAAATAGCATTTTATTTTGTCATTATAACTATCCTATCTTTTGTCATAAGATATTTGGGATTCATGAGGTTTAAAGTAACACTGTAGTTCATACCTTTTTTTTTATTTCAAAAAATTCTTTCAGCTTCAGATAAGAGCCAGGTCCCTAAATAATTGTCGTAGCCTCAGTAACAAGGGGTTATTTCCTCCTGAAGCGTGTGAATTCACAGAGTCCACCGAAGAAGCTTAAAACAAGAAAAGGAGGGCTTACTGCCCTCTAATTATTTGTTTTAGAGGAAAGAATTGATCCTGGTGACAGAACCAGACAGAGCAGCCAGCCCAAAGCCTCCTTTGTGTGGAGAACTGTTAGCCACACTAGATAAAGAAAGGAAGTGACAGGAAATCAGGGAGTTGGTTTTAATGATCCTATCCCGTCTTCTGCCGTAATGTAAACAACCATCCCGTTCTCTAGCCAGACGACAGGGTTTTTCTTAGCCTCCTCTGGCCACAAATGTGAGCCACGCTAAATAGACCTTGCTGGCAGGAGATAAGGAGGAAAGAAAGTGCCCGTATGAAGTTTATTTACTTTATCAGAGGCTGCAACTGTCGAGAGAGAGTCTGTAAATGCCATACACTCTGTTCTGGACAGGCTGCCAACTTCAAAGCAGAGGCCGGTGGAGAAGAGGCTGGAGTCTTCTCATCCTCATTAAGCAAAGCGCCCACCCCCTCTCCCCCCCTTCCCTAGTGTCTGTGAAATGAAACACACACACCGTAGGTCATGATTTGCTGGCAGGTAGGTGTTGTTAAGGCCATGGCTTGGGGAGAGGGTGAAGAAGTGCCAAGGAAGAAAACGAAGTGCACAGTGAACAAAAGCTGGAGTCTGTGTTAACCCTTGGCCCGTGGTATTTCTGGCCTCTTTGCACTCCTCATTTCAGGATATTTTAAGAAAGAGGACTGTGTTTTCGGACTGTAAATACGAGTGTGGCAGGTTGAACCAGGATACACCAAATATTTTTCTAACTGAAAGCGACCAATGTAGAATCTAGATGCCAACAAGATGACTAAACAGCCAGCCGTTTGTCTCGTATTTACTCATTTAGGGCTGATGGGAGTGGAAAGAAACAGCTGGTGTGAGCTATTTCTAAGCAACAAGATACAGCGTGCCATAGTTGATTATTTTAAACCCAAAGTATATTATTGTCACGGGTCTTTTTCCGAGCCCTCCTACTTTGGAAGCTTCTTGGTCAGTGTATATGCAGATAGACAAGGACGTTTTAACTGGAACTCATTGGTAAGATTTCTGTTTTGGTGGTCAGCACATTTGTCTTTCTACCACAAACTGTGTGTGATAAGACAGAAGGCTGTATTCAAAGTTAAAAGTTGCACCTGGCCAGTGTGGCTCATTTGACTGAGCATCGTTCCATGCACGGAGATATCATGGGTTTGATTCCTGGTCAGGATACATGCTGGGTTTTCTGGCTCAATCCCCAGTACGGGGCGTGCAGAAGGCAGCCAATGGATGTTTCACTGATTGATGTTTCTCTCTCTCCCTCTCTCTAAAAAATCAATAAGAACATTTTTTTTAAAGTTAGAAGTTGCTTCAAAAGGGCAATGAAAAAGGGGGAAAAAAAACCCCGGCTGGCATGGCTCAGTGGTTGAGAGCTGACCTAGGAAACAGGAGTTCACGGTATGATTCTGTTCAGAGAACACGCCTGGGCAGCCAATCAATGATTCTCTCTCATCATTGATGTTTCTCTCTCTCTCCCTTCCTCTCGTAAATCAATAAAAATATATTTTTTAAAGGAAAAGACAACCAAAAAGTCATATTTATCATAATAACTTTGGAATTACGGTAAAAGGTGGTGAGAACAGTTCCTGCTAATAATAAAGCAATGTTTCTATTTTTCATGTGTGATGTAGAACTTAGGAGAGGCCTTGATTTTTTTTTCCACAAGCAGTCGGTAACCACCTCACAAAAGCCTCCCAAGGCCTGAATTCCTGAGTACATTTACTTTTCCATTACTAACACTTCCAATACACCCTCCAAAGCCAACTTTGTCGTCTCCCCTCCTCCACCAGGGAAATAGCCCAACTGAGATTTTCTGGAGGAGGCCTTCAGGTAATAGCCTATTTGTATTTCATTTAACATCTGAGAAAACTCAATCCAGAAGTGCAATTCTAAAGAGAGGTATTCGTTTTCATGGAATTTTAGAGCCAAAAGCAAATTTTAGAGAGCCTCAAGATCAGTATTCTTTTTCATAGGTATATCCTCAATACCTAGTAAATGGCCTGGCACATGATAAGTGCTCAGTTGATGTTAGCTGATCAATACTGATGGCTTTCTTACAGATACACATAGTCTTTGTTCCCAATATTGGTTCTCATTACTCAAAATTCTTGCTATAGACACGTGAAAGTATTGTGTGGGTACTGGATTGAAGAGGCATTAAATTTTTTTTTCCTAAATACTACTAGCTGTCTTTTGTATTATTATGGTGGTGGTTCTGTTTTGATTGTTTTGTGTTATCTGTATCTTTCTTCAAAAGATGAGCATGGAAAAACACACTGGATGTATTTTCTTAACTGCTACATCCTGATACCAATTTCCCCCCGATTGCCAATGTACACACACACACACACACACACACACACGCACAGAGAGAGAGAGAAAGAGAGAGAGAGAGAGAGAGAGAGAGAGAGAGAGAGAGAGAGAGAGATTGAGAGATTTGAGATTCCTACAAAGGGAGTTCTTTCATGACCTCAATCATCTTCAGATTTTTGTTGTTGTTATTGTTGTTAATCCTCACCTGAGGATATTTTTCCATTTATTTTTAGAGAGAGTGAAAGAGAGAGGGAAAGACAGAGAGAAATATCAATGTGAGAGGAAAACATCGACTGGTTGCCTCCTGCATGAGCCTCAGCCAGGGCCCGGACTGGGAAGGAGCCTGCAACCGAGGTACATGCGCTGACTGGAATCAAACCCAGTACCTTTTGGCTCACAGGCCAACACTCTATCCACTGAGCCAAACTGGCTATAGCTCAGTATCAGAAATCAATTATCTGCTTTTATCATCTACCACATTCCCCACAAACAGAGAAGTTGCTTCCTAAGGCAAATCTTAAAATCTGAAAAAGTTTCTATATTTCTGTCCTCACTCCCAACATGTCTTTAATGATGACATTTCAGTCTGGGGCTTGAAGCTATTTTATAGCAAGCCCTTACTGACCACTTTTACATTACAACTGCAGAGAAAACTTAAGTGATTTGACCATGGTCTCATATTAGTTGCAGAAATATGATGAGGATAAAGGTTTTCTGACTCCCTTTTCAGTGTACTTTTTACCACACACAACTGAAGTATTTTATCCCAGAGACCTAACATTTTCATAGGAAAAAAAAAAGCCAGTGATGTCAACAACAATAATCACATTGTACAGTGATTTCTTGAATGTTATAAATGCCCACCATGTTGATCAATGAAGTAAAATGCTAACAATTAAATGACATAAGATGTGCCCAGAGCTGATTAGAAGGTATAACTGAAGCAACCTCAGGTCAATGAAAATGCAAGCATGAGATTAACCAGAGAACCAAGGAAATACTAGAATGATGACCTGAGAATTTCTGATGGGAAAGAACTTAATGAGAGTTTAAACAACTATGGTGTCAAAGAAGGAGAAGGAGAAGGAGAAGAAGAGGGAGGAGGAGGAGGAGGAGGAGGAGGAGGGGGAAAAGCATTGTTTACTTTGTGGCTGCTGTCAAAAATGTCCTTCTCTTTCTTCCCTTCTATTGTCTAAGACCTACCTTCACTTTCAGGTTTTATACATCCTGCCCCATGAAGCTTCTTCTGAGCATCTTTAACCCAATTTTTTTTTCTTACTCTTAACTTTACTTAGTGGTTTGAATTTGCTAAAAATCTTTTTTTTACAAAAAAAAGATTTTCATCATATTCCCACAATTTACTGAAAACCTCTGTGCCTTCCTTTTTTTTCAAACAGTTTAATACAATACATTCTGATAATAAACTGACTCAAAGATCAGGGAGGAAAGGCAAATGGGGGTTACAGCACAAGGTGTCCTGTATTCTGGGTGTATTTCAGAGGGTGGAACCTGCATTTATAGTCTGGTTTCCCCTTGCATCCCTCACCCCTTCATGTAGAAAGTCATCTATGACCAGGAGTAATCTGTCTTAAATTCTGGAATAATTCAGAAATTTCTTTTACCATAAGGGCAAAGAGTTATTATAATACGGTGTTATGGATGTCAGTCAAAACTAGAAAACAAGAAATTATTTAAAATTACAATACTTAATGAGTCTAAAATTGGAAAGCATGGCCAGGAATTGCATCTTTTCCTCTAATTTGTAAATGTGTGTTTTAGAGAGAGAATGCATTATCTTTTTTTAAAAAAAAAAGTTTACTTATTAGAATGAACAAAATCTGGAGCTCTGACAACACCAAATGTTGGCAAGGATGTGGAGCAACAGGAACCCATTCATTGTTAGTGAAAATGCAAAATCGTACAGCCAATGTGAAAGACAGTCTGGAGGTTTCTTACAAATCTCAGAATACTCCAGCCATATAACCCACTCCTTAGTATTCACCAAGGAAATTAAAAACATGTTCCTCAAAAACCTGAAAATCTGCATAGAAGCTTTATTCATAATTGCCCAAAACTTGGAATCAACCAACATCTCCTTCAATAAGTGAATAGATCAACAACCTTAAGTACAGCCACACAATGAAATATTGTTCATGACTTTAAAAAAATGAGCTATTAAGCCAGACAAAAACTCAGAGAGATCTTGAACATAATTACTAAGTGAAAGAAGCCATCTGACAAGGCTACATACTACCTAGTGTGATTCCAAATATATGACATTTTAGAAAAGGCAAAATTATGGAGATAGTAAAATGATTAGTGTTTCCAGGCATTGAAAAAGGGAAGGATGAATATGCAGAGCCTAGAGGATTTTAGGACACTGAAAATACTCTGTATGATACTATAATGAGGGATACATATCTTCATACATTTCTCCAAACACATAAAATATACAACAATAAGAATGAACTATAATGTAAGATAATAGTGATGTGTCAACATAGCTTCATCAGTTGTAACAAATGTACCACTCCCATAGGGAATGTTGATAATAGGGAAGTCTATGCATGTGTAAGGGGTAGGCGGTATATGGAAAACCTCTACTTTTCCCTCAAAGTCTCAATTTTAAAAAGACACAAAAAACCTAAAAATTAGTGACAGGGATAAGCCTGCTGAAGTATTTAGGGGAAAATTTACTGATGTCTGCAACTAACTTTGACATGCATCAAATAAATAAGATAGATTATTGGCGTGAATATGAGAAAAGGAAGGTGCTCTGGGGGAAAAGATGCTTTAATATTGACTAGGTTCAAAGGACATATTAAAATAGATTAAAATGCATTCATCTCACCTACCTATCTATGCATAGTGCAGGAACTTCCTGTCGAAATGTGTATGTGGGGTGCATTGGAAATAGTGATTCATCTGAAGCTTAAATAAAAATATGTGATGTTAAAAAAAGTCTGCTTTTTTGTTACTATAAGTGTAACATGCACTATTTATGGGAAAATTACATCATATAGGGAAAGTAGAAAAAAGTTTTATAAATACGTATTTTATTTTCTCTATGCATAATTTGTTTTCTTATTTGCTTCATATAATTAAACTGATTTTTTAAAATACACATTTCTTTCTATTTACAAAAGCAATACATTATCACTGAAGTATTATTTGAGATAACACAAATACACACCAAGGACAAGTCAAAGCTATACCTCCATGACTCACATGCAACAGTTATAAAATTATTTTTATAGACCACCAGACAAAGCTATAAAAGTTATAGCATGCAAATCAGACTTGATGAAAAATACTTGAGAGAAACTTTCTTGCTTTCAAGTTTCTTTGAATGTGGCCTGTTTTAACTCCTCCCTGAGAAATGATAGACCTGTCACTGCTTTGTCCATGGTACCATGAGGGCTATAAACACACCACGACCTGGGGGAGGCACCATTTCCTACCTACTGCCTGGAGCAGTCTCCCTTTCTATGAACATCATTCTCTTTAAAATGGTAGCCTCTTAGCGAACAATTTCAAGGTCTGATGGTTTTGCTACTTTGCCCCGGGGTGGGGTGCCTCCATCCTGGGGCACAATCTTCTGTTTCAAATGAAAAAACTATAAAGTTTGGGCAACTTCCTGACTTTCACTGTCTCAACCCTTCAGTAGAATACTAATAGTATGCACCTAAAATTGTCGAGAAGGTGAAATGAATCATTACATGAGAAGTCCTCAGAACAGCATTTGGCATATTGTAAACCTTGCATAAACATTAGCTTCTAGACTGGGTTGCCCTTGACCTTCCAAGGGGATTTCTTATTTTAATCATTGTACCTTACTAATGTGGAGTTATTTGTGAAGTTTGTAAGGGTTCACTCTTAACATTTATCTCCAGACCTTTCCTAGAAAGAGAAGGAAACATCCTGTCTAGGGACCAGTGGGACCATGCCGATCTGGCCCCACTTTATCTGCTTTACCTTATCTCTCAGTTCTGGCAGGCCGCATGAGCAATCCCATCACTGCCTGCTCAGCCTGACCAGGAAACCAAATCCTACTTAAATCCCAAACCTTCTTTCAACCCGTCCCCCTCACCCCCTTTACTGATCTCTCGAAGCACTTCCTGGCTGAATCGCTGATTTGGGGGTGTTACTTTTTTTTTTCAGAGTAGCACAACCTTAGAGCAAATATTTTATTTAATAATGATACATCAGAAACATTCTGTCACTTTGAATTCAATATTCTACTTCAGGTCCTACCCATTTCACTAAAGAAGAAAAACATATAAAATTATAAGAATTGAAAAGATACAAAAGTGCAGTTATCACAGATGGTATAATTATCTATTTAGAAAATACAAAGTAATCTACAAAATATAATTCATGAAAGTTTAGAGTTATCACTGGCTATGAGATTGTGTGTGTGTGTGTGTGTGTGTGTGTGTGTGTGTATTCAGAAAAAAAATTACAGGAATAAAAAAATAAACAATTGTATTTGTGCAATGATTGCTATACCAAAGAAGCAACATAAGAGCCCAGAATCTAAGCAACACATGTTACTTTTTATAGGTATTTCTCATTCCCTTATATATCTGTCTTTTTTTTCCTCAGGTTGACAATCATCATTGGAATTATGTTATTTTCTTCTAAAGCATCTAACACAAAAAGTCTGGTTTTGGCATACTTTGTTATTGTTGGTAATTTTTAGTGCCAAGTTTATCTTTGGCCATATATATGAGGACATATATACCAGTAGGTTGGGGATTTATTGAGGGTGACCCAAAAAATTATAGTGAAGATTAAAGTACATAAAGTGAAAATAAGCACAGAAAATTTAAATATTACAAACCATCAACCATACAAAGTAAAGCTACCATAGCATTTTTGTTCCTAGTTTGATTGCTGCTACAATAAATTTACACTCTAAGGAAATAGATATATCTAGTTTTCTTACACATTTGGTGTAGGCTTATGGAGATGCTTTGGAAAAATACAAAATTATACATAATGAAAAAAGTAAGATTAGAATAATCCTACTTGTTTTTATTCTGCCTTGAATAAATATTATAATGTGAATATTTCCAAGCTAATTATAGGTTATATAGTCATATAGGTTATTATGCTACATAATTTATACTAAAACTAGAGGTCCAGTGCATGAAATTTGTGCATGGGGAGCACCAGCCTTCACCCTCTCCAATCTGGGAGCCCTCGGGGGATGTCCGACAGCCTGTTTAGGCTCAAACCTACCAGTATTAGGTCTAAACAGGCAGTTGGACATCCCTCTCACAATCCAGGACTGCTGGCTTCCAACTGCTCCCCTGCCTGCCTTCCTGATTGCCTTTAACTACTTCTGCCTGCCAGCTTGATCACCACCTAACCACTCCCCTGCCAGCCTGATTGATGCCTAACTACTCCCCTGCCTGTTTGCCTCTAATAGCCCTCCCCTGAGGGCCTGGTCACCCCTAACTGGCATCCCTTATAGGCCTGGTCCCTCCCAACTGCCCTCCCCTGCTGGCCATCTTGTGGTGGCCATCTTGTGTCCACATGGGGCAGTCATCTTGTGTGTTGGAGAGATAGTCAATTTGCATATTACTCTTCTATTAAATAGGAGAATAGAGGCCTGGTGCACAGGTAGGGGCCAACTGGTTTGCCCTAAAGGGTGTCCTGGATCAGGGTGGGAGTTCCCTTGGGGCATGGGGCAGCCTGGGTGAGGGGCCTGTGGTGGTTTGCAGGCCAGCTACAACCCCCGGCAACCAAAACAGAGGCCCTGGTATCTGGGGTTTATTTATCTTCTATAATTGAAACTTTGTAGCCTTAAGTGGAGCCAAGCCTCTTGCTCACTCTGTGGCTGCAGCCATTTTTGTTGGGATTTATTTATCTTCTATAATTGAAACTTTGTAGCCTTGAGTGGAGGCCTGGGCCAGCCAGGGTGTGCGGAAAGCTTGGCTTCCTTCATTGCTGGGGAAACCCAAACCTCATGCTCATCCATAGCCACAGCCATCTTAGTTGGGTTAATTTGCATATTCGCTCCTGATTGGCTGGTGGGCATGGCTTGTGGGTGTAGCAGAGTGATGGTTAATTTGCATATTTCTAGTTTATTAGATAGGATAGGCTATCATACTTTTATCATTTCCTTGTTATTGAATACTTGAGCTATTTCTGTCAGAATACTGTGAACAGTAAGACTTTGCACATGAATGTTTATCCAAATCTCAACATTGTCCCAATACACATTCCAGTAAGTATGATTACTGGGATCAAGGTATGAATATGTATAGTTAGGCATTGATGGATATTACTTTTCCCAGATACCTTCAGAGAAGTCTACAGAAATTCTGCCATAACAATGAGTTGTTCACACGTACAGATCATTGAGTATATATGTTTATATTTTTTTTTTCAAAATTGATATTTGAAAAAGAGAAAATTATGTTCTTTATTTGCCTTATTTGATAACAGTGGTTCCTATTTTCAAAAGTATGTTAATCACATGTACTTCAGTGAAATATTTCTTCAGGTATTTAGCCAAATTTCTATAATAATATAAGTAATTTTATAATATATCACAGATATTTTAAAATATTTTTAAAATAAGATATATAACCTAGAATAAAAGTATTAGACTAAGTTAGGATGCACAGAAGGGTGTAAGTGGGCCTTTTTTGTATTTCTAATTAGGCCTTTCTCTCACTCCTCACAGTAGATCTTTCAAATTTTTTTATATTTTCTTCAGGGATCCAACCCTACTTCCTAATCTCCTCTTTTTCAGTAGAATTCCTCCATAGGCTTTCAACAATTGAGCTTGTCTGAAATATTTTCCTTTAACCTGGGTTGTATCAATCAATAATATTTTTATAATATTATTTTTCTTTATCCTTAAAGCATAAAATTTTATTCAGATATATATGTGAGAATGTTTTAATAATTAGTTTCTCGGGATATGGTGGGATTTTTCAAACTGCTTACTCAAGTCCTTTATCAGTAAAATAAATTTTACTTTAATTGTATTATTATTTCAACTCATCTAAGATCACTCTCTGATCTTCTGTGTTAATACTGGTAATTCTGAGTCTGGATCTGTCTTCTTTGATCTCAATGGCCATCATCTTCACTTTTATCATTTTCATCTATTTTTAAAATTATTTTTTCTTCCTTTTGTGAGCTTTTCTCACATTTATCTTTCTCATCACTGATTTATCCTGGTCAAACCTCTCTGGTCAAACAAAATCCTGAACATTTATTTCGCTCTCTACTGTTTATATTTGTTTTAATGTCACTGTCCATATTTTCTTTGCATATTCTACTTTGTTTCCTTTATTATCTAAGTGTGGTATGGTGTTTTTTTTCTTCTCATTCTGTCATTTCTTTCTCTCATGTTATTGCCCTAAAATTTTGCTGCAATTTCCTTAAAAAGTCTGTCCCATCTTATTTTCTGATTTTACTTTAAAATTTCTCTTGATTTCTACATGAAATATATTTTATAGATAGATCCTTCTTCTGAGTGTTTAGCATAACATAGTCTTTCCTATATTTATTGGTCCCATGGTTTCTGATGTTGGGACTGTTTTTGTTTTTTACTGATTTTGAAAGACGAAGAGATCTATCCAGTCATGGTATTTGCCAACAAATCTCCGTGCAAATTGCCCTTGGCTTGTCTACTGCTCATTTGGCTGTTAGTTCAATCTTGTGTTCAGATTAATAGGTGGGGTGGAAAGGGAGAGTAGGGTGGATAATTTGAAAGTTTTTATAGTGACCCCATTTCCAAGCATAAATTTATCTGCTCTAACTCAGCTGTCATGAAAAGGGATTTTCTCTTTTCCCTAATACATGATTAACACTCTGCTCAAAATCTCCAGTATGTTATCTTACCAGAGATCAGGTATCTTTCTCATCTCTGCATTGTCCTGTTACTTTCCTAGCTAGCTTCCAAAATTCCTTTATTATGGAGATGTAACTCCCAGGATTCCATGCTTACTGTTTTGTATGTAAGGAATATAGGATGGTATGTGTATATGGTATGTGTATATGGGGGTTCAGAGAAGTATGAAGAAAAATATTCCCCTCCAAGAACTGGGAATTTGGAGAGCAACTGGCTAATTTTTTTTTCATCATAGTTTAAACAGGACTTGAATTCAGGTCTGATTGATTATAATGTTCAAGCTCAATACAGTACCTCAGCTTTTAGAAGCTAATCCATTTTCCTGAAAAGGTGTCTAGAACCAGACACAAAACAGAAAGAAATGTCCCTGGCCTTCAAAGATGCAGTCACCTACAACCTATCTAATAAAAGAGTAATATGCAAGTTCACTATCACTCCAACACGGGAAATGGCTGCCCATATATGGTCAGAGATGGCTGCCCCCATGTGGACACAAGATGGCTGCTATAAGATGGCCAGCAAGGGAGGGCAGTTGGGTGGGACCAGGCCTGCAAAGGAGGGCAGTTGAGGGTGATCAAGCCTGCAGGGGAGGGCAATTAGGAGTGACCAGGCTGGCAGAGGAAGAAAATTGAGGCGACTAGGCCTGCAGGGGAGAGCAGTTAGGGGGTACCAGGCCTGCAGTGGAGGACAATTAGGGGTGACCAGGCCTGCAGGGGAGGGCAGTTAGAGATGACCAGGCCTGCATGGAGTGGTTAGTGGGTGATCAGGCTGGCAGGCAGAAGTGGTTAGGGGCAATCAGGAAGGCAGGCAGGTGAGCAGTTGGGAACCAGCAGTCCTGGATTGTGAGATGGGCAGTCAGACATCCCTTAAGAGGCCCCAGATTGGAGAGGGTGCAGGCTGGGCTGAGGGACACACACCCTTCCCCTTGCACAAATTTCATGCACTGGGCCTCTAGTATAAAATAATAGCACAACTCATGAGGCTAATTCTAGAGTAGAGATAAGGTAAAGAATTAAGTTTTTTAATACAAGCATTAGGGGTAAACAAAAGTTGCAGTACGTTAGGTGTGGTCTGATTCATGTCGAGACAGCAGGAGGATCACTCCCTTTGGTCTGGACACTACAGTCCTGTTAATTCAGCCCGGATCAAATTATTCCCTTGGCAGCCTCCATGCACTGGTGACTCATGTTGGGCTGGCAGTCAACTGAAGTCGCTAATCCCTCTCACACGTGCAGCTGTCTGGTTACATCTCCCCCATTCTGGCCTGGTGCAGGGCTTCTCAGAGCCTGAATGCTCTGTTTTCATATTCCTTAAAATCGTCTCATTTACAAGTATAGAAATTTCACACACTGCATAATCAGGATGACAGAGGGGTGAAACAAACATAAACTGTTATGAATTTGCCCTGTAAGGCTAAAGACCTAAGTCAATTAAAAAGAGATGCAAAAAAATTAGAAATAATGTCCGTTTCCCCCCAACTTCTCACATCTAATAAATCAACAGTTTTCTGTTCTTCTCCTGAGTAAAAATATCAAACAAATTCTCTGCATTCACATTTTCTCCAGAAAAGTCCCAGTGAAGGAACTTTGGGGAATTTCTAAACACAAGACAGAGAGGTACTCTCAGCCCTAGAGGCTGCTCACCTACTACTCCACCTCAAATGTAATGCCAGATGTCTATACGTTCCCCTGGGAAAGACGCCCACTTCTCAAATGACTGGGCCCCAGTAAAGGGGACTAACATTTTCTGAGCATCTGCCATATTTAGTTAGATTTAGGCACTGTATTTGCATATGCTATTTATTTCATTGTCATGACAACTTGGTAAGTTATGCAAGACTCTCTCTGCTTTATAGTAGAACTAGTGGTACAGAGAGAATAAGAATATTGTCCCAGGTTGCACAAAAAGTAAACAGAGGAGCCAGGATTTGATCCTCAATGTGTCCAGATTTAAGGCCTAATCTAGTCAACCAGCATACAGCTACCTTTTTGCCAATGCCTAGAAAGCAGCCAACTCTAGGAGAAAAATCCTAGGATGGAAAAAGTGAAAGGATACTCACTCTGAAGGAAAGATAAATGAGGTAGTGTGCTTACTTTGATTTTACTTTCTGGAACAATGCCAGGCTCATAATAGGAACTCAATTAGTCATTAGAGTTAATAAATATCCAGGAAATGGTCAGGTATTTTCTATTTTTCCCTATCATACTAGTAACTTTCAATTAATCTGCAGAAATTAAGTTCTTATTGTTATGCCCAATGTAATATCACAGGGTATTGTGGTAAATTAAGACAATCTGAGTTTGCTGAAACTCAATATACATGACTAATATCCTCCAATTTAATCAAAAAGCAAAATGTATAATGCTAATTGTCAATGCTATGGATATTTAAAGATAGAGCACTTGAAGGGAATTGAGGGGAAGGTATCATGGAGCACATTGTGCTCACATGATGTGACCCTTCATAGAAGAAAACCTTATGAGGAAGGAAGGAATATGCTCAGAGAGGAGTGATAGGAAATGATTATGAAATAGGAATTTTAGGAGGATATACGCTGGTTTAGGAATTTTTTTTTTTAATTTCAAGAAAGAGGTCCATGGAGCAGTTACATTTCCATAAGACAAGGGAGCAGCAACAGTTACATTTACATAACATAAGGAAACTGGGAGTAGCAAAAAGGTCTATATTTACAAAATAACATAGGAAGAAAAAAGTCCAGAGGGAATAGAAGGACAATGACTGGAAGAGGGCCTCTAGTAACCAATTCAAGAGGGAATATTGACCAATCAGAGAGGATATCAGGACACAGGGATTTGCAGCCTTTATAAACCAGGGAAACAGGAACTTAGTGGGATTCTTTCCCTCTCCCCAAATGGGAGTCTGTGCTGTGAGGTTCTTTCCCCTTCCCTACATGGGAATCCATACTCGTTCTTCAATAAATTTTCACCTTTGCTATACCACCTTCCACCTGTGGATTCATCCTTCAACTGCAAAGGACAAAGAATCCAGGGAAACATCCTGCCCAGGGGAACACCACGTGGTCCAGTCCAAAAATCTCATATCAATTATGATTTAAGGTAATGCTAGTTGCTATAATAAACAAACTCAAAAAATGCATAGAAGATCTCACTGGAAGCTTTTTAGAAACAAACCCAGAAATAGTACTCAGCCTGTCTCCACTCACATTCCATCGACTAGAACGCAAATGTGTGATCCCACTTAACTGCAAGAGAGATGAGCAAATGTCCATCTGTGTACACAGGAAGAAGTAGTAGTTTTGGTGAATAGCTAACTGGTCTCTGCAACAGAAATGAACTAATTTGCCAAAAAAAAAAAAAAAAAGAGCTGAATGTTAACAGGCCGGATCCCTGTGTACATTAGTTTTCTTAATTGTAAAATGAAGTTAAAACCCTGGATAGCATATTCATAGGGTTGCTTTTATATGAGGAACAAATGAGATAATGAATATAAAATTGCTTTGAAAACTCAAATGGTTTCCAGTCATTTTCCTGATTTGAGGTTGAATTCTCTTCTCATATGCCAAGAAATTGTTACATTATGGCTACACAAAGAAGATAGAGAATGCTGTAATAAATTCAAGAATCAAGTATAGCAGGGAGTTTGCACTGGGAAGAATAGGAAATTATTTTTTTAATTTATTCTTTATTGTTCAGATTATTACAATTGTTCCTCTTTTTTCCCCCCCAAGCTCCCCTCTACCCAGTTGTCCCCACCCCATCTGCTACCCTTATCTTCCCCCCATTGTCCTCATCCATAGGGGTGCTATTTTTGTCCAGTCTCTTCCCGCTCTCCCCTCACCCCTTTCCCCCTAAGAATTATCAGTCCACTTCCTTTCTATGCCTCAGATCCTATCTAATAAGAGAGTAATATGCAAATTGACTGTATCTCTGCTATACACACAAGCCACGGCTATAAGCCCATTAGAGCAAATATGCAAATTAACCCAACCAAGATGGCTATGGCCACAGAGAGAGCAGGAGCAAGGCTTGGGTTGCCCCTGACAATGGAGGAATCCAAGCTTTCCCCACACCCTGGTAAGCCCAGGCCTTCACTTAAGAAAACAAAGTTTCAATGGTTGTGCTAGCAGAAGGTTTGGCTCTGCTCCAGGCTACAAAGTTTCATTTGTAGAAAATAAATAAATCCCAGATACCAGGGCCTCCACTTGGGTCTCCAGGAGCCATGGCTGGCCTGAAAACCATCACAGGCTCCTCACCCAGGCCACCCCACACCCCAAGGAAACATCCAACCTGATCCAGAACACCCTTCAGGGAAAACTAGCTGGCCCCCACCTGTGCAGGCCTCTATCCTATCTAATAAAAGAGTAATATACAGACTGACCATCACTCTAACATACCAAATGACTGCTCCCATGTGGCCAAAAGTTCCACCTGTGGACACAAGATGGCCACCACAAGATGGCCAGCAAGAGGGGGCAGTTAGGAGGGACCAGGCCTGCAAGGGAGGGCAATTGGGGGTGGTCATACCTGCATGGGAGGGCAGTTAGGGGTGACCAGGCCCACAGGAGAGGGCAGTGAGGGGCAAACAGGCTGGCAGGGGAGCAGTTAGGCATCAGTCAGGCTGGCAGAAGCAGTTAGGGGCAATCAGGAAGGCAGGCAGGTGAGCAGTTGGGAACCAGCAGTCCTAGATTGTGGGAGTGATGTCTGACTGCCCGTTTAGGCCCAATCTAATCAGGCCTAAACGGGCAGTCAGACATCCCTCAAGGGGTCCCAGATTGGAGAGGGAGCAGGCTGGGCTGAAGGACACCACCACCACCACCCCGCACGAATTTCATGCACCAGGCTTCTAGTTCTATTATATTCACCAGTTTATTATGTTCATCAGATTTTTAATTCACTTGATTTTTAGATTCATTTGTTGATAGATATGTATTTGTTCATAATTTTTATCTTTACCTTTCTTCTTCTTCCTCTTCTTAAAGAACACCTTTCAGCATTTCATATAATACTTGTTTGGTATTGATGAACTCCTTTAGTTTTTTCTTCTCTGTGAAGCTCTTTATCTGCCCTTCAATTCTGAATGATAGCTTTGCTGGGTAGAATATTCTTGGTTGTAGGTTCTTGCTATTCATCATGATGAATATTTCTTACCACTCTTGTCTGGCCTACATAGTTTCTATTGAGAAATCAGCTGAAAATTATATGAGTACTCCTTTGTAGGTAACTAACTTTTTCTTGCTGCTTTTAATATTCTCTCTTTGTCTTTTGCTCTTGGCATTTTAATTATGATGTGTCTTGGTGTGGTCCTCTTTGGATTCCTTTTGTTTAGGGTTCTCTGGGCTTCCTGGACTTGTTAGTCTATTTCTTTCACCAGGTGGGGAAAGTTTTCAGTCATCATTTCTTGAAATAGGTTTTCAGTATCTTGCTCTCTTCTGGCACCCCCATAATTCTAATGTTGGTACACTTGAAGTTGTCCCAGAGGCTCCTCACACTATCTTCAAATTTTTGGATTCTTTTTATCTTCTTGGAGGAAGGATGAAAGAAAAATAATAAGATGAAGCAACATGGAAAGATCAAGGAATGCTACTTTGCTACACCCCTGTAAGTTTTGTATGTATGTAGTATAACATTTGATCATAGTAACAAAATTATGAGGTATCATTATATTGATTTTGTCGAGAGGGAAACAAAAGTCCATAGAAATTATGTTAGTTGAATGAGATTGCATTGCTGCCAATAGGCAGAACCAGAATTTGAATCTGAATCAAGTATCAAATATTTTCCCCCTGCTCCTCACTGCTACTATCAATTAGCAAGGTAGGGAAAAGTTTGAGAAAATAATTTTTTTACCAAAAAATCTCTTCATTAAAATCAGACTCATGCCGAAACTGGTTTGGCTCAGTGGATAGAGCATCGGCCTGCGGACTGAAGGGTCCCAGGTTCAATTCCGGTCAAGGGCATGTACCTTGGTTGCAGACACATCTCCTGTGTGGGGCGTGCAGGAGGCAGCTGATAGATGTCTCTCTCTCATCGATGTTTCTAACTCTCTATCCCTCTCCCTTCCTCTCTGTAAAAATCAATAAAATATATTTTTTTTAAAAAATCAGACCCAGAATCCTGGAGCTAACAGGTTTATGAGAGGCTAGGTAGTCAAAGGTCTTAAGTCTACAGGTAAGAAAGTCAAGAACCAGGAAAGACAGCTACCATGTTCAGGGCCCCGAAACCATTAATGGCAGAGCCAGAGTTAGAAAAATCAGGTGCCTGATTTATGGTCCATTATAAGAGTTTAGACTAGAAAACTGCCCTCTTTGGTGAATTATATCCTCTTCTATTTCATATCTTTTGCCCATTTCTTATTGTGTGTTCTTTATATATTCTAATTACAAGTCCCTTGTCAGATATGAAGTTTGCAAATATTTTCTGCCATTTTGAAACTTGTCTTTTCATCTTCCTAATAAGGTCTTTCTAAGGGAAAATGTTTTTTTTTTTTTACTTTTGAAGTTGTTAACTTTGCTTTTTAAGGTTGATGATTTTGGTGTCATATCTAGAAACTCTTCACTAAGTTCTAGGTCCTGAAGGTTTTTTTCAGAGTAAATTTCTAGAAATTGTACAGCCTTATGTTTTCATTTAAATTTATGATTTATTTTGAATTTGATCATTTTTTACAGTGTTTAGTCTGAGCAGACTTTTATATAGATGGAAAAAAATATTTATAATGACTCTCCAAACCCATTATCTAGATTTAGCATCATATTATGAAAAACAAAGGTGGGACAAATAGGGTAAATGTCTAAATTATTAGTTACCTAAAAGAGTGAACAATCAAATGCAGTAAGTGGAACTTGATTGGACCATAGTTTGAATAGAATAATCATAAAACACAGTTTGAGACAACTAGAAAAAGGTGAATATGAAAGAGAACAGGGTTGGTGATATTAATAAAATAGTATGTTTTATTGGGTGTGATAATAATCTTGTCATTAGGAAGAAAATGTCCTTACTTTTTAGAAATACTTACTAAGGTGTTTAGTAATAAAATGTCATGTTTTCTGCTTTTTTTTTTTTTAAATTTTCGGCCCAGCCGGGCGCCGCCCCCCCCAGAAAAAAAAAAAAGATGAAGTAAATAAGATGAAATGTTAACAATTGTTCACTGGCTTGCTGATGGCACTGAGACAGTTGTCTGAGTATCTTGGTCTTCTAAGTATTATGAGATAAAGGGCTAGTAACCAGATAAATTAGGAAGCAGAGCTTAGGACAGACTGTCCTGAGAAAGTAAAAATGGAAGTACCAGTGAAAGTTTGAAAAATGGAGGTACCAGTGAAAGTTTGAAAAATGGAGGTAGCAGTGAAAGTTTGACTCGTTCATTTCATCTTATGGATATTAACTCACCAATTGAGCACTTATTACATACAAAATACTGTTGATTATTTTGAAAAATTCAAAGGTTTGTAGAGCAATTTCTCCTTTCAAGGAAACAAAAATGAGGTCCTTGAAAAGTTACTGTGCGTGGTAGGAAGGATCAGGAAAAGTCTTTTGAGTTGGGAGGTTGGGAAGGGTCAGAGTGCATCTAGATCACCTAAAGTGAATGTGTTCATTCATTCATTCATTTATTCATTCACTGAATACTTGTTAAGCATGGGGATGCATGATACCTTAATAAGGCCAATTAATAAGATGCATAAGATGTTGGAGTATCCCTAATTCAGGGCAGAGTTTTCTTCTATCTTAAATTGAACCAGGCTTTATTTTCAGAATGATCTATGCATTTGTTTTCCTAGGACTCCTGCATGTAACAAGATAGCAAAAACTAAGTGGATAAAAACAACAGAAATTCGTTTCCTTACAGTTCTGAAGGCTAGAAGTCTGAAATCAAGGTTTTGGCAGGATGAGGCTCTTTCTAGTGGCTCTGCAGAAGGTTGCTGGCAAGGCTCTTTGTTTTGAGGATAATCTCTATCTCTGTTGTCACATGTCTATCTTTTCCATATCCCTCTTCTATTCTTTTTATTTTTTTAATTTAAATTCTTTAGAATTTAAAATATTATATGTCTCCTTTTCCTCCCACTTCTTTTTTCTTAAAATATATTTTTATTGATTTCAGAGAGGAAGGGAATGGGAGAGAGAGAGATAGAAACATCAATGATGAGAGAGAATCATGGGTTGGCCAATTACCTGCATGCCCCTTACTGGGGATCAAGCCTGCAAGCCAGTCATATACCTTACCTGACCAGGAATCGAACTGGTGACCTCTTGGTTTCTGGGTCAATGCTCAACCACTGAGCTACATTGGGTTGAGCCTCTCCTCTTTTTATAAGGATACCAGTTATCTATACTAATAAAAGGGTAATGTGCTAATTAGAACAAGACCTTCCAGGAGACCTTCCGACGTCCTCCTGGACAGAGCCATGGTGGCAGGGCTGAGGCAGAGGCAGTTAGTGGCTATCAGACTGGTAGGGGAGGGCAGTTGGGGGCAAGCAGGCTGGTGGGGGAGGGGCAGTTGGGGGTGATCAGGCTGGAAGAGAGGGCAGTTGGGGTTGATCAGGCTAGCATGAGGAGTGGTTAGGAGGTATCAGGCAGATTGGCAGGTGAGCGGTTAGGAGCCAGTGATTCCATATTGTGAGAGGGATGTCCGACTGCCGGTTTAGGCCTGCAGGGATCAGGCCTAAACCAGCAGTTGGACATCCCCCAGGGGGTCCCAGATTAGAGGGGGTGCAGGCTGGGCTGAGGGATACCCCCCCATGCACGAATTTCATGCACTGGGCCACTAATATTGAATAAAAAGGCTCACTCTATTCTAGAATGACCTCATCATAACTTATTATAACTTCAGTAACTTCCAATTATTTCCAAATAAATTGAGTTACTGAGGGTTAGAACTTCAACATATTTGGGGGGTGGGGAGACAATTCAATCCATGGCAACCTGTAATCCTAAAATTAATTTCTTCTATAAACTGTGTGCCTGGTGTTCACTTAGAGTTGAGGTTTTAAGGAGTGATCTTTTAGGATTTCATTTAACAACACATTTGTGCCTCTCTTTAGTGAATCAACCCATCATAGGTTTCTTGGCAAAGGAACTATTTTTACCTGCAGATAACTAAGAAGGAGCTGAGGGTATTTAAACAACAGACTGACAACTGGTTGGAATTATAAATTCAGTTCCTTGTTTAACATCTTCCTGAACAGCTGTCCCCCACTGTCACAGCTCAGGCGGCCTGCTTTCAGCTGAGCAGACACGTTCTGAACACTTGCTGTGCAGGGCCTCCCAATCAGGCAGCCCAGGCCTTGTACCTAGAAGATGCTCTATAAATATCAGTCAAATGAGAGAATGTGTGATTCTGACCTTGGGATACTATGAAGTTTATCTCAATTATTTTCCACAAATAATTCCTGATTGCCATCAGAACAGCCTGGTGCCATAGGCCTAGACTAAATCCTGGTTCAGAGGTTTGTAATTGTAGTAGTTTAGTAGGTTTCTTAGCCCCTCTAATGCTCAAATTTCTTCATTGTCAAATGGAAAATAAGACCCAAGAAGCAAATGTGTTGTGGGAATCACCTAGTCCAGTGGTCGGCAAATCGTGGCTTGTGAGCCACATGCGGCTCTTTGACTCCTTGAGTGTGGCTCTTCCACAAAATACTATATGTAGGCGCCCACATACAGTGCGATCGAAATTTCATGGCCCATGCACAGAAGTCAGTTTTTGGCCTGGGGGAGTCTATTTTGAAGAAGTGGTGTTAGAAGAAGTGGGGGTGTCAGTTGGTCGCGCAACCGGAGTCAGGCACAGGCGGGCAGTGGGATACACAGCACAAGGGAGGCATGCATGATTCTTGCACGACTTGAGTGAGCCAGGCAGCCAGCAGTCTCATTGCGCAGTGGTTAGTGCTAATCGTACACAGGTAACAAAAGTACCTACTCAAAGCATAAAGTTACCTGTATTTTTCCAACCAGCTGCAAATCCTACAGGTATTATTGTCATCGATTTGAGAATTATAATTATTTTGTGTTGGTGGCTTTATTATTATAAAATGAAACTTTTTTTAGGTGCCCTGTTTGACATGGCTACAAAGAAGAAGCAAAGAAAAACGAAAGATGAAAACCATGAATTTAAAGTTTATTGTACTGAGACTTCCGCTTTTATTCAAAACTTAAATGGCATTCCAACCATTTGTCTTATTTGTTAAGAAAAATTGGCGCATAACAAGAAATCAAATTTGGAGAAACACTTTACAACTAAACACATGTCATTTAGTGGTAATATCCTGTCGGTGATGCAAGGAAGAAAGCAGTTGAGGAACTTCAAAGAGTCAAGAAAAATCAAGTTCTGTATTTAAATACTGGATGCAGTCTTCCAACAATATTAATATTGCAAGTTTTGCAGTTAGTCAAGAGATTGCTAAGAGAGGAAAATCATATACTGACAGCAAATACATAAAAAAATTTGTTTTATAAATGCATCTGAAGAGCTATTTCAGGATTTTAAGAACAAAGCAGATATTCTAAAAAAAATTAAAGAGTTACCATTGTCTGTTAAAACAGTGAAAGATAGAATAGTCAAAATGTCTTTGAATATAACCGACCAGCAAGCTGAAGATCTTAAATTGGTTTCAGCTTTATCAATAGTAGTTGATGAGTTTTGAGACATAAATGATACAGCGCAAGTTTCACTTTTTGTACAATTTATTTCATCTATAGGTCCTAAAGAAGAACTTTTAGGATTATTGCCACTCAAAGGTCAAATATGTGGAGAGGATATAGCAAATGCTATAATTGAGTGCATTCAAAAACATCATCTTTCATTCGATAAAACTGTCTCAATTTTAACAGATGGGGCGAAAAGTATGACCGTTGTGAGAAACAGGTTTGTTGGCTATTTTGAAAGAAAAAATTAATCACAAGATACCATTATTGCATCATTCATCAAGAAGCGCTTTGTGTGCAGACATTTTCAGGCAAAATTTGCAAAGTTATGGAATTGGTGATTAACATTATCAACTCCATTATTGTTAAAGCTCTTAATCATCACCAATTCAAAAAGTTTTTAGTTGAAATGGAGAGTACGAAGATCTGCTGCTGCATAACAAGGTACGTTGGTTATCGAGAGGAAATGTTTTGAAACGTTCGCTTCCTTACTAACAAAAATTAAAGTATTTCTCCTTGAGGAGGGTGTTCACTATCCAGAACTAACAAACGATCAGTGGACCTAAAAATTTTATTTCATGGTAGACATTATGTCTCATCTAAATCAGCTTAATCATAAACTACAGGGGAAGGAAACACAATTTTTTCAATGTTAGAAGTTATTTCATTCGAAACAAATTATCTCTTTTTGCTCAAGATTTTGAAAGAGAAACTTTGATTCACTTTCCAAGCCTGTTGAAACATCACCAAGAAAATAATTCTGATATTGACATTTGCTATTTCAAAACAACACTTTTAAATATGAGGGAAGCTTTTCTCAACAGGTTTCAGGAATTCAGAAACAGCAAAGCGATGCTAGCCTTTGTTTAAAAACCTCTTATTGCTTCTGTAACAGAATTAAATTTTTCTCCCTTTAATATTGACATTAGCAACTTTGAAATTCAGTTGCTGGATTTAGAAAAATAAAGAACTGTAGAGCTCGAAATTTGAATATCTTTGTGCTGATATAGAAATGTTGGAGAAAAACAAATGTGAACTTAGTTTATAGCACAAATGGTTTGCTTTGAAAGACCTGGGGAAAGAAGATATGTTGATTTTTAACACCTGGGAAGAGTATTCCTGACTCATTTAATCAACTGAAAAAAACTAGCGTTTGCTGTTCTTTCCTTATTCGGGTCTACATATTTATGCGAACAATCATTTTCAAGCATGAACCTTATTACGAGTAAATTGAGAAGTCGTCTTATTGATGAGAACTTGGAATCATGTCTAAAATTAAAAACAACAACATACAAACCTGACTTACCCAAACTTTCCAAGGAGACGCAAAGCAATTGTTCACATTAGTATTTGTCAGTCATTGTCATGATTTAATTTTATAGATATTGTAAGGTAAATTATAAGGAATTTAATGTTATCAATAATATTGTTATTAAGTATAATATCAAGTTTTATTTAACATACCTATAGTTTAAGACTCAAAACTTTAAGTAAAGTTTATTAAGTTTATTTTAGAGAACTTTGTGGAGTTAAAGAAGATGTAGTGTCAAGGATTGAGAAAGATTTGGATTTATAGAGAGGATGAACGAAGCAAGTATACAAGACAAGTGTGGATGGGAGAGTTGTAAGGGGTCGACCTCAGGGAACATACCTCAATCAGATTGAGGACGTTTTTAGCAAAGGCCAGCTTAAGAGTACCCTAATTAAGTTAATAACAATGTACCTACCTATATAGTTTAAGTTTATAAAAATTGGCTCTCAAAAGAAATTTTAATTGTTGTACTATTGATATTTGGCTCTGTTGACTAATGAGTTTGCCAATCACTCACCTAGTCCAAGGCCTGTAGTATAAGTCATTTGAGGGCAGGGGGAGGGGGTAGAGGGGGAGAAAAAGGTAGAGGAATTCTTGCTTTGACTCTTCCTTTTTTTTTGTTTTCTTTCCTTTTGTTTTACTGTAATCCAGTGGTGGTGGGACCCTACGAATAGCTTTAATTCTAAAAAGATGGGAGCCTCATTCCATTTCCATCAGCTCAAAATAATAAAAATTAAAAGTAATTGAAAACCACTTTTCTGGATTCCTACCCTCAGAAGGTGACAAATGTTTTAAAAGGATGGATGTACATTCTCTCAAATCTGACCATTATCACGATCATCTCATTCTCATGACTGTCATATCTCATCACCCTCATGAATAATTATTATAGCTACCACTTATTGTTTACTGTAGTTCAGGCACTGTGCTAAAACCTGCTTACTGGTATGCAGAGCTCATTTCACCATCACCTTTTGAGTTAGGTACTATATTCCTTTATAAAAAAACAAAACATGTTTCTATTGATTTCATAGAGAGGGAGACAAAGAGATAGAGAAACATCAATGATGAGAGAGAATCATTGATCAGCTGCATCCTGCACACCCTTGTGAGAAATGCTCACCTGTTGGAATTCAAGTAATAGACTTAAAGACAGAAGTATGGTGAAAATCAGACTTTTAATATGCTCTCACTCTCAAGAGCGGGTGTCTGCCTGGTTGTTCAGGCACCTGGGGCCGCAAACACAGCCTATTTATTCAGTCCTTTCTCCAGTTCCTCACCTGCTGAATGCCATAGGGTCACCTGCTTCTTCATACATCTTTTAGGTCTTGCTGTCTCCCATTGGGCCATTTTAAAACACTGGGCTGAGATCTTCTCTAGTTGCCTCCACCTCCCCCTGTCTAGTTGAGGCAGGCACCTTGGGTGTTTCTATCATAATGCTGGCTCATGTGCACAGTTCTCTGTTCCTAAATCCTCTTCCCTCCTCCCTACATTCTGTTTGCCCTGGGGAAATTCAGCAAATTCCATCAAAAGCCAACCATACTGGAGATGGATCACAGAGGTCCATTTTCTACACCCCCTGCTGGGGATTGAGCCCACAACCCGAGCATTTTCCCTGACTGGGAATCCTCCAGGACCTCTTGGTTTCAAGGGTCCATGCTCAACCATTGAGCCACATCAGTCAGGCAAGTTAGGTATTATTATTTTCTATCAAAGGTAAAGAAGCAATATAGTATGGTAATTAGGCCCTTTATCATAGGAGCTAAACTTGCTAGATTTAAGTCCTTGTCTACTGGGGCATGTTACTTAATCACTGATCTATTCTCAAAAAAAAAAAAAATCAGGTGAGGATAACAAGAAAATCTGTTTCATATAAATATGAAAATTACAAAATAAAAAATACCTGGTCCTGGAAATAAAAATACTAGCATATAGTTCTCTCTATGTATTTTATAGAGTAAGAATTCCACAAGTGCTTGCTATTTTTCTTATCTCTATTTTTCACATAGGGAGATAGACATGGGCTAGACTGAGCTTGTGCAGTTTTTAACAGTGGCACTGAGATTGGGCCGTAGGCAATGCCATTCTACAGCTGGCAGTCAACACCTCGTGCACCCACATCTAAACAGAGGCTAATCAATAAAGCTGTCAGCCATCGAAGAGCTGGCACTATGCCCTCTAAACCTAAGGGCCCGGGAGAGGCACAGATGATAGCGGCTTGCCCCACGTCCTCACATGCTGGTGTCAACATAAAATACAGCTTTGTTTGGAGATCTCCATGACACTCTCTAAACAGGGTGGAGACACTCTAATTTAAAGCCCTTTCCGTCCTAGAGATTGAATTGCAAAAAGGTCACGAAAAAGGATATGGGAATTTCTCATTTGCCTTTTGAGGCCTGAGCTCAGTGGGAGTTTTCAAGGGGAGGACAACTTCACTTTGCCTCCCCTTTCCTCTGGAGTTCCATAGACTCAGCCTGAGGACAACTTGGTTTAAGTGTGGCTTGTCAGGAGAGGTTGGACGCCCAGGGTGGCTTAAGTTACTAAACTGAATGTGGAACCCAGTCCTTCCCTTGAAGACAGCCAGTGGTCGGGCTGCCCTGCCTGGGTAATTAGTCTGGGTTTTGAAATCCACAGCTTTGTCCAAGAGCAACTTGGTTCACATACTCCCAACGTAGGCACTTACCTGTCAGCTCTTTCTCAGATGCATTTAGCCACAGCTGTGACTGAGGTTTGACACTGAAGTTTAATAATAAATTAAAGCACTGACTCCCTATTTTATAAGAACACACACACTTTTTTTCCTCTTTGTTATTTTTTATGATGTGCATAGGCTTGAGCCAAGTGTTTCTGGACTTCAACAGTGTTTCTTGTTTTTCTTTTTTTTTCTCAAATCTGGCACCTCGAGTATTGCATGACAGGGTTGATTCAGAAGCAATCTCCAAGCCTTCAACTTGGGGGGCCCAAACCAGGCCTAAATCAAAACCATCATGGCCAGCCCTGGGGAAACCTAAAGTTTGAGCACAAGCTTTGTAATGGGGGCATGATGCCAGGGACCCTCCTCTGTGTTGTAAGGAGCTCAGGGTACTCAATTAGCTGTTCTGGAATGCCATGTCCTCTGCTAAGCTTCCAGAGAGTTGTCCGTACATAGCGTATTGCTCCTTGAATTTTTTAAAAATTTGAAACTTTTTTTTTCAAAAATGAAAACAAAGAGTTGGGTATCTTTTAGAAACCCATTTGCCTAAGTAGTGAGCTCTGCACAACTAAAACTACGGTCTGACCCTCAGACCACATCCCCATTGCTTTCACTGGCTTCCTTTCCACAACTCATAGACCAGACCATTTGGCTTTTTTATTCAAAGCACTGGCTTGTTGTTGACTTTTGTACACTGCTTCTAAGAGGTCTGACCTCTGACACCCAACTCATCTTCAGGATGCACAAGCCATGACTCAGATCCACAAAGAGCCTAGCCCATGTTGACTTCTCATGTATGAAAGAAGGATTTTATAGCTTACCCCTTTCCCTTGGCCTTTCATTCCCAACTCTCCATATGAATGATAAAGACATATGATTGCAAACTCTCCTTTACAAGTCTCTGTTCTGTGCTTGAGTTGTTTTATTTGGTGTGTTTGTTTGTTTGTTTGTTTTACCTCAAATATAGGTGTTAAGACTCAATTATGCCCAATGTTTCTTTTGACTCTGAAGTTGTTTCTATGATTGATATTTCAGTGCCTCCTTCCTGCAAAGGAGCTTTCTTAACCACATGGAGAGTATTGTAAATAAGGAAATAGAGCAGATGAACCAAAGTCCTTACAGTTTCTCTTAAGTCCCCACTAATGACCAATCTCACAGGACTCTTAAAATTCTAAAATGTCTCAGAAATCCGACTGTAAGAAAGCAATAATACCAATGCTTAAGAAGAGGAAAGAAGAATATTGATTATTTCAATCATGAAATCTTCATTATTAGTGGCTCAAAGACCGAGGATCTTCTTTCTTACACTCCTTCCAGTTTCCTCCCTCTCAATGCCATTCTTTCCCATTTCTTCTACTTTGCCCTTTCTCTCTTTTCCGATCTTTTAATGTCAATTTTAGCAGTATCGACACTAAATATTGGTGTGCTCAGAATTGGACCTGAATAAGATACTGCACTGGCTACTGAGTTATTGGCTATTAACTCCAAATTCACACATTGTCCTGCTCTGTGAATGTAGACCTAGTACCTTGAAGTACTTTTCCTTTGCTGGTTGGATGAAGTTTAAGATTTGTGGGGTGACTCAGTAGAGCCATTTCAAGAGAAGGATTTGCTTCCAGGTTGTGGTATGATCCTCTTGGAGAGACTTCTCCAGTGTTCCATGTCGTCAGTGAGCCTCCTCTCCAGTGTCTAATCTCAGAAATGTGGACAACTTCTCCCGCATTTGGCTGCTGCAGTGCATGTGGTATCTCCAGCTCCTCCATTATGGACTCAAATAGCTTCTCTGGTGCTCAGCTTGTACAGTATGTACAGCAATGCCAGCCATCTAGCAGCTTTCCTTGTCATGCTAGTGATGAGATACTTCCCTATGAACAGCTTTCCGGAGCATCCTAGAGGACAGATTTCTGGCACGTTCCAGGATGGGGATTTCTAGCAAATTCTGAAGAGTGATATCAGAGACACAGCCCTGTCCTCTCCAATAAGATCAGGGTCTCAGCCTGGTGTGTATGCAGAGATATGCACTTTTTGGGGCAGAGTGGGGGGTGGAAGGGGTCTTTATCTCAACTTTAGGAGGAGTGCCTGTTCTCTGCCATTTTTATGTCTTTTATGGTTTTAATGAATTCTTATTAGTCTATCTTTGATTATACCAGTACCAGTTATAGTTAATAATTATTTACATTAATCTTTCCCTGTGCAAGCTCTTGTGTGGTTTCTCCCTCCCGATGAGTCCCTTTTTGCAGGTACCTTGGCAAAAAAGGGAGAACAGAATGCTTTTCCTTAAAGTAGATTTTAATTTTCTGCTAGAAGCAAGAAATGAACACATAAAGAAAACAGAAAGTATGTAAATAAGATAATCATGTAGAGAGCTGAGTTTAGAGTTAAGTCAGGAAGGGAAAAGAGATCATAGCCTTCTTAACTGGGTACTCTGTTTTCTCCATTTAGTTAACTCTGGAGGGTTCTGGGTCCCAGACCTTCAGCCTCTGCTCTCATTCACTGCTTTCATTTCACTACTGAATCATATCTAGTGCTGAGGCTATAAATATAGTCCACATGCTGTCAACTCCCAAATTTATGTTCCCAGCCTTGACTTATTTCCTAAACCACAGCTGCCCAATAAATATTTCTACCCAAATAGAAATCTCAAAATCAACATGTCTGATCTTTGCAAAGTCATTCTTTTTCATAATGAAACCTTATGTTCATCATTGACTTCTCCCCTTTTTTCACAATGCTCATCCAATATGCCAGGAAATAACTATTGCTTTCAAATTGTATTCAAAATCTAGTTTCCCCCACTCTGATATAAACATCCTAGTCTGACATCATCGCTTGTCAGTTAAATTGCTGCTACAGTCTCCTAACTGCTAGTCCTGCTTCTATACAAGCACACCTTGGATATATTGACCACCACAATAAAGCAAATATAGCAAGAAAGTGAACCACACACATTTCTTTGGTTTCCCAGTGCATATAAAAGTTTTGTTTATATGATAGTTTAATTTAGTAAGTGAGCAATAGGATTATGTCTTAAAAAATCAATGTATGTATCTTAATTAAAAATACTTTATTGCTAAAACATACTAAACAATCAGAGCCTTCAGCCAATCCTAATTGTTTTGGTGGTGAAGGGTCTTATCTTCAATTTGTGAAAAAATGCAAGATCTGTGAAGTGCAGTAAAATGAGGTATGCCTGTATTTACCTTCTGCAGTCTGATCTCTACAGGACAACCAGAGTGGTTGCCATGGTTTAGGGAAGTAGTACATGGAAGAGGTATATGACTGTGGTTATAAAAAGTCAGCACAAGAGATTATTGTGGTGATGTAATTGCTCTGTATCTTGACTTAGGTGGTGGACACATGAACTCATATGTGTGATAAAAGTCCATAGAACTAAATACACACAGAAACACACATGTACATGGGCACAGGCACACAAACACTCAACTAAAAGCAAAACTGGGGAGCTCTCAACAAGGTTGGTGGGTCCTTTCAATGTCAATGTCCTGATTTTGATATTGCACTATAGTTTTGCAAGTTGTCACCACTCAGGAAATGAGACAAACAGTGTAAAGGGTGCAGGATCCCTCTATTATTTTTACAGTTCTCCTTTATGTCTGAAAGAGAAGAAAGGCACCCACCTATTCCTAGAGAAAAATCTTCAGGTCATATACAAGCCAACAAATGGGTGGATTCAAATGTATTTTTTTAAATGTATTTTATTGATTTTTTACAGAGAGGAAAGGAGAGGAGGGATAGAATTAAAAACATCGATGAGAGAGACATCGATCAGCCGCCTCCTGCACGCCTCCTACTGGGGATGTGCCCGCAACCAAGATACATGCCCTTGACCGGAATCAAACCCAGGACCTTTCAGTCCACAGGCCGACGCTCTATCCACTGAGCCAAACTGGTTTCGGCTCAAATGTATTTTAAGAAGTAATATTCCTTGCACTTGAGTTGTGTCCCAGCCCTTGGTCCAGTGATTTGCTGAGAAAAAATAAAAGATTTAGGAAGGATGGAACAAAAGCAGAAAAGAACACTAATGAAATCTTTTGTTTAGAAAGGAGAGAGAAAGGAAAGAAAATGTTATTAGACTCCTCTTATGAGGCATGTATTTTTCCAAGGCACTCTCATGCCTTCTTGATTACACAATAACTCTGAGAGGTGACTGCCGTTCTCATTGTTATTCAGATGAGAAAATAAGGCTTAAAGAAGAGTGATTTTCTCAAGTTTACACAGCTAAGTAGTGTTTAAATATAAATCATTCTGCAGCCAAACCAGAATTCATAATGAGTCACAGCTCCAAACTTGTTCTGGCCTCAATAACGCCCAAAGAGGGGTAATATGGCTACAATTTGTTTTAGGGCAAGAACCTTAGAAACATCATTTTTGATATGTTATGGTATTTATTATTGGTACTGGCAACTTCAGGTACTGAGGCAGACTGCCCATGGTGGCTTTTTATTTTAAATCTAAATGTCAAAGACCTATAAGCCCGAGAGTTTATAATTTACAACTTCTTTTGAGGGGGAATGGATTTACAAATAGTCTCAATATGTCAGGTTTAAGAATAAAGGAGTTACCCAGAAATTGCAAATCTGAGATTTCTGCATTACAAATAGGATTCAAAAATAGTTGAATTACGGGTATAGAAATTTGCTGTTTGGACTAGTTGTCCCCATTTTATTTTTTTCAGATGTGCTTAATTTTATGATGTAACTAAAGATTTTGTGTGTCTATTGCATGATCAAGACAAAATACTTTTTCTAGTCTTCCAAAAAACTTTCCTGAGTTTTGATGAATTTTGTAAAGTTTCTTGGTTTACAAACAATGAATCAGCAAAATGTTAAGGTTGTACCACATAGCAAACATACAGCTATTGAAAAATAATGTACATAATATACATATAAGAAATATTAAATTGTGTACCTATGTTACTGTTGGATACATTTTTTTGTTGTTGACTAAAAAATGTATGATAACACCAATCCTAACTCCACTGTGTCTGGTTGACACCCTAATCTCTTAACTTGTGAGTGTATAAGAACTCCCTGCTACAATTAAGAAAATATCTCCATGGGAGTGTGCAATGCTTTACTCTCCATCATTAAACTAGGAGATGGATATTAAAAAAAAAAATCAAGCCCAAAACATTGGGTTAAAAGAGTCCCCAGGGTTTATAGCCAGCTCTGAAGCCTTCAGCAAGGTGCTAAATCAACTAGATTGTAGTTTATTCCTTTGAGATAATGAACCTGGACTTTTTTCCACTCTCCCTCTCTTTCTTTATAACTTGCCTCATTCCAACAAAGATTCAAGGCATTTGACTTGGTCTAAAGAAACTTTGTTTCCTTTCTTACCATGATTCTACTAATAGCGTCATGCAAATGGCTACTCAACTTTGGTTGTCAAATATCCTTCCAAGATTTTATTCCCTTTAAACTTTCATCTATTTTTTTAATTTTTTTATTGATTTTTTACAGATAGGAAAGGAGAGGGATAGAGAGTTAGAAACATCAATGAGAGAGAGACATCGATCAGCTGCCTCTTGCACACCCCTTACTAGGGATATGCCTGCAACCAAGGTACATGCCCTTGATAGGAATCGAACCTGGGACCTTTCAGTCCGCAGACCGATGCTCTATCCACTGAGCCACACCGGTTTCGGCTCATCTATATTTTTTAAGAAGAATATCTTATATTATCTGGAGAGGTGGATGTGTAACTTCTCTGTCATACTCATGCCTCTATTCTATCTGAGAGTGAACATGTATCCTGCAATTCTATCCCGACCTGATTAAAAATGATTACATTTGATTTTGTGAGTCAACAATCAACTCAGTCCAAAATAGACAATAAAACACAACCTTTTCCTTGGTTTATAGAGCAATTGTGCTTCTTCACAGTAAGTGCTATCATCACATTGCCCTAGTTGTTTCAAAGATTAGGCTCACCCACTCATTGTCCATTTCCCCAACACATCAAGATTAAGCTCCTTATAGACCTAACAGCAGAGCTATACCAAGTGACTTGTGTTTTCCTAAGCTCCAGTGTGGAAATTTTCTGACAGCAAATGGGTGAATTGAACTCTTGAGAAAAACCTGTTTCAGTGGCTCAGAGGCCAAGCCAAATGAAGGCTGCTCCCTCTTACCCTGTGGTCTCCACACCTGGGGCTGATTACTCCAGTAATAAGGAGGTTAAGCTTAAAGTGTTGTTTCTAAATCTTGAGTGAAAACAAATTGAATTTGTGGTGTCAGGAATTACATACCAGCATTACCTAAACTATATACTGCAGGAAAATCATGTTAATCCAGATGGTAACCAACCTTCCTTTGGAAAGGGTACCATAGTCATATAAATGTTTGTATTTCTGTATGTGATGGGCTCCTGGAAGATTCATAAAGCCCATCAGAACATTGAAGGTTTCTGAGAATTTCAGCAGTGAAGAGCCTGATTCACTCAGTTTCTTAAACATGCCTAGGAATAAAAGTATTTTAGATCCTGGATAATCTTTCAGCATCCTGAAGCAATGACATAGTGAACACTTACTGTTAACAACAGTTCTTTCTCCCAAGCTTGAAGCTTAGTGTATAGTAAACACCTAATAAATATTTTTTAAAGTCAAATTGAGTGAATTAATTCATATAAGTCAGGACACATAGGATTGCCAGCCAGGCCTAACGACCTTACCTGTGCACAAATTTCATGCACCGAAACTCTAGTCCTCTAATCAGAGAGACAGATATTATCAAGGAATCATAGAGATTAAAATAAAATATAAATGTTAAAGGTGTTCTTTAAGAGAATGTAGTAAAGATATGAGCCTGGTCCTGGGAGTTGTGGAAGGCTTCCTTGAGGAAGTGATGATTGAACTGGGAGTGAAAGGTAGAATAAGAGTTAACTAAACAAAGATGATGGTGGGAAGTGGGTTTGGGAAGAGCTTTTAAAAATGCCCACATGAAGGTAAGAGCATGGCTTGCTAGAGAAACTCAGAGAATTCCTTGAAGGTGGGCATATTTTATTATTTTTTAAATCCCAGCGAGGTTAAGCACATAATCACACTCAAAAACTGTTGCATGAATGGTAGACAGTGCCAAGGTACCACTCTCTTTCTGGTGACGGAGGCATGAACCTGCTACACAAAGCATAAAGCAAGTGTAGCCTCACACCCCAACATTTGTCTTATGGCAAAGCTCCAAAAATGCCATAAACTTTCCTAAAAAAAAGATTCATTGTTTGAGTCCATTTTTCTTCCTGGGACTTTTGTGTATTCATCTGCTTATTTGCCAAATTTTGAGCACCTGACTGTGTTAGTCAGCAAAGAGGATTTTTAAAAATTATGAAAGCATAGCCACAGGCTCAAACACCTTTTTTGTCCACCAATAGTCATAACACAGGGCAACAGAAAAAGTCTGGGCTGCATGGCTGAGATAAAATAAAATATTGAGAGTGAAGGGGAGTGAGAGATCTCTTTAGGCTGAAGGTATTTGGGAAAAGGAGGTAGTAGTAAAGTTATGCTTGATTGAAGGACATAAAAGAATTTGACAAGTAGATATAGAAGGGGGATACCATTTCCAGTTGAAAACAAAATGTGAACAGTGATAAAGGAAACAGCCAAAATATGTGTGAGAGAGCGCAAAAAATCTAGTTTTGTAAAACCATGAAAAATAGCAGGATGAAGGTCTGCTAGAGAGGATATAGATAATCAGCTTTGAATATATTCTTAAAGCTTTAATACTTTTTTCTTGTTGACAAAGGCATGAAGTTAAACCTTGACACAGCCATCCCTCAGTATTTGGGGGGATTGGTTCCAAGACCTGCTCAAACATCCAAATCCATGGATGCTCAAATCCCTTACATAAACTGGTGTAGCATTTGCACAAAGCCTACGTACTCTATCCTCCCCTAAGCTTTAAATCATCTCTAGATTATTTAACATCTAATATAATGCAAATGCTAGGTAAATAGTTATACTGTATTATTTAGGAAGTAATGAGAAGAAGAAAAAAACAGTTTGAATATGATTAGTGAAAATGCAAACATCATAGGCCTAACTGCATAGTACATGTCAGCAACAACATAACATTTTTTTCAAATATATATATTTTTAATCCTCACCTGAGGATATTTTATCTATTGATGGTAGGGGCTTAATCACAAGGAACAACAACAGCCTGTAATTATTGGAATCCAGAGGGAGAGTGGAATGGGGGGGCGGGGGAGGGAGGGAGTGGGAGAGAAAGACAGAGAAAACACACTTTAATGTGAGAGACACACACTGATGGGTTGCCTTGAGCAGGCACCTCAACTGGGATCCGGGATTGAATCTGCAACCAAAGTGCAGGCCCTTGATCAGGAATTGAGACCTCCCACGAGAATCAAACCCAAGACCCTTCAGTCTCAGGGCCAATGCTCTAACCACTGAGCACTGGCCAGGCTTAAATGTTTTTTATTCCACAGTTTGTTGAATCTGCAGAAGCAGAAGTCAAGGATAAGACAGCCAACTTTATTCACAGTTAAGTCTTAGAAGGATCATCTTGGCAAAAATGTAGGAAATCCATTGAGTGAGAGAGGAATGGCATAGAGGGGCTATTAGGTGTTTTTAAAAATTCAAGTAAGAGATACAGAACCTCTTAACGAGGGCAAGAGATGAATTTGAGTGGCATGGCAAAGAAGGAATCACAACCTTGTAGGGACTAGAGTTTGGAGGTAAGTAAAAGAAGCTGAAAGTAGTGTTAAGGTGCCATTCATTAACTGAGAATGTGAAGCAGGAAGTGGACTTGGAGGGAGCGTGATGAAAGTGATCCTATCAGAAGAACACAGTACCAGTTTATGATTACACTTGAACCAAATCCTATTTCCAAATATAACTGTTTATGTGAGGTGTTCCAATCTAAACTACCATAAAGTAGTTTGTTTTACAAGCATATTGGCACCCTATTCAAAAATCTCTCTGATCTGTCCAATTTAAACACCTCATTGGAGCATTTCTCCCAGGTGGTTATGGTCTATGATCCACCTTCAGGTGTATATTCTACAGCTAAGTCTGAACTGTTGGTTAGGTACAGCATACACCTTAGTTAAATTTGTTAGTTCTGTTCAGAGGATTACATGTCAAAATCACACCTCTTTGTTCCTAAGTTACACATCCTTAAAGAATCACCTGGACACTACACTATCTTGAAGCCTTTTAAAGAGCTAATTGTGCATTCCATTTCTTTTTTATATATCCACATGTGACCCTATAGATCCCTATTATTCCTTTTTGTATTAAATGTTTGTGTAATTATCTTATCCCTCTTTCTCAATTACAAATTTTATGAGAGAAAATCTACACCCCCTTAATTTCTTGTACATAACAGGTATTCAGCAAACTTAATTAAAACCAGGTAGCTGCTAACATTCTTATGTGATACTAAAAAGAAAAGTTCAAGAGGAAAATACAAATAGTTGATTTGTTCACTGATAACAACCATAGAAATTATACTTGGTTTGAGAGGAACAATCTGAGATGCTAGATTAGAACAGTGTTTCTCAAATTTTAATGGGAGTAAAAGTCATCTAAGGATCTTATTAAACACTAATTCCTGTCCTAGTCTGAGATTTTAATTCAGTGGGTCTGGGGCCATGAATTTGTTTCTAAGAAATTCCCAGGTGATGCTGATACTGCTGAACAGTGAATGACATATTAGTAGCACTAATGCAAAGGTTAAGTCTGACATCATGTTTAGACTTAAATTTTAGCACCAGAATTTGCTAGCTTTATGATATAGAGGTACCAAATCTCTTAAGCTTCAGAGTCCTCACCTATAGAATGGTAATAAATAAGGAACTCCCTGGCCCACACCCATCCCCACCCCAACATGGTACTGACATGAGAATTGTATATGCAATGTGCTTCTGGCAGTACCTGACACATAGTATGTGCAATAACACAAATAAGTCAATAGATTCCTAAAGAACAGGGTCATTCAAACATAGCCTATAGGCCAAATCTGATCCACCAGCCATATTGGTAATGCTAATGAACTTTTAATTTTTAATGATTGAAAAATGTTAAAAGAATATTTTGCAATGTGGAAATTATATGAAATTTAAATTTCAGTGTCCATAAAGTGTAATTGCAATACAGCACACATTTGTTTACATATTGCCTATGAAAGCTTTTGTGCTACAATAGCAGAGTTGAATAGTCATATAATACTATTCAGTGGTTATAGTTTTAATGTAATTGTGTCAAGATAATGAAGGATTCTTAGGAACTGATAAAAAAAATTGGGGAAAAAAAGACAAATTTGAGGTATAAGTGGTAAAATGAAATAATTACCACCAAAATGCCTCAAACTGGAAAATGTTATTAGATGTCCCAACCCACTTTTGTTTTTTAAAGAAGAGTATTTATTGTCCTTTTTCTGATTAGAAAAGCAATACATGATTAGAGTATTTGGAAAATACAATTATATACATAATATAAATCATATTCTCAATAATAGAGATAACCACATTTAGACATGCTTTTTACAAAATTAGAATGTTATTGTAAATTGCCTATATATTTTTAATGTATCATTTCTCTAATGTCTTCATATTCTAAGGACATTGTGCTTAATGGGTAATAATGTTCCATTACTTGGAAATATCATAATTCAATTATTGCTCTCAAAAGATTTTATTTATAATGCTATAACAAACTTCTGAAAATCTGTTTTCCTGCTATAATAATGTACTGTTAAAAAATTTTTTCTAAATTTGGGCTGCTGTAAAGGAAAGTAGAAGAGCAGAGAGGAGGAGAAGGCAAGTCTTTCTTCCTTTTCTAGATTGCTGAACCATACACCAATTTGGGGGATTTCTACTTTATGTAAATATAAATGACATTATCTTTACTCTCTGTAGTTGTCTCCCTCCCCATCCCCCCATATAATCCATTCTTAAATCCATACCATTTCAGACAAGTAATGTTTTGTTTCAAATTTCTTTTCCCTTAAAAAAACACACAAAAGTCTTATCAAAAATATTTTATTTACAAAAAGAATTATACTATACATCCTATACTGGAAATACATTGAATAATTGCTAAAATAAATACAGGCAATTAATTCAATCTTCTATAAGAATGAGAGAATTTGACATTTGAATGTTATCAAAGCTTAACTTAGAACATAAATAGTTAAAAAGGCAAACTCAAGTTTTAGTCTTATTTATTGGCACGGTGTTTGTTTCCCATAAGCTCTCCAATCAGTGAGAGATGGGAGTGGAAGAATGTTATGTACCTTGTTGTATTCCAAAGGTAGAATGTGCATCTTTTTCTTAGGATAGATGGAACATGGATGTCTGCTTGAAAAAAGCAGAAAGGCAGGAAGTACATGACCCAACACTTCTCCACATGACTCTGTTTCATCACAATACTTTCTATGTAACTATTCATAGGTTCAACTGTGTTTTTAACACAGGTCTACACAGCACCAGCTACAAAGCAAGATGGTCGTGTCAAAAGTCAAACTGGATAACCAAGGCTCTGGAGAAGTGAATTAGCTAGACTACAGGCATCTGGTTTGTTAATTTTTCATGTGCCAATTTTTGATACATTTATTAAACCTTGATATCATTTCTAATATGTAAACATATTTATGTTGGTCAACAGAAAAGATGAAATTATCTGTAGAATAATTCAAAATAAAAGCCCCATTAGAAAGTAAAAGAGGCTGATAATTGGAACTTAAACCTGCCATTTTGAATCTATACATTTTACATTTATTTTAATTTACCCAACTAAATCCTGGAAACCTCTGGCTAACACACAAAGTGAACTGGCAAGCTGGAAAAGACAGGTAAAATATGTAATATATAGACAGGATTTGGTGAATTCAAGCCACAGAATAAAATTAACTGCATTGTATTTGTCCAAATTATACAGATAATTTTTTCCACTTTCCCTATTACTCAGCCTGGGAAACCATTGCCAGAATCTTCAATTATTCATCTGTGATATGCATGTTATATCCAGTGCTGGCTTCCCAGTGTTTTCTTTTGAGTATTCCCTTTTTTTTAATCTTATGAAAAAAAATTGCACTTTTCTACCCTTTTGGCCTTGATTTTCATTGTTACTTTTTCTTTCACACATAAGTACGTATTTTTACTCCCAAAGTGTGACAGGTATTATTGGCCTTTTCCAAATGAAGTTTTAAGAAGTTAAAATATTGGAAGTTTAAATTCTTTTTTCACAGAAATAAACTATTCGATTTGAAAAGGTAGAGAAAGAAACATTTTATTCTTTCTATCATGAACAGCATCCGTCAACCAAGCTTCACATTTTGGGTAGGTTTTATAAGTATTTTTTCAAAACCTATTTTATTTTTTTTATAAAGGAAGAACAGGTGTATTTTGGCAGAGAAGTAAAATATAGAATATGCAAAATTTGTTTTAAAAATGGGCATACAAAATTTTAAAACACAGTACAATTATATAAAAATACAGCACAGCCAACGGCCTTAAAAATTTCCTTTGGCATTTCATTTGGTAGAGTTAAACAGAAAATCCTTTCTAAAAAACAATTAGCAATCAACACAGTCCATAAGTTAGGTTGTATACGTTGTAAGAACTTTTCCTTGAGTTTCCAAAATCCTTTCTTCCATGATAACCCACATAAAGCATGGCTAGTGAGGTATATAGGGCAAAACACTGTTAGGCAGATGTACAGTAAGGGAAAAGTGCATAAACAAAGAATTCTTCCCATTTTCATAGAAATAACAGGTTACATCTGAGTTTCTTCTTGTTGATGTATCATTTTACTTTGGCAGAATCAAAATAAACCCATAGAAATGTCTTTGTTCAAGTCCCAGCAGCAGTGATATGTCTCCTTGGTGGCATTCTCTGATGCCACAATACTGTATGGTCTTTACAGAAACTAAGGTTTTGTTTGTCCTCGTGCGTGATTGCAAATGTCAATCAATGTAAGATCATACATCAAGCACCATGTCATACTGTTGTCCCTTCTTCCGCCTGCCACATTTATTGATGAGAACCACATACAGAGTCAAAAGCATAACCCAATAGCATACATAGAGCAACGTTCCAACAATTAGAACTGTCTGCTTGGAGTCTGAGAATGGCTTTTTAGATTCCTTATAAATGGTGAAAATCACACCACCCAGGAGAATTGTAAACCAAACCGAGACTGGAATGAGTCCTATGAAATTAACGACAATGGTTTTTCTTCCAGATGTGCCCCACCCAGCTTTGTTTATCGTTGCAATTGCAAACATCTTGGCGGGAAGTAAACTTGACATGTACAACACTGAGTAGAGGGACATGAAGACCATGACGATATTTCCTCTCAGGCAGCTGGCAAAGGATGATTTGATGAGACCTACTAACTGAACAGTTAACAAGAAGAGGAGGATGTTCCAAATTTTACCCCGGTAGAAGAGCTGGATTACGGTGGCAATGAGAAAGAAAGGGAAGAATCCAGTGATAACTGCTTCGTAGGTCATCCACAAGTGATGTTTATGAAACCACATGGCATTGTACAGCCACTCTCGGAAGTATGACTTGCTCCAACGGGTCTGCTGGTTTAACCATCGGAGGTACTCGACAGGTGTTTCCGTAAGGCACTTGGACCGAGCAGTGTATTTGGTTGCATAGCCCAGACTCAGCACTCTGTTCGTTAGATGCCGGTCATCACCAAAACTGCATTGGCTGCCCATAAATTCCTGATTGTACCAGTCTTCCACAAATTCATGCAGTAACGAGTTTCTGTACATCCCCAGGGGTCCACTAATGCACTGGACACACCCAAAATAAGACTGACAGGCCCTTTCTATGTTAAAAGCCATCCAGTATCTCACACTGCTGAGGAAGGAGATCCAGGAATCATACTTGTTTAAAATCTACAAAATGAGAAAATAATAAAAGGTAAGCTTTACATACTTTCACCAATAACAAACTTAAATAAATAAAAATATATGTATAATTGCTCTTAAAATTAAAAAACAAAAACAAAAAAATCTGTACCATCTTGCCCTGATCAATGGTTTGAGTGTTGACATGTGCACCAAAGAGTTGAGGGTTAAGGGCATGCACCTGGGTTACAGGTTTGATCTCCCACCCTGGTTGGGGGAGGTAACAAACAAACTGATGTGTCTCTCTCACTTCCATGTTTCTCTCCCCCCATTTCTCTGTTTCCCTTCTTTCCTTCTATTCTCTCTAAAAAAATCAATGGAAAAATGACTGGTGAGGATTGACATAAAAAAAAAAATCCATACCATCCTGAGGTTACTTAATAGAGTAAGGTTTATTTTGGCTTCTTTCCACTATTTTTAAAAAATATATAATTTTTAAAATTCAAAGAGAGAGGGAGAGATAAAAAAGCATCAACGATGGGAGAGAATCATTGATCAGCTGCCTCCTGCATGCCCCCCCCCTCCTGGGGAGGGAGTTTGCAAACCAGGCATGTGCCCTGACCAGGCATGGAACTAACCGTGACCTCCTGGGTCATGGGGCAACACTCAACCATTGAGCCACACTGCCGGGTTCCTTCCTCTTTTTGACATAATTATATTTTAATGACTTTGATTCTATATTACTAGATTAATTTGATAAGTTATATGCATGCATTGGGACTGTCTGATGATAAATATTTTCTACTTTATTCTCTGTCCTCTTTTTGCTATGCCTTTTGTTCTTGTTTCTCTTATAATAGTGAGACTTTTCTTTCTTTTTTTGGGGGGTGAGGGGCGCTTTAGTTCTCAGTCCCTAAATTCTTCTTCCAGACACTTTCCTGCCATCTAGGATGTGAAGGTTTTTAAGTTCTATTGCCTCCTGTTCTGGTTAATTTCCAACTCATCTAATCCTTGGCTATAAATTTTCCTTCTCTTCCTTACTATTTTGCAATGCCAGTGATAAAAGGGTTTGCTTTGGCCTCCCTCCAAAACTTGAATCCTGAAATAATGCTCTATGTAAAGGCTATTCAAAATTATCAGCTTTTCTTGGCAATATTTCTAAATTCTCCCCTGTCTCAATTTTGTTCTGTGTTCATCTCGATTTCACATGCTTCCTTTTTACCACCAGACTATACTTTTTGTCCATTGTAGTGCATTTTCTTTGCCTCCACTATCACCAGGGATATATGACATGGGTTATACAGCAACATAATACCTAAACTTTTAAGTAAAATTTCAATGTGTTTTTCACATTTTGCTAAAATCTAATCTCACACTTGCAAATAACTCATTTTAACCTTCACATACTTATGCATATTTTTCCCATTCCAATATTTGTTTCAATAATTATTTCTCCATTGATAGCAAATAATATAAGATACAGAATAATTAGTAAAAAAATAAATAATTGGAAAACCCATTTATTAATCAATTGCTCCTTTATCTTTCTCACTAGTATAAATTTGAGTTGCTGCTTCTCTTTTTATTCTTTGTTTTCCAATTTAGATTTTTTTATCAATCACAAGTTAGTCAGCTTTTAAAGACATAGGTATATGATAGAAAATCCATCTCCTTCTATATTTTAGTTTATTGTCAACTAAATGAACTCTAACAACAGATTTTACCAAAACATTAAGTTATGGTTCAACACCATAATTTATAGGCCACTAAAGACATGGATTATATGGATTATATGCTAGGACTAATCAAAGAAATCCTAAACTTTTCCAATTAGCCAAAGAGGCAGTAAACTGGGTTCAAGATACTTCTGATTTGTAATACCTGGCACAGAGTTTGGTGTGGTAAATGCATATTCAATGAATCAAAGAATCAGTTCAACCAAAGTGACTGACTCAGATAAAAGCGAAGCCATACTACACACCTGGACATCTCCCCCAACACCTCCAACCATGGGGTCTTCTTCTAAAACTTTTACCATCTCCACAGATGAGGCTGGGTCTAGCATGGTGTCTGAATCACAAACCTGCAAAAAAGAAGGAAAATGAGTTAAAGAAAATAAAGAATTATTAAGAGTGATTCATACAGCCAAAATTTTGCATATACTGTATACTATGTCTTCAGCCTTCTGGTCACAAATATCACAGGGATGACAGTTGGTTATAGCATGGCCAATACAAAGAACTTGTTTTCCATCCAGCTCGGTTCAGTATTTAAGTTATTAACATAGCTGGACAGAACAGCTAAAGCGATATGCTAGATATCCTGTAGGGTAACCAGCTTGTCCCAATTTGCCATGGATGTTCCCAATTTTGGTCATGAAAAGTCCTTATCCAAGGACTTGCAAAATATCTTGGGTTGATTGCTTTAGATGTCCTTCTTCTTTTTCAAATGCCTTAAGTAGGGCTTTTAGGCAACTTGTCCCTCAGGTTTGAGTAATGATAGGATTAATCCCATGACAATATTAAAAGAGAGGCACACTTAACAATTATTCCCCCATTAATATGATGAATAAAAGACAGAAAATGCTCCTGCAACTGGGTGTATATTTCTGAAGCAAGTTGTCCATGACTTGGGCTTTGCAGATGACATTGCATTAGAAAGGGAACTAGCAATATATTCAGACCACCTTTTATATTCTAAAGTACTCAAGTATTCATCTATCCTTTTATGTATAAAAACAGATGTGAATTATATTAAACCATTCTATAAATGTTCTTACAAACAATCTTATATGGATTTTTTTAAAAGAAATTCTGAAACCAAACCACTATGACTTTACTTCAAGGACATTACTTAGATTAATCTATGCCTGTAGACCCCTGACAGAAATTTCCATGGGAGACTGCTTGTGAGCATAAGCAGACCTAACAATACTTTTTCTGCACTCTGATTTCTGAACCAATTGGAAAATAAAAAGAGAATAAGGGAGATGAGAAACCAAATTAGCACCTGTATGCCCATAGAGCTGCCATAGAGAATCGGCCTTATGTCTGTGGAAGAGCAGGCTTCATAATGATGTTCCCCAGTATAAGACAGTGTTACCTATATAGCCAATAGCATTGAAGGGAGCCAGCTTCCTCCTGCAGATACAGTGCATGCTCCTTTTAAAGGTATGACAGATGCCTGCTTTTTGGCAATAGCCCAGTTCCAGGAAAAAGAAAGGAGAAGTTGGGCTGGGCTAACCTTCCTCCTTCCATACTCTATCAGATTAAGTCACTTCTCTCTTAGAGAGGAAGGAGTGAGACAGCTGGGGAAGTCTACTACCTTTCTCACAGATGAATCATATCTGTGGATGGAGCTTCTTCCATAGGATCAAAGAAAATCCAAAGTAGAAAAAGTGCTGCTCTCTACTCCTGAATGATGCTAATAAATGCTGTATTCCTTTCTGGGGATGTAGTAGAATCTTAGTAGATAACAAGTGATCAGAACAGACAAGTAATGAAATGAACCAGTTTCATACCCCAATCAAACAATAAATGACATGATTGGCAGAGGTGGGGGTGTTATCTGTAATTCCCATTATTGCCATCAAGTCTGACTATACTGAATAGATTAAATCAAGATTAATTTATTCATATCGCAAGTATATATCTTTACAGTTCTCCAAACCACTTCATAAAAAAGTAAGGATTTGGTTTTTCAAACAACTAAATGTAGATATCTCAACATTTAAAAAATGTGTCAATTTTATTAATAGCTATTTTTTTCTGAAAATAAAATAAGTATTAAGGAAGAATGTTGGTGAATTCACCAATTTAAAAGCATTATTGGAAGTTATGGTTAAGGGGAGTGTATGAGGTTATACAGTTCTAAAAAGTGAACTGATCACCTCACTGGACTTGGCTAAGTATAGCAATTTTAGGGTTAACATCTGAATTTTTAAATTTTACTTAATAAAAAACATCCATTCATTATTACATTCTACTTTGGTCCAGGATCATCTCACTTACTTTAGGTGTGTGTGTGTGAGGGGGAGCAGGAAGAGAGTTAGGAAACAGTTAAGCATTAATTTTTTCATTGCAGAAAATAAGATTTTACTAATACTTGGATTTGCATTCATTCAACCCAAGCCTCAGAAACCTAAACAAACTTCTCCAAGGTAATGCTTTGCCTCTGCCATGCCTTGTCTATCATTGGTTTGTATTGGCTGGAGGCGGGCAGGCCTATAGGGAGGGTAGAGAAAGCGAAGGCAGAAGTCCAGTCCGCCTTTAGAACCCAGCATCCTGAGAGTTTAGGGCCACACCCAACTCTATTGACTGAAGCTGGGAAAGGTAAAACCAGAAAGCTAAAATAAGACTAAAAACAACAGGAAGGGGGCAATCTAGAATTAATGTTCAAGTAACTCCGCCTGCTTGTGAGCATAAGCAGAGCAAGGCAACTGCCTCTTTGAAATGACTAAACATGAACCTAACTTCTGAGGTTCTGAGTGTTTCAATTGGCCCTGCCCCTCCCAGTTTCCAAGAGCAAAGTGCCAGGAGCTCTCAGAAAGAGACTGTTTGCTTGGTGAGTTTAACTGCATTGGAAAGGAAAGCTCTCAGAAATCTCTTGGAAAGGAGTTTGTTATAGTAGGTTAAAGAGCCTTAAGAAGTTCAATTTCTGGATGTTATTTGGTGATTGAATGCCAATAGAAAGCCACTAGCTATGAAGTCGGTAAAAGCATGTATGTTCATGGATCTACTATTATTATTTTTAGTGTGTAAAGAGTTTGATTAGTAATAGCAGGAACAGGATTTCCAGTTGTCCTCTCACTAATTAATAAAAAGTATGTAATGTCATGAATGTCAGTTGCCTATTTAACTCTAGGCCAGAAGCTGTGGGGGAAGGATAACTGCCAGTTCACAGAGTTTAACCTCACCTGGAGAAACACTATTGGACATATGTACACCGGAAACTGTGAGAGCACAAATCACAGCATCTTTCTGTCCACACTGAATGTGTCACTATGATTTGTTCCCACCACATGGTCACTAGTCATAAGATTTCCCACTAGAAAATATGAAAGTGGAGTAAAGTCACCAAGTTTTGACTAAAATGAGTGGAAAATGTCAAGACAAAAAAGACATTATTGAAAGATTTTAGCCACCTCATTTTTAACTACAAAACATCAACTAAAATGCATGAGACCCATCTTTTTTCTTCCATCACTATCCTAGCCAAGAGGTAGAGCTTCCTTTTTCCTATCTAGAACAGTTGAAATTTTTTTAAAAAGGAATATCTTGTAACACAGGGAAACTCAAATTTCTATGTCTGTAAATAAAGTTGTGTTGGAACCCAGGCACACTCATTCACTTTTATATTATCTATGGCTGCTCTCACACAGCAGAGCTGAATAGTTGCAACAAAGACCACATGCCTACAAAGCTTAATATTTACTATCGGGCCTTTACAAGCAAAATTTGCCTTGGGACGAAAATAATTGGTTGCAGCAGAAGGGTTCTCTTTCCCAAAATAAAAAATAATAATAATGAAAAGTTGAGATTAAATATGTTCTAAGCCCTAATTTTAATTCTAGTAGATTTTTTAAAGGTTGCCTCCAACTCCATGTTATAAATAACAGTAACCATGTAAAAAATGTAAAACGTAATTAGATTTTTTTCATTCGCCAAGACTTGCTTATTTTAAGAATAAGTGCCCTCAGAATCAAGAAGCTTCAACCTAAGTCTGTGTCTGTCACCTTGAACAAGCCATTTACCATTGAACTAGGTGAGATAGTCCATAAAAGTACTTTGTAAATTACAAAGGACTGTAGAGAACTATGCCATTAGCATTTAAGTAATAATCTTTACATGCTTATATATCCTAAGTAAATGCATACCTAAAGAATCATGGTGTTCCTTACCACAAATAAAACAGGAACATGGGAATTAATTACATATTGAGAATCTTTTGTCTAGAACTATCTATAAGTTATTAGACTCTAATAAGTGAATAAGTCCACTGCAACTTGGATCTGAAACTTAAAATCTACCTCACTGTAATTTAAATTAAAATTTCCTCATTTAGAAATATCACTTAATCTACCAAATGCTTTTTAAATTCTAAGACCCAAGTCTAAAATGCCTAGTGTCTATGTATCACTTTTAAAAAATATATTTTTAAATTGATTTTTAGAGAGAGGGAGGAATGAAGAGAGAGAGAAACATCAAAGTGAAAACAAAACATTGATCAGCTGTCTCCTGCACACCCCTTAGCAGAGATGGAGCCTGCAACTGGGGCATGTTCCCTGACCATGCCCTGATGAGAAATCAAACCACCAACCTTTAGGTGCATGGAATGAAGCCCAATCAACTGAGCCACACCTGTAAGGGAAGTTTCACTCTTTTAAAAACTGAGGCCCATGGCAAGTAAGCATCAGAGTTGTGTCTAGAATTCACATTTCCCCATTTCTAGTTCAGTGTGCTATTATCTTATGTTCTAAAATGAAGGATACAAGGAGGCATATAACTCTCTCAACATCAGCCCTCAGAATATTTTGGTTGCTTAGACTTCCTAGTCAGAATAGGAACCAATCATATTGCATATAGTGGATGTTCATTACTCATGGTAGTTACTGTTCTACAGTTTCTGTGAACAATGAATTAGCAAATACCAAAAAAAAAAAAAAATTGCTTCTAGCAGGAATATAGGGTTAGCTTCCTCCAAGCCTCTGGTCACAACATTTTGTCATTATATAACTTACTTTTATTTATGTTTAAATACACCATATGAGTCATTAACATTGACTTCAAGGCCAACAGCCCTATTAAGTCTAAACAAAGCTCTCCTAACAAACATATTTTCTCCATAAAGCAATTGCGGCCTCTTGCTCTTATTGAGAGCCCTTCAGTACTACACTTGGGGCCATTTAAAACAGCTACATCACCAAAGGAAAAAAAGCACAAGAATGTGAAAACTAAAATATTACCTAGACTTTAAGGAAGTTACTTATTTACAGTATAAAAGCTAGAACAAGAAAGGCAAAGCATGGTCTTGTTAGAGTGAAATTTTTGCCACTGCATGTCTGCAAACGATCACAAAAGTACTTGCAAACATTGATGTGAGGTTACAAATATGTTTTAGTGAGTGGCATAACTTACAAATGAAAAACCCATGAATAAGGAGGGTCAACTCTTATGAATGATTTGGTTTTTCTCCTGCTCAAAGGATCTTGGATACCTAAGGTGCTGCCAAATTAAATAAAGGCCAACAGTCCAAATAAAATTGCCTCTTATATTCTTCCCTTTAGAGAACATGCATGCTTATTGTATATTTTCTACCTGCTAAATCTCTAATGCACACATTGAAGAATATTGTATTTTCCTTTGTTGTACAGACTGGTGGCCACTTATGTTGGCACTTATCCATGTTTGGTGATAAGAGATAGGAATGAATAAAACAATTATATAATCCCAAAAAAGTTTTTTAGAGTAAGGGGAAAAAACAGAAAGTTATTCACCAAAAAGTACTAAAATTTATAATCTATGGGTCATGTATTTGTTACCAATGATTTTAATTTTGCTCATTGTGCTTTCCTAGTTTTTATACATGTGTTAGTTTGGTCATATAAATAGTATTTTGTAAAGATCAAAGATTTTTGCCAAATCTTAAACCATATCTAGATAGGTCAGAATCTGTCCTATTTTGAAAAAATTTCTCCAGGAAAAAACCTGGATTCAAGAATGAAGACCTTCCTCATTCTTTATAGTTTCCTTCATTTTCTCTTCTTACTTTATTATTTGTCTTCTTCTGTTTTTCTCCATCTCTGAAAGCAGTTACCAGCATCTTAGATGAATTTGCTACCATACTGGCTTTCTCCTAGACCAGTGGTCAGCAAACTGCAGCTCACGAGCCGCCACGGTTTGCCGTTCTGTTGACTAATGAGTTTGCCAATTACTGTCCTAGACTAAAGCTTTCCTCCATATTCCCTGTGGGCGTTAATTATTTAAGTGGCTTTAAGGCTGAGATAGTAGTCAGAAAGAGGAGTAGAGATAAACACTGAGAGGAATAGAGATGTGGTAATCCTATATAATAAAGAGGTAATATGCAAATTGACCATCACACCCTCACAAGAGGGGATTAGTGAGGAATGACTAGGCCTGCAGGGAGATTAGTGAGGGACAATCAAATGACTGAGCAGTAGGCTGTATGGGGCAACCAGGCCAGTGGGGGGGACCGTGATGGGCAACCAAGCTGGCAGGGGGGCCAGTTGGGGACAACCAGGCTGGCAGGGGGGCAGTTGTGGGTAATAGACTAGCAAGAAGAGGCAGTGAGGGGCAACTAGTCTGGTGGAGGGAGCATTTGGGGGCAACCAGGCTGGCAGGTAGGTGAGTGATTAGGAGCCAGGATTGTGAGAGGGATCCTGGATTGGAGAGATTGCAGGCTGGGTTTAGGGGACACCCTACCCCCATGCATGAATTTCATGCACTGGGCCTCTAGTTGATATAAATAAATCCTTTTCTGGAGGAGACCAGAGGAAGCCGACCTGGAGAGGCCAGGAGTAGAAGGTTAACCTGGAGATAGATAGGAGGTGAGGTTAGATATCCTTGAACCTGTCAGTAGGAGAGAATAAGAAAGATCTTGATGACCTTCAGAACCAGTACTTTTGCTTTTCTCTTTTGTAGGAGGCAAAGTCATCTGTTAGTAGTTAAGCAGGGAGGAGTTTGGATAGGGAGCTGAGAGAGTGATGAAGATATTCAATAATAGGTCATGAGAGCAATAAGAAAGACATCTATCTATTCAACATCAAGTGAAGAGTGCTGACCAGTGCCAAAGATCCAGCAGCAACTAAAAATTAACCATTTTGGTCATGTCTCTGCACAGTGAAGCAGTGTTCTCCAGCGGGTTAGCAAGGATAGTGAACAAATGGTCAATTTCATCCCCAGCCCTCATTTTCTCTTATGTATAAGCACCTGAATCCTGCTTGCTTCCTTCCTTCCCTAATAAACCTGAACTCCAAGTCACTTATAATGCTTAGTAGTCTACATCCTCCTCCCCCTTTCTTCTTTGTCTTTCTGTAGCTTCTCCTCTGCAACTCTCAGGCCCTGGGTCAGTCATTATGTTAGATTGATAGTATGTTAGTTTGAACCTTATGACATTCCAGTTGTTATAGGGCAGTGGTCGGCAAACCAAGGCTCGCGAGCCACATGTGTTTTTGCCGTTCTGTTGATTAATGAGTTTGCTGACCACTGAACTAGACTGAATGTTACCATGTAGTTGGAAGCTGTGAGGATTAGGCAATTGTGGCATATTGTGTGCAAAGAGGTAAAGGGTAGTATATGACAGTGGTCAGCAAATTCATTAGTCAGCAGAGAAGCAAATTGCAGCTCGAGAGCTGCATGCGACTCTCGAGCCACAGTTTGCCAACCACTGTTATAGGACATACCTGGTTAAATACTGGGGAATTTGATTGATAAGGATGCAGGATGGAACTACCTGGTTTCAGAATGCCACAAGGTGGGTTGTGTGTGTGAGTGTGCGTGTTTTCTACTTCTTTGAGCACTTGAAATGGACCAAGAATCCCAGGAGGATTCAGCTCCAAGTTACCAGCTATTGCTGGGTCAATCTCTCCTGAGGCTTCAGCCTGAAGGAAGGAAAGGTCTGCAGGCTGACTAGGGCTCTAGCAGCAAGCCTACTCCAACACTTCATATTGTGTCTTATTTTTCCCTGGACAGGCACAATGTCAGGTTGTCAAGGATACAAACAAAATTCAAAACAAAAATGATGGGAAAGGGGGTTTGGGAGGAGCATGTTTGTAAGAAGGAAGAAAACCCACACAATCATGTCTTGATTAGAAATGACAAGTGATTGTTTTAACTACAATTAAAAGCAAACTATCAACAGATGTTTTCTTATTTTACACCCAGAGCATCATTTATCAGTCCTATGCAAGTTCCCCAGTCATCCCTTCCTTTAAATGGGTCACTTTATCCCTCATCTAGGCAGAAGTAGGTATAAAATGTCCTGAGTTAGCTGAAACTACTTTAATTGTGAAAGTTCTAGAAATTAGGAGAAACTTGGGGATGAAACTCTATCAACTCCTTAAAAGAGAGATCAATATGCAGATTGGTATCAACTGAAGAAATGCCCCCAAACACTTCAGATATTAACCCAAATTAATTGTTGTAGCAATTGACATGCATTATAATTGTTAAGAATAACATGCTGCCAAGACTGGTTTGGCTCAGTGGATAGAGCGTTGGCCTGCGGACTGAAGGGTCCCGGGTTTGATTCCGGTCAAGGGCATGTACCTTGCTTGTGGGCACAACTCCAGTAGGGGGTGTGCAGGAGGCGGCTGATCAATGTCTCTCTCTTATCGATGTTTCTGACTTTCTATCCTTCTCCCTTCCTCTCTGTAAAAAATAAATTAAATATATATAAAAAAAAGAATAACATGCTTATCTATCTATCTATCTACAAGCCTAACTGACCAGATAACCAGTCGACAGGTTGCTATGGTGCACACTGACCACCAGGTGGCAGATGCTCAATGCAGGAGCTGCCCCCTGGTGGTCAGTGCACTCCCACAGGCAACCTCCCAGGGCCAGCCAACCTCCCACAGTCCCTCCCCGCCAGCCAGCAGGCCTTGATCACTAGCCAGGCCAAGGGACCCCACCTGTGCACAAATTTGTACACTAGGCCTTAGTATAATAATAATAGGAAACTTGTAATAATATTAACACCAGCATTAATAACTTTTGCTACTTTTGTCATATTTTTTGAAATCATTACCTCAAAACCCTTGTAAGATTGGTTTCTTCTATCCAGAAAACTGAGGCTCAGGGAAATGGCCCTGCTAAAGTCATTCAGGTAGAAATATGTGGATTTAAACTTCAGTCAACTGACTCTAAAGCCAGTGCCCTAAGCCCTGGCAGGGTAGCTCAGTTGGTTAGAGAATTGTTCCTACATGCCAAGATTGTGGATTCTATCCCCGGTCAGGGCATTACAAGAATCAATCAATAAGTGGAATAACATATCTTTCTCTCAAAATCAATTTTAAATCTGGGGGGAAAACAACAAAAACAAGAGGCTGCGATCAGAGAAATGTACTCAAATGCTCAGGCAGAACAGGAAAAGGAAAAAGAACAGACCACTCTCCATAAAAATAAATAAATTTTTTTAAAAACCACACATACTAATTTAAAGCCATGTCCTTTCCCATGCTATTTTACAGAAAGACCCACTAGGCATGACTTGGTGGCAATAAAGGCCACATGGTATAAGAGGTCTTCTAAAAGCTAGGATTGTACTTTTAAGAGAAAAGGAAGATTTCTTAAACCTGAGGCATGTCTTCCTTCTCATCTCATCATGGCCAAAATCTATGAGCATCCTAAAGAAAAAAAAGCTTCAGTAAGAACTAAGAGAGGAGAAACCCTACAAGTGAGCAGTCAGGAAATTAACGAGACACAGCCCATCTAATTTTCATGTGAGCAAACACCATCACAAATGCTTTCAAAGGTCAAGTTGCAGTGAGTGAGGTAATGCTGTTTGGGGAGTGAAATAAACATTACTTTGGTTTTGCTCTGGGAAGGTTTTTCCTTTTTCTCCCAGTTTCATATTTCTTTTCTTTCTCTCTCTCTGTTTTGAATTCGTTACCTTTTTCAATCAAAATCGTTCTCATCACCCTCATTTTGCCAGGTCTCTGTGAACACCGTTTTATAGCCTTCCTTTGGGTCTGCAGATTTTTTTTTCTCAAGACCCTCTGCTCGGCAGACACTATTTTCTTACAAGGCTGGGAATTTTAAGAGTGTGGAAAATGACGTTGGATTTGACTTGGCAGAACCAAGGGGGGCAGAGAAGGGAAGGGGAGAGAAAGTAGGAAGGGGTCTCCTGTTCAAAATAACTTTGATTTCCAACCAACAGCATTGCACAAGTTAAGCATTTTCATGGATAGTCTTTAACAGTTTTACAAGGCTTTTCCCCGCCTCTTTCAAAATGTGCTTTCAACAGTCTTGCTGTTTTCAAATGCACTGAAAGGGGCACTGTGTTCAGAAGTGACAAGGATGGGCTATAAGCATATGACTGGAGAGATACAAAAGCTGCTTTATTTGGATGTATGTTTGCCCTGGCAGGAATTCGGAAACCTACCTGCACATAATCCACGCTTCGTCCCAGTGCTCTGAAGGCCGTGTACATGACTTCTCTTTTTCCACCCCATTTCTGCATGATGCAAATACTTTTGTTGGACAAAACCAACTGGGTGACATGTTGGGAGCTTTCTTTATGGGACTCCTCCGTCTCACCGGGACCCTTCTCGTGAAAGTTGTTCTTCCAAATGTAAGTGGCTGACCTGTCCCTGCCCATGACTTCACTGAAGATGTCCATCATATAGAGGTCATCTTCTGAGTTCCCATCTATGACCATGACCACTTTAATCCCAGGGTAGGTGAGCCTTTTCACAGATTGCAAACATTTCCGTAAGTAGTCTGGATCTTCTTGATACGCAGCGATGCAAAGAGCAACAGTTTTGTTCAATTTGATGGGGGTTTCTAAGGATTTTTTCATTTTTCGGTGCTCCAAAAAGGCGAACAGGCTTTGGATGATGAGGTGGGATGCTAAAAAGGCACCATACAGTCCAAAAGAGAAGTAGTAATTATCTGTTTGGATAAACTGGTAGCCAACAATATAAGCAGCTGTGATTCCAAGGAGGAGAGAGACTCCAAAAAGTGTAGTTCCAATTATTCTCAGGATACATAGAAACCTCTCACAATGCATCTGTAATATAATCAAAGATACTCTTGGTTAATGACTCTTGTTCCACACTTGTTGTATACATGGTTATCATTAGATGAGGAGCATTCAGGAGTTCTAACCTCGAGTTTCTCACTAACTAGCTGTTTGACTTTCTGCATCTCAGTTTGCTCATCTGCAGAATGGGAATATAAGAATGTCCTTCTATGAGTGACACCTCAGAGGGCTGTTTCAACAATCAGATGACATGATGGTGCATGGCATTATTGAAAACTACAATGTGTTAAACAAATACATGGAAGCGTTGTTTTTAGTGTGTTAGATCATTTATCTAAGGCAGTGGTTCTCAACCATCCTAATGCCGCAACCCTTTAATACAGTTCTTTATGTTCTGGTGATCCCCAACCATAAAATTATTTTTCTCGCTACTTCATAACTGTAATTTGCTACTGTTATGAATCTTAATGTAAATATCTGTGTTTTCTGATGGTCTTAGGAGACCCTGCTAGCTGTTCGCGACCCACAGGTTGAGAACCGCTGATCTAAGGTAACATTCTATGTATGTGGTCATAACTAGGTGTGAAACCTAAATTTCCTAGTGAGCCAGTCATCTTTCTTCCTACACCATGTTTTCTCCTGACCAGCAACAAAACCAGAAGAGATTTTACTAAATTGCTCATGGCATTTCATCTTATCTCTAGTGCAAATCCCTCAGCTCTCACCCTTTCCATGCACCCAGCTGAGGTTGGAGATCAAGTATCCTACCTGGACTGTAGCACTGGCTCTTTCATCAACTAGCTGTGTAGCCTTAAGAGGGTCACTTTACCTCTCTGGGTCTCAGTTTTTTTAATTTAGACTCAATTATTTCCAAAGTCCCTATTGACATTAAAAATGTGTCATGCCTAAGTGTCCTGCACAGACATCTATCAAAGCCCCTGTAATTCTGCATTGCATTCTTTTTTTCTCTTCTTCCCACCATCACTAACACCAGATGGGAATCAGAAACCTTACTGGACCACATTAAGCATACAATAAATGTTTGTAGAAATAAATCATCAATTAAAGAAATAGCATCATGCTTAATTTCAACAGGTAACTTTCAGATCCTCTTAAAAGCTGTAACAGATTAGGCCTGAAACACATTTTAGCTCTTAATTTGTTCTCCTCCCTACAGTTTGTGTATCTCTGGTTAAGGCCAGAACAACTAGAATATAGGAGGACCATTTTTCTGTGTTTTCCAAAGCATCGTCAAGCTTGAGCATAGAAGAGGTGCCTGGTATACCTTATTTTCTCTTGTTGGGTTTCTGGACCCAGTTTCAATGTGGGTGGGAGAGGAGGTTGCCCACATATCCAATCAACAATACTCTGGTCACCTGCTGGGTGTCCTACAATTTAACTTAATTCTGACACTATCTGCCCTCCATCCCACAACCTTCTGATCCAAGTCCCAAGCTGTACTTCTGATTATTTATCGGAGATTCTTAAGTTCCCCTCCCCTTGAATTTAACAAATATGTTAGAGCAGCTCACAGAACTCGGGACCCATTTACTCACCACATCACCAGTTTATGATAAAAGGATATAACTCAGGAACTCTTCCAAGAATAACTGCAATGAGGAATTGATATAAAGGCAGTGTCCCCATCTTCAGTCATTCACACCAACTTCAGGGTTTTCATTATACTAGTATTTACATATAATTACTGTTTAATCTTTTTCTTTAATTCAACTAGTCTTTGAAAGCTGAGTTAGTTTATTTTCAATGGAAACTTAGGCTCAGCAATTATCTCTGCAAAATTTAATGTTGAATATGCCATCTATATAGTTCCCTATTCCACATTAAGGCTTAAAATTGCATGTCACAGCATTCAATTATCTTATATTATTATATTGGTTGTTACTAGTTGTGTGGCCACCATGTTGCTCTCAGCCCCAAGAGGCACCATTCCCATTCTAGTCCCTGTGGTCAAACACTGAGGTGGATCTGCATTACACTGAGTGGAGCACCCCACCAGTGTGCTTCCTCCTTTGGAGCAGACTGCTTGATGTGTTCCTGGTTTTCTAGCCTTTGGAAGCTGGACAGGGTCACTTCCACTCGGGACTTTTAAGAGAGGGGGCATCCTGCAGTCTCTCCCTCCCACCAGCTCATGCTCATACCAACACGGTCCTAGGGCATTGCACAGACCCAAAGATAGAGCGAGCTTGGTCCTTGAACTGCCAAATGGAAGGAGCCAGCCACTAATCAGGAATAGCTGCCGTGGAGTCTTATACATCAAGAAATAATTTGAGCATTTTGTTTACTTGCTCCAAATTTTGGGTTTAGTTCACCCTCAGAATATAACCAAGGTTATGCAATGCAGCCTAGAGATCAAGATTTGAGACTGTGAACATTACTTCCCTTTGCTATATACAGATGTCAATAATGACCCTGCACCAGGCTGCTCCAGGGAGCAGAATCAAAGTGTACAAGTGATTTTTAAAAGTGCAATGCATTTTAAAGTATTTGGCTAACAAGGAAGCTAAAACCAATGAACAAATGTGTGTTCTACCTCTGGCACTTATGTAGGACATCATATGTACAATGCTGCCTAATAAAGGTAAACACAGCACAACTGGAAAGTTCAGGCTGCTGGAGAACGGTGAAATCTTTTCAGTGAAAGGCAAGAGCACAGCATCCCTTGCTCATTCAAGCAGCTGTTGGGATGCTTACATCTCCCACAGGGTGCATGAGCCAATGCCAAAAGGTGCTGGGAGCACCAGACTTGGAACCTGTCCGTTTCCAAGACGTGAGTCATTCTCACAAGAGTGAAACATTTAAGGGGACGAAAGCCCTCTGCCAGGGAGAAGCAGAAGTGTGTGTGTTTCACTTGTGTTTAAAATCACCATAGCCAGCAAAAGAACGGCCTGCTATTCTTTTTCCATTATTCACATTTTCCTTGCTTTTATCAACACACGTGGACAGAGGGTGTTGGCAAAGCATCTGCGGGCCACAGCTGAAGTGGGAACAGCATCTGACATCATAGGCGTCTACAGAATGTCCTTTTGAAGCCTGGGTGAAGTTGCTGGTAACTTGAAGCAATGTGGCTAGACCTTGAACCTTTATATTTCTGCAAGGTACTGCAGTCTTGCCCCAATGGACACACACAGCATCTCAGTCTGGGACACAGGGCAAAAGGCACATGTCAGAGCCAGATTTACTGAGGGAATACAGTTGATTTCAGGGAGTGACATACAGGATGTGTTTCTTTATAATTTCCCCTGGGTGATTTCATAGATATGGCCACCATATGTGTGAGACTCTCTGAGACAATCCCCAATTCAAATACTCTGTTTCATAAGCAAACTTTCATTGGCAGACATATGGCTTTGCTGTTAAATAGCAAAATCTGGTTAGCTTCACCCTAGATCATAAGCACTTACTGCTAGATAAAAAGATGATTTAGAAATCTACCTTCCATAAATATTTAAAACATAAAACTTGGAGGGGGTTTTTTTGCTCAGTATCAGACTTTAGCATATTCATTAATTATTTTTAAATGTTTTTTTAAGTATTTTAGAGGAAGAGGAGAGAGAAAGAGAGAGGAAGATAGAGATAGAAAGAGGGAGAGAAAGAGAGAGAGAAAGAAAGAGAGAGATATGAGAGAGAAACATTGATCTGTATGCACCCCCATCCAGGGATTGACTCTTGCGATCTGGATATATATCCTGATGGAGATTCAAACCAGTGACCTTTGGGTGCACGGGATGATGCTTAATCAACTGAGACACATTGGTCAAGTGCCTATTCCTTAATTTTTAAGTTGCTATTGGACTTAATAACAATTACTTACTAAATATTATTCTTTCAGAATTCCAAGCCAAACTAGGTGTTCAAGAATAGCATGATGTACCATAATATAAGATTCACATAGCCAGCATTTTTTATACTTGTTTTCACTAAGGTAGCCCAAGAACATAAACCTGGGTTATATTTTTTATAAATATTTACTGAATACCAACCTGGCTTATGATTGCTGTTCAGTAAATACACGCTAGATTAATGGGTGTAAATTCAACTATCATATTGCCATCACTGTTGTGTCAGCTAACATTCATTCATCATTTATTATATTCTAGGCAGTGAGGCAAGTTTTTGTTTGTTTTGTTGAAAAGCATGATCCTATTTAATCTTAATAACTTTAAGTGGTCAAGGTATAGTTAATCTCATGTTACAAATAACATATACATGTGATGAGGAAACTAAGACTCTGAATATTTAAGTGACCTGCTCAAACTTACAAAACCAGCAGTAGGATCCAGCCAGTGACATAATGCCAATTGATTAGAATATTCTCAGAAAATATTTAAACCTTCCTGGCAGCATCCTTTTTTTTTTTTGGCTATTAAAACATGTTATATAAGGTTAGAAAAGAACGTTGAAAATGATTTTCCTGCTGTTATGGAAAATGAGAAATTGACGTACACTCAGTTACAGACACAAAACTAGCCAATCCTCAGAAGATATCTGGGCTCGTATACTTTCCTATGTGGGTACAGCCAAAAGGGACATGGAATGGGGCTGGCATAAAGGAAGCTGGTGGTTCCATCCATGCAATAGCAGTGCTGCCAAAATCCTGCTTTACTATAAGAAACTCCTGTTTCTATTGGTCCCACATGCAGAGCAGATATAAGCCTTGCTGTCAGCTCATATGCCAGAAGTGGAACTCGATAGGCATTGGGCATCAGAACCTTTTCCTACCCCGTGACCTCCTTATAATAACCAGAAGGCTGATGTTGCATGAGAATAACAGCTGCTCTCCCTGCTCTAGTGAAGTGGTAAGAACTGAATTCCCATCATTTTCATAAATTAGTCCTTTTATTCTGGATCTGGGAGAAATTGAAGTGAACTCACATTCATTGAATCAGCATCTGGGAAAGACTGCAGATTTTAATACAGGTAGTCAAAAAAGATACCTCTTTTGAGAAGTCCTAGCTTACCACTCCCTTTTGAACTTACATCTCCTACCAGCCCTCTCCACTCCCTGTCATTGTCTCTCCCCTAACCATGTACACTCTATGGCTATAAGGATGTGTGTGTCTCAATCAATTGTGCATTCCTATATATATAAAAAAAAAGGTTCTGGCACATAGTAGGTACTTAATACTACCTTCTGAATAAATGAGTAAGTCTATTTAGACTCAGGCAGCTAATGCAGACTAATAGAGCAAAGGTCACTTCCCAATCTTTGGGTCAGTGAATATATGCTGAGCCACTAAATGTACTCCTCATGCAGCAATTTTTTTCTTGCTATAAAGACAGTTCCACAATTTCTTGCTCAGCTATCTAAAGATAATGATTATGTGTGTGAAGGGGGGAAGGGAGGTTGGGGAAAGGGTATCAAACCAGTTCTAGAATACCTTTGGAAAACAAAGTTTCAAAAGGACATATGTGCTCTCACATTATTTACCACAGCCAAGATATGGAAACAGCCTAACTGTCCATCCATGGATAAAATGGAATATTATTTGGCCATTAAAAATAATAAAATCTTGCCATTTGTGGCAGCATGGATGGACATTGGGGGCACTGTACTGAGTGAAATGGGTCAGACAGGGAAGGACAGATACTGTGTGATCTCTCTTTTATGTGGAATCAAATAAATAAGTAAATAAATAACCAAACTCTTAGATGCAGAGAACAGACTGGTGGTTGACAGATGTGGAAGTTTGGGGGTAGAAGAAATGGGTGAACTGTTTATTTCATTTTGGTTTTTGCTTAAATAAATTGGATTTTTTTAAAAATTGTAATATTCTATTATAAATTATCTTTATATCTATATTCTGAAATAATAATAATTAATATTTATTAAACATTCTGTATGCACTAGGCACCTTGTTAAGCACTTTAATACATTTCATTTAATCTTCACAGCAAACTTGGGAGGTACTATATATCCCAGCTTACAGATTAAGAAACTAAGGCTCAGCCCTAGCTGGTTTGGCTCAGTGGATAGAGCATCAGCAGGCAGACTTAAGGGTCACAGGTTCAATTCCAATCAAGGACACATGCCTGAGTTGTAGGTTTGATCCCCAATAGGGGATATGCAGGAGGCAGCCAATCAATGCTTCTCTCTCTTCATTGATGTTTCTATCTCTCTTTCCCTCTCCCTTTCTCTCTGAAATCAATGAAGATATATTTTTAAAAAAGAGACTAAGGCTCAGAGAAAAATACACAATTGCTTAATAGTAGAGCTGATATTCATACCAAGGATGATGTGACCCCCAGAGACTGTGTTCATGACCATTACACCTTATTACATCCTTTAATAAACATACGCTTATAAATGTGAAAGATGATACCAGCATATTCTTACAGAAAGACTATGTCCTGGCTGATGTGGCTCAGTTGGTTGGGTGTCCTCCCCCCTGCACTGATGCACTGAAAGGTTGTTATTCCATTTCTGGTCAGGGCTTCAGGCTCAATCCCCAGTAAGGGATGTGCAGGAGGCAGCAGATCAATGTTTCACTCTCACTGGATGTTTCTCTCCCTCTTCCTTTTTCTCTCTCTAAAAACTAACAAAAAACATTTTTTAAAAAGAAAATTTAACCTCAGACATGAATTCCCAAATAGTTTTTCAAAACAGACATTTCTCATCCCTCCCTCACTATCTTATCAAAACATTAAGACATTCGTCTTTGCACTTTGTCATCTTTGGTAAGTTTTTTTTTTTGTTGTTTATTTTTTGTTTTGTTTTTTTCAGGGAGAAAGAGAAAGAAAAGAAACATCAATGATGAAAGAGAATCATCAATCCGCTACCTCCTGTACACTCCCTACTGGGGATTGAGCTGCAACCCTGGCATATGCCCTTGATCGGAATTGAACCCCAAGACTTCAGTCCACAGGCCACTCTATCCACTGAGCCAAACTGGATAGGGGTGGTAAGTTGTTTTGTTTTTTGTTTTTGTTTTTAATATTTCAGCATGATTCTTCAAGATAACCTATTAAGCAATCATCTTGCACATGTGTACTGTAGATATTTACACTAAATTAATTTAAATAACTGGTCACAATTTTTTTTCTAACCGAAAAATAAAGTGTTAAGTAAAACAAGACATTTTTTAAATTAATTCATGCCTCATTTTAAGTTCTAGGTAACTCAGAACAAAAGTCTTACCTTACTTAGAAATCTGTATCTTTCAGTTGAATGTTAAGTTAACCATATCTCTAAAGGTTGAATCTGAGTGTAAGAGGGAAAGATGATGAATGTAGTGGAAGTCAGAGACTATAGTCTAAGGTATATTTGATTACTTACTTAGATCAAGAAAACCAACGATATTATGCAGGCCTCCTTCCAAGTGTATTTCACCCAGATGAGGGTCCGTACAGGTTTAAAAGTCCAGAAATCAGAATGCCCAGTTAATTGAAAATGAAGCAGCTAAGCTTGACCTATGAGTGCACTCTAGTTCCCATGCTCCGGGCTTTGAAGTTTGCCTCTTCCTCTCCAGCCCCACTGTGGTTATCCCAGCAGAGAACCTGGAGCTGAGCTTGCAGGGTTAGGCAATAGTCTTTCATAGGCCTTGTCCCCACAGCTGTGTCTGGATCCAGGGCTTTAAGTTTCAGATTTCTTTTCATATGCATCATCAATACTGATCAATCACTCCTAGGATGCCAGTAATCCCAACTACCCTGTGGCAAAGGGGAAAATTACAAAAGACTTGACAAGGAATCTTAGTTTTATGTTTCTCCATTGGCTCCTGGCCACTGTTTTCATAAAGCAAAACTCTATGTGGCCACATGTACCACAAATGCCAAGTCTCTTCATGAAATCTTTCCTGATCTCTCTCAATCACATGTGATTTGTCCTCAACTTGAGCCCCTATAAAGCTTGACTATCCCAGCTGTCGCATGTCCACTTCAAGGACATTATATTTACTATTTCTTGGATTAAATTTCACCCACACCTTGACAGTGACTTTGAATAAATTGCTTAATCTTTCTGGGCAAAGCTTCTTTATTTGTAACATTTTCTTTGGGGGTGGGGGATGAAGAGTAGGATTAGCTATAATGTATGTAAAGTGCCTAGCTCAGTTCCTGAGATGTATTAAATATGTAATCAACGGTAGCTATTATTTTACATTTCTTACGACTCAGCTTATATTTTGCCTAACACTATAGTTAAAAGCTTTGTACACTTAATTCCATTAAAATGTGGACTGCATCTTATTCATTTCAATGTGCAGTAGAGATGTAGGCATTTAAGAGGCATTTGTTCATAAACATCCCTTGAATTTAAAGAAAATATTCAATGTTATTATATTTATTTTGACTCATATCAGTAACATTCTTCTAGATTGTGGCAAGGCAGTATATATGATAACCACATAGGTGACATTCAAAACAGACCTAATAACTTAAGGTATGTGCACTGGGATGATGCTTATTCTATGCAGATTGCTGCGAGACAGACGAGGGTTAAAAATCACTTTGGGGTAATGGAAGGGATTTTTCTGCAGGGAGCTGTCCCCCCATTCAGCTGTCATACCAGCTGTCACTGGCTGTGTCCTGGCAGACTCTTGGGGAAGCACAGCCTGGGTGTGCATGGATAAAAAAAGAGAACCCAGAAAGAGACAGTGAGGTTATGCTCTCTTCTCCAATTTCATTAACTCATTCCACCCACCCCCTTACATTATGCAAAAGCCAGGAAGCTAATAAGGTTACAGACTACTTATTTTTAGACTTAAAATGTAACTATAATATCACTTTGCCAAAGGGGGTCTGTCTGGACACTGACCCATAGATAAGGGCTTTCCCCACAGTGCCAATAACAAAAAATAAATGAAACAGTGAAAGGTGTGGGTTTAAAATTTTAAGGGAAAAAAATTGTTTTGAAAGAAATCTTAGCTGGGAAGGAAACCATATGTGAAAAAGTATTCATGAGATTCAATATGTGGGGCTATTCTATAGACTGACTTAACAAAAATAATTATACAGTCTGATTTACTTTCTAGTAACAGTTTCTTATTCATTCAATGCACAATTCCTGTTTTCCAGGAACGTAACTGACTAAATGTTTTTGTTTCCTTCCTGGAGAGTGACATTCAAATTTGATAGTAGTTATTGACCCAAGACCTTGAATTTCTATAACTTTCATAACTCTCTGATTAAGTAAGGATTTAGTTCAGCCCTGGTTGGTGTGCCTCAGTTGGTTGAGTATAGTTCCCAGCACTGAGGGGTTGCTGGTTGATTCCTTGTCAGGGCACCTGCAAGGGTTGAGGGGAGTGAGGGGCAGGGCGGCCTAGCCTATCAATGATGTTTCTCTCCCTTTCTAAAATCAATAAACATATTTAAAAGGGGGAAAGGACAAAAGGAAATAAAGGATTTAGTTCTAAGTGTAACACAAGCAACTCCGGTAATAATTGTTTATCAATAAATCTACAATACATAAATACATTTTTTTATTCACCCAAATCAGGTTACATATTTTTCAGTGGGTGATGATATACTAGAGTGATGATATACTAATTGTAACCCTATAATCCAGAAATGTCCACTTAGTACTCTAAAATTGTTTGTTGCAAAATTGCCAATGCATACACAACATGATATACATACTAAAATAGGTACTTTAAAGAGTTAAACTTTTATTGAAAATATAAAAGAATAGTCAAAATACCAGGAAAACTAATGGATTTTGCCTTTTAAAAAAATACAGTGAAAACTAACATAATGAATATGTTAAATTGCACACATTGGAATGGAAAAGTTTAGAATTTAGAGTTCTTTTCAACCCTATATTATAAAATTTTTAAATTGTATCTACAAATAGTTTGATGGGCATATTATTTGTTCTAGCCAATTCTATATAAAATACAACATTTTAATTTTAAACATTTATTCTTTGGCATGTTTGAAGGTATTGACTTTTTAAATTGTGTTAAAATGGCTTTAAAAATTCATAATCCCATTTAACATCTCGAAATGTATATCATCATGTGCCTTCACTGCAATGAGAAATCTGCAGGAGGAAAAGAAAAAATCCTGACATCCTCAATGAGCAGGGAAGTTGTTCTTCCTCTTATCAACTGCTTCACTCGTCAGCAAAACATAACTACCAAAGCTGAGCCGTGAGTCTATATATACTTAGGCCTGCAGTTCGGGGGAAGCCCTTCGTGACCAATCAGGACTCTCCTATTTATTGCGTCACACCTCCCCCCGGGGCGTGACGTCAAAGGCAATCCCAGGCCAGCCACGTGGGTTGGAGTAGTGTAGCGTTTCTGGGCAGCTATTTGGCAGACACCCGCAGCAGCGATCCCCAAGCGTGGAGGGCCGGGCAGAGCGGGGAGGGGAGGGCAGGGCAGGGCAGGGAGGGCCGACAGGGCTCCTACGCGCACCTCCGGGGAGCGTAGCTCTAGCAGCTCGCTCGCCTGGGAGGCGCGCGGGGCTGGGGAGTCCAAGTGCGAGCGCGGGCGTTTGGGGGGATGGAGGGAGAGGCACGGGGGAAGCTGGCACCTAAGGCTGTGTAATAGGAGCCGGGTCTGGTAAAGCCTCCTCCCCAGGAACCGCCTCTCCGCTCCCAGCTCCTCTTTCCAGCCTTAATTATCCTTTCAGCACCGTTTCCCCTCGGCTGCGTTTCCTTGGCTGGAGGAAAAAAGCCTCCCTCGCCTCCCCATTCTCACCCTCACACAGACCCTCCTTTCAGATCCGCCCTCCTGTTCGCAGGGACCCGTTTCGGAGCCCAGGCGCACGCTGGGCGGGAACCAGCATGACGAATTCCGCCCAAGGTGTTGATTATCCATCCCAACCCAGCCTCTGGCTCGCCTCCCACCTTCGCCAGAGGATCTCCGAGACCCCCGCCCGAACCCCCGTGTAGGGCGCTCGGGACTGCGCCCCCCAAACCTCCCTCCCGGCCGTGCCCCGCGCTGCAGCTGCGGAAAGAGGCTCCCCAGCGAGCTTGGTGCCACGTCGGAATTGGCTCCCGGGACGCTGCAGCTGCCCGCTCGCCGCGCGCGGTCCCCCAGCCGCCCAGCCCCGGGCAGGCGGGCCCGCAGAGGGAAGGAGAGATGCGCGCCTTCCTCCCGCTAGGAGCTGGGGCCGCCACCGCTGGCGTCAGGGACCCCGTGCCTGGTGAAGGCTTCCAGAGCCGGGCTCCGTCCGCACAGACCCAGCCTGACACTTTAATGGGGTGCAGGGAGTGCATGGGAGGGGGGACTGCAGAAGGAGGGGGGAGTGGCCGAATGAGGTCGGTAGCGGCGAGGAAGTCGGGAAGTACCCTCCTTCTTGGGGTCCCAGCGAGGAACCCCGACCGTTTTAACCCTTTACATCACAAGTAAGAAGCGGGCTTTCCACTTGGAAGTAAAACGCGCTGGGCAGCTCCCGGGTTTTCCTTCCCCACATCGAGTGTGTGGGAAAAAGAAGAAAAGGGGACGGGAAGGAGAAGAAGGCGGCCGTCTGAAAAGCATTTTTCCTTTACAACAGTGGAAATCCTTGTTTCCTAATTCGGGAGCCCCTCTGCAGCTCCGGAAGATGCGGAATGGAAAAGTACATCCCGGGGCGCGCAGTCTGCGCCGGGCAGAGAAGTTACCTGTGCGCCCAGCAGGGCAGCGGGTTTCTGGAGAGCGCCGCAGGGGTGGGCAAAGATAAGGTTGCTAAGCCTGACAGTGATCTGCAATGTCCACTGCTTTTCCGTCTGTTGGAAATGTTCGGACCTCAAACTTTTCTGTGGAAAACTGACTATAAAGATTTAAAAAAAAAAAAAAGACACCTAGGGGATCATTTCTTCACTGTCCCTGGCCTATTCGAGCACCCTCGTCCTTCACCACATCGCGCCAGGATATAACGTACCTTGTTCAGCTCTTGGTCATAAAGTTGTCCTCAGCCTGTCTGTGTGGTCCCGGAGGGCCGGTGGCGGGCAGTTTCCAGAATTGAGGTAATAAGAAATCAGATGAATTTGAGACGACCGGCCAAAAAAAATAAAAAGTTTAAAAACAACATTTAAAGAAAGATGCGGGGAGCCTTAAAAGATTTGATTCTTCCCCCACTTTACAAGGAAATTTCACCAATATTCTCGGATATTTCCGCTGCACTTAACTCTCCTGATTCTTAAAAAAAAAAAGGTACTTTAAAAATAAATTAAAAAATTTTTAAAATTTATTATTCTTTTTGCTCCAGTCCTTCTCCCCTGGTATCGGGGAAATCTCTTCTCTTTTTCGTATAGGAAAAAAAAAAAAAGTCCCGTGAAAACTCAGCAGAACCCAGGAAGCGCAGAATCAGGAGAAAGTCTTTGGCTGGGACTGGTTCAAGTCCCTGGTTCAATGGGCTGCTGGGAGCCAGGATTGGGTAATTCTTTCCAGACGTCTTGACTTCTCCTTCCTCGCTGCTGTTGCCTTTCTGCCTCCTCCAACTTACGGGGGTCTTAACTAGTGAGCTGGTGGGTGTTTTAATAGGGCGGAGGAGGGAGTGGGGGGTGAGGGGAGTGGAGAAGGGAGGTGCGGACTGGGGAACCCGGAGGGGCGGGCGGGCCGGCGGGAGGCGGGGAGAGCGAGAGAAAAATTGGCCATTCAAAGCCCTTTCTGAGCTGGAGGCCGGTTTTAAACTCCAATGAATTCAATTAACTTGATTGCTAACGTGTGCAGAGAGATGCAGGGCACTCATGCTGGCCACCACCTGAGTCCCTCCTTTCTCCAGGGGTGGAGCGGGGAGGCCACGCTTTGTAGACATCCCTGGTTCCTGTCCTCGTTACAAGGATCCCCTCTTTGCGACCAACTCTCCTCCGTAGTGTTCAAGTAATTTGCTTTAAGGCCAAGTGGTACCCTTAGGCTAAGTAACCGCTCTGGGGAGAGCGAGCTGGAGGAGTGTGTGTGTGTGTGTGTGTGTGTGTGTGTGTGTGTGTGTGTGTACATGCCCGGGAGTCTCTAAAAAGCCGGCGACTGGTCCATTCACTACTTGTTAACCCTTTCTTCCCTCCAACTCAGAAGTTTCTGAATTGATGTATCCAAACCCCCCTTCCAAAGTCGTTTCCGCCTTGGGTGGGCGCGAAAAGTGGAAACATAATTGTGAAGTGTGTGTGTGTGTGTATGTGTGAGTGTGTGTGTGTTTTCTTAACCTGCTCCCCTTATGTAAAAAATATGCTAACAGCATGCATTATAAATAAAATTTAATAAAAAATAAAACAGCCCTCCGGAGGACTCGAAAATAGCGCCCTTTTAAAAAAGCATTTCTAAGGTAATGGCTTAAGTGGCTTTTGCTTCTTGCGAGCCTTTTAGGAAGAGGAGTCAAAATACTTATTTGCTTCGAGGTGGTCTTTTCTCATCTCTCTCCCATTGTCCCGAGGCTGAAAGGGTTCGTTTTCTCGGTTCCCTTTTTACCTCCTTTATTTCCTTTTGGTCCTCGCCAACAACCCTCCTAATGACTTACAATGGGCAGTAGGTGGCACTGTTTGGGAAAAAATGAATGAGTTTACACATAACTAAAGTGGCCTCTGGAGATTCTGTGGCCTCTGCAGATTTTTTTTTCTTTCCAAGGTTCCTCTGAGGTATGGGCTTCTTTCGAACTCTATCAAGCCTTGAAAACTAGATTATTGCTCCTTATCACATATCTTAGACAATAATGACGAACTCAAAACAAAATAAAAGTCAAGTCGACTGGAAGGGATGCTTTATAATACGTCATTCAGGGTGTGGTGTTGGGGGGATGTGATTAGAGGGCAAATATTTTATTGCAATACCAGGTAGTCAGCCAACTCAGTACCCAAGGGCCAACTGTAAGGTACTACCCATTTCGAACCCTGCCCCCCGCCTCCCAATCCCCCCTCCTCCCCAAAGACCAACCCCGACAGGGCTGTTACACCTCTGGCAAGCATTACCTTGGCCTGGTGACTTCACATCGCTCTAGGGAGACCCACTTACCAATTTCCCTCTACAAACCTTTAAGGCTTCTTTCACCCTTTGAACCCTGCATTGGTGGTTCAACTCTCAAGGAACTGGCTTAAATTTCAGAGCACCATTTCATCCCACTTAATCAGATTCTCCCTTTCATATTATTATAGTAGTTTTAAGTGCTAAATTATGATTTGAAATATATAACTTACATACTCTTACATATCATGTGGATCACACTGATTTAGGGGTAGGGTGGAAGTTATGGATGTCAAGAGTCTAGTTTTTTGGGACCCCACAAGAACTTAATTAACCTCAGCTATACCCTTCCGTGAATTTTATACGTAATGCAGGATTGCAGGGCTTGGTTGCATTTAACTGTTCCTGTGGAAATAGTTAAGCAATGAGAATGTTTAGTAAAACCCGGTTTTTTTATTAAGCAAAATCACATTTGTTGTTTACCTCCTTGTACTTGTGATTCACGGCCCATAAAGTCAAAGCAAATTGTTTGTGGGTGAATTTAAAAGCTAATTACACATCCATGCATTTCTATCAATTTCAGCCCCAGCCCCCAACCCCCAGCCCACCTCTGCTCCCCCACCCTCATCCCCCCCCCAAAAAAAAAGAGAATAGGGAAAAAACTAAAAGGATTTAAAGCTGGAGGTGAAATATTAGCATATTTCTTAGGGAGGTCTGAAATTCAAATCCCACCTTTGATGTGGGATTGTGTGATGTGGGCTATTTGTGTGATCCTGGGAGTGTGTTTTACCACTCTAGACCTTTATTTCCTCATTGATAAATGAAAAAAAAAAAAACCTGCTTTACAGAGCTGTTATGTTAATATATTAGCATAGTGCCTAAACTCTACACTTAGGAAATCTTCCTAATATAACCATTGTGGCTGTTCAAAAATCTTTAGCAACTTCCTCCTGGCTTCCGATTCCTTAAAAATTATTTTTTATATGCATTAACTGAAGTTTCATCCTACAAGCTCTAATTTGACCTACTTAAGCTTTCCACAGTCTCCTCACTAATTCTCATAGATTTATGTAGATGTAATTATTCTATGTATCTCTGGGTACACCCCAAACCTTCACATTTAACCAAGATTCCTTTCTGAGTCCCAGGCCTGAATTATGTCTTCTAACCATCTAGCAGCAAATTAGGAGACCTGAGATTCAGTTTCACAAATAAACTATGGCACCAACAAACTGAATAACATTTGATAAGCAATTAAAAGTGTCGTTTCTGTTTTAAACATTAGCTGTTTGGATCAGAAGGTGATAGATGTTTTTGGTTTTGACATCTTAAGTCATCCCTAATCCAACCAGTACCTATTGTTTCAACTATATTAGATGCCATAGCAAAGAACTTCAGAAGTAGGAGTGCTACTTGAGTCAGTGTGAGGTCACAGTATGTTGTTGCTAATCTCCTCCTGACACAACACAAAACAAGTGTTCTTATGTCTAATAAACAAAGGATTTAGTACCTTCATGCTTCTCTGTATAAGTAATTCTCAAGGGTTTTTTTTTTTTTTTGGTGTAAAGGATCTTTATACACTCTTAAAAATTATTGAGAACTTCAAAAAACTTGCTTATAAGGGATATATCAATACTTACCATATTAAAATATAAAAGCTCACTGGGAAAATGTTAAGTATTTATTAATTCCATTTGAGACAATAATAAATGCAATGACTTGTTACTTCAATAACAATTTTTAGTGAAATGTGACATTTTTCATTTTTCCAAATCTCTACTATCTGACTTAATAGATGTCAGCTTACTTTCATGTCTGCTGCCTTTTTTGTTATTTTGATATATATCAAATCATTTGGCCTCAAACATTATATGTAATTGGGAAATGAAGTATTTTAATACTCTCTTATATATTCTTTTTAGATATACATAAAAATTGAAAAATAGTAATTCTTAATAAGTTGTAAAGTTGAATCTAAAACAATAGAAATGAAACGTGTACTCTTGCATTAAAATCTGTTGGTATATCTTACACATTAAGTACATATTTTACAATCACTTATGAATTTATAATAGATGTTGATTATTTAGAAAATATCAATGAGTTATGCAGATTTTTCAAGTGTTGATATATTTCATTACTTCATATTTTAAAAAACAATCATTAAATTCACCACCAATCTCACCCAAAAAAGTCTTCACATATTGGAAAGCTGTTATAGTTTTGGCAGCAAATACAGTTTTCAAAATTTATAATTTTCTCTTGAAAGCTTAGATAGGTCGTCGGGTGGTACAGTTGGTTAGAGCATTATCTCTATACAGCAAGATTGTGGGTTTGATGCTCAGTCAGGGCACATAAAAGAATCAACCAATGAATGCATAAATAAGTGGAACAACCAATCTCTTTCTTTCTCTCACAAATCAGTCAATAATAAAAAATTTAAATACCATTAAGAAAGCTCAGATAGTATCACTAGCAACAAATACTGTCTATTGTTTCTACTGGAGTGACAAGTTCATGAAATGAACAGTGCACTTCATACATTTTTCAAGAAAATCAAATGTCTTCCAAATATCTAAATCCGAATAACAGTAGTTTGTTCATTAGTTGTTCTTTCAAGTAAAAATGACATTTCATGATAAAAGTGGCCAGCTCAGTCACATCAAAGAATGCTATGATGGTTCAGTTTGGTGCCACTGTCCTATTTCAAGCTAAAGTACTTGCAGCTTATTCGCCATTATTTTTGCACTATTGATACTGTTGTAATCACCCCAGTTATTCATTAACTGGAAAGAAATGAAGGGAAGGCCAATATTATAGCCATCCCCAGTAAAGTCTAAATGACCTAAAGAGGGTGCTTGCCTGTCAGTCATACTTTTGAACAGGCGTGAGCCAGAGTAGGTATGTAGGCGTGGCCACTGGGAGCAAGGGAAGATTTGATATTTAAGTTCCTAAACAAAAGTGTTCTCTCTCTCTTGCTTGCTCTCCTGTTGCTAAAGGCCTGACTTCTGACTCCTGGCTTGTGGGCTCTCATGCTCTGTTCACTCACATGGCCCATAGCTATGAGGGTCTCACATACATGACTAATGGACTTTAACTTGATGTTATACCGGACTCAGTTCCACCATGGGATGGACACTTTGGACACAGGCTTTGCTTTCAGCTTTGCTGAGTCCCCAGCTGCAGTTTTTCCCGGACTGGTTTAAGGGAAATGAGACTTTTAACTCTGCACAAATAAAAATCACTCTCTCTCCTGTGTGAGTCTTAGGAAATGCTTTTTTTCAGGAATCATAAGAACCCCCAGCACCAAGCAAGGAAAGAGATCCCCCACCTCCACTGGTACACACCCCACTTCCACTGATAACTCTTTACATATAAATGTCAACAAAGTATAAGATGAAAATAATTTTTATATTATTATACAAATAGTGTTGATCTGTGGATGCCCTGAAAGGGTCTAGGAGTCCCCAAGGGTCTACAGACCACAATTTGGGTAATATTAAACATAGAGGTCCAGTGCATGGATTCATGCATGAAGGGTCAGGGGGTGGTCCCTCAGTCTGGTCTGCACGGATCAGGCCAAAATTGGCTTCCCAACAACCCCCAACGGGTCCTGTATTGCAAGAGGGCACAGGCCAAACTGAGGGACCCCACAGGTGCACAATTGGGGTCAGGAAGAGAGAGGGGATGTTGGCTAGCCAGGGAGGGACCGTAGAAAAGCTCTAGGCCATGTCTGGCCCATCTTGCCCAGTCCCAATTGGCCAGACCCCAGCAGCAAACTAACCTACCAGTTGGAGCATCTGCCCCCTGATGATCAGTGCATGTCATAGTGATTGGTCGAATGGTCGGACACTTAGCATATTAGGCTTTTATTATATAGGATATCAAAGGTAGCAATGTACAAACATGGGTGTTTTCCTTTAAGAAAAACAGATAAAGTGTTTCATATTGAGATCTAACAGTGAGAAGAGAGATATTAGTAGTAAACCTGTCATATGAAGCATGACTATATAGAATGACATATAGGACAGAAAACCTGCCAGACATTGGAAAACTTTTATAGGGCTATATATATGTGAGATTTTACATGTTTTCTATGACCCTAAGACTATACACTGGGGAGTGGGGGAAGGGGGTAAAACACAACATATTCCAGCTTCAAGAAAGGTAGAATTTTGTAAAAGGCTGAGTTGTGCAAAAATGGAAAGAAATTGATCTTGAATTTAGTTTTTTAGCTGCTGGTTTGGATAATGCAAAGGGCTTCCCAGTGCCACATAGAGATTGGATTACTTGACTTTTAGTGTTAACTCCAAGGCTGAACTCTTGAAGCTCTAGGGTTAATTCAGACAAAATTTTGAAGAGGGCATGACTATGTTTATTATTAGATTTGAAGATGTGGATAGAGTATATAATGAAACATCAGATACCCAGAAATTAGAATGAACAGATTGGAAGAGATCAAATTACTTGTTGTTTCATTGATTTAGGTAGAGAGCATAATTTTATTTCTCATCAGAGATTTTGAAGATCTTACTATATCATAGGTAGCATAGTAATTTATCCAATTGTTGATCATTTCAAAGTAGATTCTGAATATTATTAAAGCTATGTTTAAGAATTCCCCAAAATGAAAGGAAAGGGAGAAAAGTCCAAACATTATCAGATATTCTCTCTTTGTCTCTCAACATATCTTTCCATGGATAAGAAAACTAACTTTAAAATATTATGACTTAGTCTAAACCCTAAAAGATGGCTATTCAAAAGAACTTGAGATTAATAATTGTGAATTGATTAACAACAAAATCCCACAAACCTGAATAATTTATTTAAAAAAAAAGAGAAAATCTTATATTTAGGAAATTCACCTTAAATTATTGAATAAACATGTGAGAGCTTTATTTTCATATTATTATACTATTTAAATTTTAAGAATCATCTCCAAATCTATCTGTGTTTTTAAATGGAGGGGCAAGGGGAATTTATTTTACATAGCCTAAATGGTAGGTTTATCTTTTGCATTTTTCTGACCCATGTTATAGAAAACCACAAAACTAATATCCTTTATTTAAATGCTTTATTTTGTCAACCCGGGTTTAATACTTTATATGACAAATTAATAAAAGCAGAAAGTGCTACTCAGGGTGAAAGTCTGTAATCCAATTGTCCCTCGCTATTTTAATAGTCTCTATTGCAATAACTAAGGAGATTTTGAAATGTATGTCGTTGTCCACAAGCAACTGCTAATAGTCTTGACTGTGGAAATAGATCAAGTAATTACATAATTTACATAAATAAACTTCCTTGGAGGTTGTGTGGCATTTCATATGCTTCCTGAAAAGCTTAACTAACCTTTCTAGCTTCTCAAAACCTTAAAAGAGATATTCGTAATTTCTGAAAACTAGTTTATTTCTTATTAAAGGGGATGGTTATTAAAGTTTTATAAGTAGAAGAAATATATTTCTATACAATTTCAGAAGGTTCACAGATTGTTTCTCCCAAAATCTGTTCCTGGACAGATTAAAAATTTCCTTCCCAAGAGAAGCATTGTGCAGTCTTGGAAAATACTATGAAACCCTAAATCTTCCTAATTAATTAGAAGTCACATCATATATTTAAAGGTTTAAAAAGAAGGCAAAGGGAGAAGAAAACTAAGCAAACCTATTTTTTCTGAATTCACAATAAATTTGTTTAATACATTAATTAGGAGTGATCTCAGATGAAGGGAGATTTAGGTATTTGGCAGAAAGCTATTCAAGGGAAATAGGAATCTGGGAATGTAAAATTATGTTCTCCTCTTTCCTTGGGCATAGATTTTATATTTCCAGGAGGCCAAAAAAATCCACACTACTACCAAGATTCCAGGTTAAGAAGCCTACTTTTGAATACATATAAGTGGATGAAATCCTAGGGAGGAAAAATCTGAAGCAATTTAGAAAAGAGAGACTTCCTACCTTTATCCAAGAGAGCCTTTAGTTCCAAGACCGAATTAGCAGTATTACCATTTCAATGGCACCTGAGGGCTGGTACTGCCACTCTCAGTCCTAAAAATGCCATTCAAAAGTGTGACTCCTTTCTTGCATTTAGTCACATCCTGCCTACTATGGATAGGGTAACTTGAGGATCAAAGCAAGCAATTGTGATGCTATTAGAAATGAATTACATTTTTCTGAATTATAGGAATGCTCTCTCCCTTTAGCACTTTAAAATTGAGTAATTTTAAATTTCAGAGTTCAATACAGATTGGAGTGGGTCTGAGAACATTGTGTGTAATGGTTCCATTTTTATATTATGCTTAAGCCAGGAACCAGGACATACGTATTTTGATTTTGTTCTTGACTCACCTTTTGCAGATAGCACCTGTTATTTGTTCACACCAAGTTTGCTGGACTTCTAATTAAGCAATTTGGGTAATAGTCTCATTGTTTGTTTTGAAAAGTCAGGTGATTCCAAATATCAGAGGTGAAAATAAATTTAAAGTTGTATTTCTCAAAGTGTGGATCATCTGGCTGCTTTTAAATATATATTCCCTGTCCAAACCCCAGATCTCTTTATCAGAATTTGTAATGGTAAGTTGTGGGGCAATACCTATTTTGAAAGCTTCCTCAGATAATTCTTATGCACTATGAAGCTTTACTTTTGCTTTAGAAATGTCCTAGATGAAGAAATTACTTTCCTGGGCTTTTTACCCACAGTTCTTTAAAATTACACTTTTGTACTTTAATCTACTTTGATAATGAAAGGGTAACAATGCCTTCTGTTGTTATTGTTTTTGCCAAATACAATTGTGAATTTTAAAGAATTTCTCTACTTAATGACAGTATATTGTAAACATAAAATTTATACAACCAATAAGTTATCTGCTGGCCTATTAATCCCGTGATTTCTAGAACAGAGGATACAACATCAAGTATAAAACTAAGGTTCTAGACTCAAACTATTTGTTTGGAGTACCACCACATGTAACATCTGTGGTCTTGGATAGATTGCTTAATCTCGCTAAATTTCAGTTGCTCTCTGTTTAAAGTGAGAATATTACAGGACAGAGAGAGTTTGTCCACCTGGACATTAAACAACCAGAATAGCAATGGAAAAATGCTAGCTATTTCATTATGAACTAGAGGCCTGGTACACAAATTCGTACACCATTAGAGTCCTTCAGCCTGGCCTGTGCCCTCTCGCAATCCAGGAGCCCTCAGGTGGGTGTCACACTGCCAGTTTTGGCCCAATCCCCTCAGGCCAGGCTAAGGGATCCTACCGGTGAAATTCATGCACTGGGCCTCTAGCATGCATATAAGATCTTTGGTTAATTTCTTTCTGTCCTTCCCTTTCCCCCGCTTCCCTCTGAGATTCATCAGTCTGTTCTATGTTTCCATGCCTGTGCATTGAGCGTTTTCCCTCTGATGGTCAGTATCCATCACAGCTACCATTTAAACAATTGAGTGGTCAAACAGTCAACTGGTCAGGGTTTTTATACACTGAGTGGCCATATTATTATGATTTCTGAACTCATAATAATTTGGCCACTCAGTGTGTGTGTGTGTGTGTGTGTGTGTGTGTGTGTGTGTGTGTGTGTGTTTTGAGGCCCGGTGCATGAATTCGTGCATGGGTAGGGTCCAGCCAGCCTGGCCAGGGGAAGGGGACATGGATGGTTGGCCAGCCTGCCTGCTGGTTGAACTCCTGGTCTAGGGGACAATTGTATATTAGTCTTTTATTATGTAGGATATACACTCAGTGACCAGATTATTATGCATTCAGAGATCATAATAATATGGCCACTCAGTGTATATATACTAGTAGATGGTGCCACCCAGGAGAATGGGAAGCTAAAGCTCAAAAGCCCAAACTCTCAGATCCAGGGTTTGGGGTGGATTTTTAAAAAATATATATTTTATTGATTTTTTACAGAGAGGAAGAGAGAGGGACAGAGAGCCAGAAACACTGATGAAAGAGAAACACAGATCAGCCACCTCCTGCACACCTTCCACCAGGGATGTGCCCGCAACCAAGGTACATGCCCTTGACCAGAATCGAACCTGGGACCCTGCAGTCCACAGGTGGATGCCCCATCCACTGAGCCAAACTGGTCAGGGCTGGGGTGGATTTTTTAAGAGTATAAGGGAGACAGGTATTCGAAAGCACTAAAAAGGCAAATTTTATTTGAAGAACCTTGGAGCTTAGCAAGGTTGGTAAAGGGATATCAACACAAGATCTTCCTGGACAATGAACTCTTTGCTTCAGAAAAGGTTGTGGTATTCAGGTCTGGTTGTATCTGTCCTTTGGTTCCATGGAGTGGGAAAGGAGCAAGACTTTGGTTCTGGATGCAGCTGGAAGTCAAAGTTCTCTCCTCTGCATGTACTTTGGTTGTATAACTTGCAGTTTTTGTCTGTTGTCTCTAAAAAGCAGCTCTGTAAAACAAGACAGGACCATTTTTTAAAAATGTGTTTTTATTGATTTCAGAGAGGAAGGGAGAGGGAGAGAGAGAAACATCAGTGATGAGAGAGAATCATTAAATGGCTTCCTCCTACATGCCCCACATTGGGATCAAGCCTGCAACCTGGGCATATGCCCTGACCAGGAATCTATGACCTCCTGGTTCATAGGTCAAAGCTCAACCACTGAGCCATGCTGGCTGGGCTAAGACAGGACCATTTTGAGCTGGTTCTATGGTTTCAGGAATGGTGGTAAAATCTTCACTTAGAAGATCATGGTGGGATAAATAAAATTATTCATCTATAGCTCTGATACATGTATAATAAATGTCAATCATCATTATTGGTGGTGTTGAAACTAGTTGAAAAACAGGTGCCCAAGAACTCACTTCTTGGTTGCAATGGAGCTGTTCAGTTTCTCCTGTTGTGGTAGGCTTCCTAGATTTCCAGATTATGCTTATGAGGAAGAGAGTAAAAAGCAAGATGGAGTCACTATAGTCAAGCTGCTAACTTACTAAAATCAAGTAACTTGAGTTGTAAGGAAACAATGTTATTCTTGTTTTAACTAGCCTGAGAAATCAAAGTTTTTAACTTTCCAGTCCTGTATCAAGTGAAGGGAAGGGAAAAGAAGAGAAGGGAAGGGAAGGGAAGGGAAGGAAAAGGGAGAGGAAGTTAAAAAGTTTGATTTCTCAGGCTAGTTAAAACAAGATTATCCAGACCACCTGTCTTCCAGAGGACTATCATATTAGACCAATCCAGAGGCTGAGAAGGCAGGACTGAAAATTCTCAGTAATGTACATTTTACTCTAAGAATTCTTAGCTCTTCTTTCTTTTTCAGAACATTGTGGGTATTGTCTAGTTATATTTACACTTTTCAAGCTCTAAGACTCTTGAATAATTTTTTTTATGTTTTCATTAATTTTAAAAAGAGAGGGAGAGGAAGAGAGAGATAGAGAGATCGATGAGAGAGAACCATCCATCGGCTACTTCCTGCATGCCTCTCATTAAGGATTGAGCCACCAAATCTGGCATGTGCCCCGGCTGAGAATCGAACCAATGACCTCTTGATGCATGGGTCACTGAGCCACACTGGCCAGGTGAAATTTGTATTATTCATTTCTAGCGAAGTCTCCAGATTCTTTTTGAGTTGTTTGATCCGCAAAAATTAAAACAACAACAACAACAAAAAAACACCTTTCAAGTCTTCTTGAAGACTGAAAAGTCAGAGTTTGTTTTTTAATTTCTAAAGAAAATTCTTTTAATGTACTACCTAAGCACTAGCAGTAAATATGTACTTCAGAAGGAATTTTCTGATGTATGAGTATTAACCGAGTCTACCTAAATTATAGAAAGTCCTATGTTTAAGAAAAATTAAAAATCAATTTAAAAATACTTCTTTCAAACAGTTGAACGTTCTTTCTCTACCATAATGTATTTACCCAGGAAAAGTAACTTAGGTGGGGCATCTGGTTTTCAGCACACTCTTGCTTTACACCCTTGTTTCCAGCTAAATGTTCTGAGGTGTTGAGAGGACAAGTGACTGGCCCTGGTCACACACAATGAGTCAGTGATTCAGGCCAGATTGAATAAAAAAATTCTATGCCAGGACTTCTGGTAAGTTCCTTTGGTAGGAATGTCCAAAAATAAATGGTTAACTAAATATAAATCTTCACACTTCTGTTTTTAAAACAAAGAGAAGTATACATTTGCTATTTTTCATATCTTTATTTAAATTTCTAAATAAGCTAACTTGTACATGGTTTCCCAGCTCTCTTCCGAAGAACTGAATTTATGCTGTTCGACTTGCTATGTTGCATTGGAAGTATAGCAGAAGAGGTTTTCTCTGGGAAATTCTGGCCAATTTGATTTCCTCTCTGACATTTGTCCTCAGATTGAGTCATTGTGTTCATTATTACCAAGTATTTATTCGCCACAAATCTTATCGAGCACCTACTATGGGCCATAGTCTTGCCATTTAACATTTACAGTACAAGAGTACTAATAAAGGCTCACACTTCGTATGTCTTGTTAAAGGAAAAAAACCACAGACCCAAAATGGCATCACTTGGGTTGAAAGCCCATGATACCACGCCTAGCTTTAATACATGACCTAATTGCAGTTTCAGCCTCTCCCAGAAGTGTAACTTTAACCAACCAGTCTGAAATTTTCTGGCCAAACACCAGTAAGGTAATCTGTTCTGGGAGCCCTCTCCATTTCCCATAGAAAGAAAAGGCAATCTGCATGACACAAATTCTTCTTGTTCTTTTTCCCTGAAGAAACATATCCTGGCCCCCAAATAAGCCTGTGTTAATAGCTCCCTTATTTTGCATTCTGTAAAACATTTCAGAGTGCCCTTCTAGTTGCTTAATTGCAATGCTGCTCTATTCATGAATCAACTAATGAAATCCGTTAGATCTTCATATTTACTTGGTTGTCTTTTGTTTATTAGCAGTCTAAACGCCTAATATTCATAAATCAAGTTGCCAAAGTAATGAATAAAATTCTTCTTTTCCACTTTGACAAATATATCTTCATAAAAATGTATAAATCAGGTTTCATATTGAGAATTTTCTAACACCTCAATGTGTCTAGTGCAAGACCATACTACCAGCCACCAGTACCCCACTTGTGTAAAAGGCTTTGAGCCTCCAGTGAGGGTTCAAACCTAAGGATCTTGGCCCTTCTGTCAAGATTTAATTAACTGGCACAAATGCTGCCCTAAGATATTGCTGGTAAGGTTTCTCAATAAAATCTCTGCCTTCTGACTTTAAAAAAATATCTGAACTGGGTAAACAGGGCAGACCTGTTTGGGGGATGGACAGGTAGTTACTTGGGCCCACTCAGCTTTGGTAGTTAAAACCTTTGTTTTAATACCATCAATGTGCTTTTTATTTATCCCATTTAAACAATAATATTAAATAATAATAATTCCTGACCTATTGGGCAAATCCTGTGACCCTTCTTTCTACTTTCTCTTGCTTCATCTCTATCAGTATTTTAAAATATGTATCTCATTATGCAACCTGATGTTCCAAGATTTCTTCTTTTATTATTTATTGCTGGTTAGAGAACATTGTTTGGCCATTTTGGGGAGGGGGGGTAAGTCTGCCAGGGACAAATTAGTTTTCCTTTATTTGAGAACATCTCAATTTCTCCTTTCATTCTTTTTTTGAAATATGTGTGTTTTTTTTTTTTTTAATTGTGGATTTGAGAGAGAGAGAGGAAGGGAGAGGGAGAGAGAGATAGAAACATCAATGATGAGAGAGAATCATTGACTGGCTGCCTTCTGCACGCCCCACACTGGGAATGGAGACAGCAACCCAGGCATGTGCCCCAACCGGGTATTGAACCATGACCTCCTGATTCATAGGTCAATGCTCAACCACACAGGCCTGGCTGAAGTGGAGCAATTTTTAAATCCAAAATTATCAGTTTTACTAGGCTGTTTGGCCAAAGAGAGGAGACTTCAGGGGAGGTGTTTGTTTGTTTGTTTGACTTTGTGGACTTTTAGGTGGACAGCTTCTTCAGCCCTATGTCTGAGATATGTGACATTAAAAGAGACAGCCAGAAACTTATCCTCTAGCCAGTCTGCCTTCTTCCTTCACCTTTCAAGGTTTTTATTTGTTTCTCTTATGTATCATTTTCAAGATTTTTAGTTGTGTTTAGTAGGAGGAATAGGGAAAAGTATATCTACTCAACAGTCTTAGAAATTGAAGTTTTCTCCATTTTTGATAACTATTATTGTGATTACTTACTTTATTAAATTATACATAAATTAACAAATCATAATATGTGTGTGTGGTGGGAATAAATGGAGACATAAAAGCTAACATTGTTTAAAATAATTGCTATCAAGTTAGGTGTGAATGTATAGATGAGAAATTATTAAAAATATTGAAGGTTTCTGCATTGAGATTATGTTCCAAGCATTCTAAAGTTCTCCCTCTAAGGAAACCCAAACTAGAAATTATAGAAGTTGTATTACTAATAAGCCTTATGAAAGATTATACAGATTAGTTGTTATATCCCTCCCTCCTCCCCAAAATGCCATAATTGTACATCAAAAGACTGTCAATGTGTTTATATCTATTATTTTTAACTTTCGAAATCTTAATTAGGAAGGATAGGAGAGATAGCATCCTCTGTATACTGTTTGAATTTGATTTCTTATATCCCTTTCAATGAACTGAACTGGAAAAGTTAAGTTGTCTCCTAGAAATTTTAGATTTTTTTTAATGAATTACATCATTATTGACTAAATGCTAAAGGGCTTTGGTAGGTAACTGACAAAATTTTACCTGAAGAACCATTTTAAGTTATTATCAATAAGTTTGTAACTTATATTTTATGAGACCTAGTCCTTATTTTGCATTTGCGCATGCACACACACACACATGAGAATATGCTTTATAAAACAAAGCTAGCTATAATCTTGCACCTGCAACTTCTGGGTGGCAATACTTGAATTACTTTGAAACCCATGTGATGAAGATGGTAATTTCTCTACTCTCTTTGGACAGTGAAACAGATGCTGTCTTAAACTTCAAAGGGATGTGACTACTTTTTGAGTTTCATTAATGAACAACAACTTTTCACAGCCTGCTTTAAAAAAATCTAACAAAACATACAAAGGAAAAAGACCAATGAGGAATCCATCAGTCTTTTCCTTCTGAAATGTTTTTTAGGGATAGAGAGGAAGTCAAACTCAAAACATTTGATCATTCCCAGGAAACTGGACTGAACTGTATTTATTGCTTTTCTAATTCAACAGGTCATTCTGTGGTCCCACATCTTGATGAGGGGTCCAGTCGTATCAAGGGAAGATGATCTGTGCGAGATAACTCTTTAGTTAAAGAGTTTGATGGAGAAAAATATAAAAACTGTTGGTGACGAATATTTCCATCTTTGTCCTTTTTACTTGCTTATCTAATTCTGGCTATTGAGTTTAGTTCAGGTATTAACTCCTGTTTGAAAAGAGTACACAAAGAAAATAATAAAAACTAAATAATTTTGAGTATTTTGGCAGAATAGGTAGGTTCTGAAGAGAACAAAGTTGGTGATTAATGATCTAACTCAATTTTTTTTTAAAAAAAAATTCAATGCTGTTAGACACTTTTACATTTCTGTAACATGGATATATCAGAGAAGTTTTTGTGTTTTTTTTTTAATCAAAATTCTTCACTTGTTAATATCCTACCCACAATTGTATATATCTTCAAGAGAAGCATGGATTAGAATATCAGCTGAATATTTAGTAGCTGATCTTCTTGAGCAAATAACATTTCCAACTTTTGGGTTTTTTTTTTTAATGAACCTATACTAATAAATGCATAATATGCAATCAACCAAATGACTGAATAGCAGAGTGACTGTCCAGGTGAGCATGCTATGACACACACTGCTCAGCCATGGCCAGTATAATGCAATTGGCTAGGGGGCCCTGCCATCACCCCACAATCACCCACAGAAGGAGGCCCAGGCTACACTCCCTCTGTGAGATGATCAATCTGGGAGTCCTGCCATCAATCCCCCACAGAGGGAGGTCCAGACCAGCCAAGTGAACACATCCTGTGCCTGTGGCCCACAGAGGGAGGCAACCGGTGGCAGGAGAGGGGGAGCAGCACCACACAGATGGCAAGCAGTGGCAGCAGCCCAGGCAGGGCCAGCTGCGGGCAGCCAGGGGAAGGAAAGTCCCAACAGGCCCTGATTGCTGGCCAGGCCTAGGGACCCTACTCAATGGGGCCCTGATTATGAGAAGACGCAGGCTGAGGGACATACACCAACCCCGCATGCATGAATTTAATGCACGGAGCCTCCAATATGATAATGAAGGCCTACAATTCCTTAATCAAAACTCAGACTCAATTGTGCTTTGGAATTTAGAAGAAAAATATTTTTTATGTGTAAACTTTTAGTGAGGAAGTATTTCAGTAGAATCGGATATTCATTAGACCCCTACTTAAAATTTTTTTTTAATGCACCATGAGTAATATATAATTGAATAAAACTATCTTTGCCGTCTATGGGCTTACTCTTCTATAAAACAGATGCTGATGACTAGAGTACATTATTAAGTTTCATTATAAAGTCTCAAAATTCTATGGAAGGTCGGTAGGAGAAAATAAATTCTGATGGAATGGGGTTATTAAAAAATTATAAGGGGAAATTTCATTTTCATTAATTTTTCATGAACCCCTTTGTACTCTTTTAAATCCTTTTTTTGTGATTTTCTTTCTCTTTTGTGGAAAATGTTACAGTACTTCCTAATATGTCATTATGGATTCAAACCCTGTATGGATAGCACTTTTGTCAACCAAGTTCAGCCTCAGTGAAAAGCACCAAACACCACAGTCAATGGTAATGTTAAACTTACATGGTTACAGATGCTACTTTATTTATTTTATTTTTCCTAATAATTATATATATTTTAGTGGCCTGTTGAAGATAGCTTTATTAAGGAAGGTGTACTCTATATATTCTAATGTTGCAGGAGACCAAAGAAAATCAAGGACGCTTCTGAGAGAAAAAAAAAAAAAGGACACTGTTTAATACACTGGCAGACTCAGAGAACAGCCTTCCAAATGTGAGAGAAGGAACACGCATGGGGCCCTCCCTTTTATCTCCCTGTGGTCCTTGTCCCACAAAATGGATTATGCTTCTGGTCCTTTTCGCAAGTCTTGCAAGAAGACCCCCAAGTGTTGGGGGTCTCCAGGCCATATCTGATGGTCTGGCCTGGCGCCAGCATTAATAATCCTCCCTTTGGGCAGTGCACTGTCCACAGCCCAATGGCCTCTGTAACTGGTTCTTCAAGACCCGTATCTGGGAAAGAGGTAGTGACTTAATTATAGGTTATCAAGAATGTACACTGAACTTGCTGGCATGAATACAGATCACTATCCTTTAAATATCAGGGTTATATTGGAATTAGACCTTTTTAGCCTTCTCAATAACATTGATCTGTTTTAGGGGTATAATTCAATGATTTCAAGTAAATTTTCAGAGTTGTACAACTGTCACCACAATCCAGTTATAAAACCTGTCTATATTTTAAAAGGGTAGAATTTAGAAGTTTTGATTGGTAAAAGGCAACACAGTACAAATAATGTTAATATGTTATATTAACATTCTCAGGAGATATGGGATGATACTCTCTTAAATTTGTCTAGTGAATCATATAAATGTTTCACTAAACGGAAGAAGGTCTATAAATAACCTATGTCATTTCAAGTCCTATTTTTGCCTCCAAAATGGTTCAAGTCAAGTCATCCAATGAATTATGAAACACTTTCAGTGTTCTCAACTTCTTTATTTTGAAATTGCAGGTAAGGTATCATAGACCTCTAACTCTCAACTGACAGGGTCATTATGAGGATTAATAAGAAAAGGCAATACAGTGGTTAGCACAACACAGAATACACAATAGACTCTATTTGCCAGTATATGTATTTGTTGATAACTAATTAAACTACTATGTTAGAGAGAATGTGGTATATTAAAAAGTATCGTTTGTGTGGGCAGGAGACTTGGTTCCAGAATCCTCTGGTGTGAGATACTGGGTAAGCATGAGAGCTCACATTTAATACTTATTATGAATCAGGTCTGTGCACTTTATATATGTTAATTAGTTGAAAGTTTATATTAACCTTATCACATATACCTTATTATCATCCCCATTTTATAGATAATAAAGAAGCGGAAAGTTCAAACAACTTGTCTAGAGTCAACAGGACAATCAAGCAGTAGGAATAAGATTCAAACCCAGGCATTCTGTCTTCAAAACACTTCCTCTGAAATACGCTAATAACTTGTTTCCTAAATACCATTAGCATCGCTTAAACTCCCTAAGCTCTAGTTTTCTAATTTTTGAAATAAAGGAAGCATAACCTGCACAGTTTAATTCACTCAATGTTACAAACGCATAGAATTTGGAGCCAAAGGATCTTAAGTGGGTACATAGGCCAAATTTTAGTATTGTGAACCTAAAGAAACTAAGTTCTAGAAAGTAAGCATCATACTCAGGGTCACACAATCAATGTCAGGCCTAAAATCTGGTCCTATGGTTCCTAAAGAGACAATCATTGTTCAGTGCCAAAAAAACAACATTTCTAATAAGGATACACATCTCAATAATATAACCCAGTTTTTATATTTAGAGAATAAATAATGAAAACATTAGTCTATTTTATATTAGTACTATAAAAGAGAGATATAATAGAGTGCACTAGAAACACCAAAGACAATAGATTTAATATTGGGCAAATAGAAAAAGAGAAGGTTACTTTTGGACAGGTTTTTGAGGGATCAATAAGAGTTATTTTGATAACAAAGTTATTATGAGGCTAACAAAACTGTTTATTCAAATTACTGGCTCAGGATAGCACACTAAAATAAACAAGATGTCTACCTTCCTTGTTGATAAATTTCAGGCCACCTGAGCTCCAAACTGGAAGTTACAGTGACTAGGGTAGGACTGAAAACTTAAATTTTAGCAATGCGGGAATTCAAAGCTGGCCTCCCTCCGAAGTGCTATTTTGATATGAGGATTATTTTGAGCTGAACACAATTGACATCCTGCTTGCAATAATTTAAATGAAGGCCCTTGCCCATATTAAACTTGTCTCAGGTAAATTTAATTATTAGACCAGTCAAAAGAGCCTCAGGAGGATAGAGAAAATATTCTTCCTCTCCCACAGCTATTAGAATTGCTAGCTTTTTAAGCATCCAACTCAATAGAATGTTTTTGTCAGCTGGAGTTTTAGAAACATTAAGACATTTATTTGCTTCTGGTGCCCACATTAACTGTCAGTAGTTAGAAAACAGTTTTAATTCTTTCAGTTCCTTTGGTCCCCGTAAATAAAGTGGGAGTAAAAACAGGACCCTTTTCTTACGTTTATGTCATTATGGCCTTGTAGCATGCCTGAAACAGAGTAGAAACTTATTATCTATTTTTAACAATTAATGGTGCATTCATAAGTGTCAGGCAATATGCTAAGCATTTTATGTGCTTTTTTTATTTCAATCCTCACATCAGCCCTCTGAAAGAAGTACCACAATTCACCCAGTGACGTGAAATCTTAGACAGACCAAGAATATGTCTATCCAAAGACCCAAACTCATGCTCTCCATCTGTCTTCAAAATCTATGGCATTTTCAAGATGTCATGAATTTAATTACAACTATTTGCATAATTTTAAAGTGGCTCGTCATTTTCCCAATGTAAAATGTCTATTATAGAACTTGGTATATAATTTCAAAATGCTAGTTTGTATGCAATGAATAAGAGTGTTTATTTATTTTAAAGACAATTAAAAATCAATAAGAGGTCAATATTTTTTCAGGAAGAAAAGTTAAAATAGATACCAATGTGCACTGAGATGTTTTTAATGTACTAGTACTTTTTAGAAATAATAGGAGAGTCTTTTTCAATGTGTTTTTTAATCATGAAGCATTTTCTTTTTAAGTATTGCTTTTACCAAAAAAAAAAAAGGATTATTATATTAAAAGCGCTTTATAAAAGCCCTTTAAATGGACTTTTAACCACATGTGAACAATGCAGCCTTCTTTTCATTCTGCTTGCTTCCAAAACCAAACCTATGGATAGGGCTATGCTCTCCCAGAAGACACTTTCAGGATTAAAAATATCCAGAGAGTTGGAAAGTTCATACATATTCCAGTCAGCTTGTTGATTAAACCAACTCTGACTCCTTTTAAAAAAGAAAAGGGTAGGAAGAAACTATAAATCTCTAAAAATAAGGTAGGGTGGGTTCTTGGTACTAATTTGCATGTCTCTTCAATAGTACTTTTAAATCCTTTATAAAACTTTTAAGGCAGCCCCATGCTACTCAATTCTGTGTTTTGTTTTGTTTTTTAACTGTGCATCCGAAGAAACTAAACTGACCATGCATTTCCAGTAAATCACCAAATTACAAGGAAGTGAGAGTAAACAGAAGCAAGTGATTTCACAAATGGCTGTCAGTTCCAACTAAGTCAATCCAATGTGATCCCCCAAATGGGAAAGAGGACCACCATGTCCCCTCCATTGGGAGACTAAAAAAATGAAGATGGACTCTACTGACCAGACGTTCATTATTGAATAGAGGTAAGCCATAGGAGCCAACCAGGCAATTGTAGGCAGTGCTGTGAGGAAAGGGGTGAACAGGTTGCCATGGAATCACAGAGGCTGGGGAGACTTGTAACCTGTTGTATTTGGAAGGATTGGGGTTAGAGGGCTGTGGAAGGTAGATAGATGGTGGGGGAATCCAAGAAGATGTCATGGGGTCCTTGCATTCAGTTTGTATCTTGAATGAAATGATAGAATTTTTAAAGACTGGAAAGGAAGTAGCATTCAAAACAGAACGAGCCAAAACGGGTTTGGCTCAGTGGATGGAGCCTCAGCCTGTGGACTGAAGGGTCCCAGGTTCAATTCTAGTCAAGGGCATGTATCTTGGTCACAGTAGGGGTGTGTAGGAGGCAGCTGATGGATGCTTCTCTCGTCAATGTTTCTGGCTCTCTATCCCTCTCCTTTCCTCTCTATAAAAAATCAATAAAATACATTAAAAAAAACACACACGGAATGAAACGGTATTATAATCACAGCACGAAGGATACATTGGGGGAGACAAAGAAGGGTGTGGTCTGATTGCGGTGTAGTCTCAGTCAGAGGGTCCTGAGGCAGTTGCTCATTCAGCTCTTGACCTCCAGGTTAAATAATACGAAATTACTTCTGCATTTTTGTCAATTATCTTATGTCCGTGTGATAGTTATTTTGTTACAATCATCAACACTATAAATGTGTAAACTGCACATTACATAAATGTGTGAAATGTAATGTACATTTTACCCTTAACACAGCACTGAGGAGTGTTACTGTTATCTCCCATTTCCACGTGAAGAAATAGAGCTGTTAGGTAACTTGCCTGGAATCCAAAGGCAAGAACACTTTAGATTCTAGAGCCATATGCCTGGCTCCTAATGCATATTGAGGGCCTGTTATATGCCAAGCTCTTTGCTCAGCGCTGAAGTTACATACATAACTAAGAGTGACCAAGTCTCTGATACCTCTTCCTTTTTTTATTGTTTTATTTATCAATGAGAGAATGAGAGAGAAAGAAATATCAATTTGTTGTCCTATTATTTGTGCATTCATTGGTTGCTTCTTGTATGACCTCGGATGGAACCTGCAGCCTTGGTGTATCAGGATGATGCTCTAGCCAACTGAGTTACCTGGCCAGGGCTTATCAGGGACCGCTTCTTATTTCTCAAAAGGTTTCAGCAGCTTAGTTTAGATGGGAGAATAAAGCAAGTAGTAAAAAGCCAATTACACTCTTTGCTTTGCCTACATGTAATTAAGTGGTTAAAATGAAGGGGAGGAGGGTTAGGGAGAACTATCTGAGAAGGAAACAGAAAAAAGAGGTCAAAATGTCTGTTTGTCACAAGTACCGTAAGATGAGCTCATCAGACTGGCAGGATTATAATGTTACTAATGGGACATCCTGGGGAATGAAAAATAAACATGTATTAAATACTTGATATACTGCAAGCTACACGTTTTTACATGCATTGGTTCATGTAATTCTCACAATAAACTTGTGAAATAGGTATAAAGATCCCATTTTATAAAGGAGAAAAAATACAAAGTTTGACTAGTAATTGGAGACCACATTATAGGAATCCTTGAAGTCTGACGTGACCGTCTCTTCCCTCCTTTGAACTGGTAACTTCAGTTTGATCATTCTGCTGCAGCCCTGGCCTGTGTGGCTCAGTTGGTTGGGCCTTATTCTCTGCTCTGAAAGGTCACCAGTTCAATTCCCAGTCAGGCCAGATGCCAGGGTTGTGGGATCAATCCCTGGTAAGGGGTGTTCTGGAGGCAGCAGGTCGATGTTTCACTCTCACATTGATGTTTCTCCCTCTCTTCCTTTCCCTTTGTCTCTAAAATCTTAAAAACAAACAAACAAACAAAAACTCCAAACACAATAAAACATGCTGCTGCAGATTGGAAATGAGTATTTGAAACTATGGCAACCCCAGAAACATTCCAAACACAACAAATGAATGTGGGATGAAAGTGTGTCCAAGAACACAGGGCAAGGTTTGAGGGGCACTTCCTTAAAAGACTGGAGAGCTTAAGTGGAGGCTTGAATGTGAGCTCCCACATGGAAAAGCTGGGACTCTTTAGAAACAGAAAGGGAGTTTCTCTGAGAGAGTTGGAAATGAGTCACTCGACTGCAGAGATATGACTCAAGGAGCTGCTCTCTCAACTTCAACTTGCAATTTGTCTTCCTCAGGTTCAATCGTGACAATGCTAATCATAATTATTATTTATTGAACACAAACAATGCCAAACACCATGTTGGATCCTTTCCATATATTATCTGCAATTTTTCTGTCAACCCTTCAAGGTGAAAGTTATATCTGTTTTATGGACAAAAATGCTGTGGCCCTAAGAGTTTAAGTATCTTGTCTAGTTTACTCAAGATTAATAGAGCCAGGATTCCACTCATAATCTTTCCATTAAACCAGCTAGCTATTATTTCATTTTACTACGAGAAACCAGTGGACCACACTGAGGTCATGCAATCCAGTGAAAAGCAAATACATTGTTTCAGTTAACATGCAGCCTTGACCTAGCTGGTTTGGCTCAGTGGATAGAGCGTTAACCTGTGGACTAAAGGGTCTCAGGTTTGATTCTGGTCAAGGGCACATGCCTGGGTTGCAGGCTCAATCCCCAGTGGGAGGTATGCAGGAGGTAGCCAATCAAAGATTTTCTCTCATCATTGATGTTTTTAACTCTTTCTCCCTTTTTATTCTTTTCTGAAATTAATAAATATTTTTTAAAAAATAAAACAAAAAAACCATGCAGCCTTATTTCTGCTAACGGTGGCAATAAGCATCTGAGTTTACTGAGATGCTGAGAGAGGCATTTCATCCTTGTCCTGCTACTCCGTGGTGAAGGCATCCTTGTGCTGGGAGTAAGTTTCAGATCTCTGACTTTACTTCTCCATGTCTTGGTTTCATCATTTCTAACACAAGAATTGAGTTAGAAATTTAAGGTCTGTCACAGCTCTGTGACACTTTGCCTCTTTGCTTCCATATTCCATTTCCCACAAGACTGAACATCTCAACCAACATGGGTGGTATAGATTTTAGGTTCAGAACCTGTGATTTCTGGAGAATAAATACAGGAGCATTTCCCTATTTGTAAAGATAGTTTTTCTTTTTCCTTTCTTAAGGTGCCATTCGGAAGTGCTCCTCAGGCTGAAGAGATGAATGGAAAGCTCCTGGTTATCTTTAGGCTACCCAACTTCATGAACCTATCACTTTGCCCGACTTGATTGCCTACTGCCCTAAATAGTAGGCTAAAGCCATGGACCTCATGGCTTTATAGCTTCCTCACAAATCATCACAGATGAAAACCGGAAATGTAACAGAGAAAAGTATCTCCTTTCCCTAAGATAAAAAAAAAAAAAAGTTCTAAGAAGCTTGTCTGTTGAAGAGCACTTAAGAACACATCTTAAGGATCGTTGGAAATCCGCATTCTAACATGTCTCTCCCTATCTACCAGGCAGATTTGAAGGGGGTGCAGTCTGCATTCTCTCCTCTACACTCAACTGATAATGTAGACATGTCAGATTTTAAGCAACTGGCGGCATGCCTATATCAGGCTGTCTCAGAACTGGGAAGTGGGAAGAGGCAATTCAGGGGGTCAAGATATAATCTAGGTTCAAGCTGCACCAGGTCTCCAGCCAGATCCCGGCTCAGCCAGTGTCTAGACATGGCTGCCAAGTTTCCATCAGCTTTGCCATAATTAACATGTGCATAGACAGTCATTTCTTAGTAACAGAATACGAAGCCAAACAGGAAGGTAACTAACTAGCTGTTAGAGCTTGGGTTTCATTTCTGGGTAAATCAGTAGTCATCCCACAGAGACATTCTTTCTGTATATAATCTCAAAGCAGCTAAAAAGAAATGGACTGAAATAAGAGAAGGTGTGTTAGCAGCTGCTCTTAAATTTCCCCATCTTGTTAGGATTTGTCTTAGTTTGGGTTTTAGAATCTTTAAAGTAGCAGTTGCCATGTTCAACTTTCAGTAACCCCATAAATCCGGAAATAGCTAATGTGATTCATCTGGGAATCAGTTATGGTAATGATCTGTGTCCACATGTTGGTTTTATAGCCATACCTATTCCAAGAGCTGTGTTCTGTGAAAGGTGGCAAGTCACAATCTCTGCACCCCCTGAGTCACTGCTGCTTACCCATGTAACACCTATGATCTAGACTGATTTTGAAGTTGGCCTGTCTTTTAGGCTGTGGGCCAAGTTTAAACCTCCAGGGCAGGAGTGAGGGTGAGAGTGTGGGAAGGGGGTGGTCTGCTCATTCAGATGAGTAAAAAGTGAATCAACCATGAGTAAGAAGCCCTTTAAAGGGTGAGCAGATTATAAAAATTCCAAAGGATTATTTACACAAACTACCTTTGTGATAGAAAGCCTGAAGTTTTTGTGAAGATGAAAGAGTGAAAGTTCTAGCTAAGCTGACACATTTTCCCTCTTCCTTTTCAAAAACTTTATCACCTTTATCTTAATTCACCAAACATCTACTGAGGATCTGCTATGTAAAAAGTTCTCCCTAATCAGGAGTTTCAAATATGAAAGGGACAAGTTGCCTGCTCACTCAAGGCTCACCGTCCAGTGGGAACAGATACATACATATGTATTTCTAAATCAGGGTAACCTGGTATGAGAGCAGAAATAATTTTTTCTTGGGATCTTTCTCTGATCTTTCAAACATGAGGTGATGACCCCTCATCTGGAAACCTATAACTCACTGTATTCATGACAAAAAATGCCTATCATCTACCAATATCCAGTCTCCCCTCCCTTCTTTTTAGTAACAGAATGCCAATTTTATTTGGGATAATACTATACTGTACATATGCTAGAATAATACATTTCCCATCATTCTTTGCAACTAGATGTGGCCATGTGACTATTTTGTGGCCAATAGAATATGAGTGTACCACGTGAAACTTCCTGAAAGCTGCTTAAAGGAAGCTGATTGGGTTGGGAATTCTTGTTTTATTTTTTTGTATTCCTCCTTGAGATACCCTGAAACATAGATGTGCTGGCTATGTACCCAAAAGCCGTCTTGGACTCTAAGTTGATCCCGAGAATGGAAGCTTAGTACTGAGGATAGCAAAGTAAAAAACAGAAGAAGCCTGGATCCCTGAGAAGTTTGTGGAGCTGCCATGTAAGATCTAGTCTATTCTATTGCCAGGATTATTTGTTTTTTACATGAGAGAGAAATAAATACATAGCTTTAAAAAGCTATACTGGTTTTTCCCTTAACTGTAAGCAAAATTAATGATAACTAATATATCTAATGTAAAAATACACTGCACAACTGCTTATTTGGTTTTCCGATTCTCCACATATAAAGATTTTAATATTTTTAATGAAATAGATCATGTTTATTTAATCCTTTATGTAAAGATTTATAGATTAAGTTGTGAAGTGAAAGAATTATTCAATTGGATTGAATACATTTCATAAGGAAAGATTTATTGAAAATTGGAAATGGGATGTGAGAGTATAACAGAACTCAAATAACTTTAAGCAACTGAAAAGAAAATTCAGGACAGGTTCGTTGGAGAAGAGTGGGAGTTTGGTCATGAATATACTAAGTTTCAGCTGTTACTGACTTCCTGGCTTTCAGGGGTCTTGTCAAGCTGGATCTTGGAGAGGTGCTGCCTTATTCCTTAACTCAAGGGGATGTGTCTCTAATGATTCTCCTAGACACCTGCAGCAAGTATTTAGGAGAATATGACAAGACAAGACTTCTCCCCAGTCTTTGCCATACATTTTGCCTAAAATAGCAACTTTTCTGTCACTCCTGGAATATTTTGTGAAGTAATTCATGGAATAACTATGGAGTCTTCCATGTTAAAACTTACCCATGCTATCCATGACCAGTTAATCAGCAAGCATGCAGTACATCAGCACTTCAATGACAGATTTGTCAACCCTACTTTTACATTTAAAAAGCAAAGGGCAGGCCCTTATTCCCTGCTTGTAACTTTCTTCTTAAACAAAAGTCCCCAGATGTGATTTTCTGACGAACAAAGCTTTCTCAAAACTTGCAATTAGAGAAGTAGATAGAAGGCAGTCAGGTATTCTTTTGGTTTTACTGTGACTAACAGGAGAGGTAGTGATTATAACAACATTCACATCCACTTTCTTATAAAAGAAATTCTTTTCTTATAGTATCTTTATTATTTGGAAGCTGACTCATTCAATCTAGAAATGATCTAAGTAGAGCCAGTTGTAGTCACTTCCTTTTCAGGTCTTTTTTCTTCTCATCCATATGCCAATAGACAAAAAATAATTTTCTTTTATATATTCTTTTCATTGATTTTTTTTAGAGGGAGAGGGAGAGGGAGAGAGAAACATCAATGTGAGAGCAAAACTTTGATCAGCTGCCTCCTGCATGTCCAGATTCAGCTTGCAACCTGGGTATGTGCCCTGCCCGGAATCCAACCAGTAACCTTTGGTGCATAGGATGACACCCAACCAACTGAGCCACACCAGCCAAAGCAATTATTATCTTTAAACAGTCCTCTTTGCAACTTGTTAGGAAACACAACAAAAAGATTGCTAAGACAATGAAGGCAAATACATTGACTAAAGGTAAAGTCTGAGATTTTTGTGAAAATCTACACATTTCATTCATGCCCTAACTGTGATTTTTCCTGGCATAATTGCTCTGTGTAAGATAACAAGCCATATACTCTGAAGCTGCCTCAAACATAATTATCTTTTCGATAATGTTTATTTAACAAACATTTCTTGAGGACTTACTTTTAAGAGTTGATGGATGAATGAATAAATATTTGCCTTCCTTTTCCAAGTGCACTTGCTTAATGGAAGTGCCAACAACTGCTCCCATGGATGACTAGAGTAACTACTCAACTGAACTTCTTTCTCCAAACCCACTGGCATTTATATTGCTTGACTGGCACATCTTTCAAAAATTTTTTGAAGTCCAGCGGGTGTGGCTCAGTGGTTGAGTGTTAACCCATGAACAGGGTCACAGTTATCTCTTGTCTTTTTTATAATGGCCATCCTAACTGATGTGAGGTGATATTTCATTGTGGTTTTGATTTGCATTCCCTGATGATTAGTGATGTTGAGCATCTTTTCATATATGTATCTGTCATTTGGAAAAATGAAGGTCCTTTGCCTATTTTTAATAGTATTATATACTTATTTGCTATTAAGTATATGTGTTCCTTACAGATTTTAGATATTAACCCCTTATTAAAGAATGGTTTTCTCCTAAAAGCTGTACTGTATGCTTTAATTTACCTCCTCAAAGTGAAAATTAGGTCACTGAAAATTATATAGGACATCAACAGAAAAGGGAATCATTGCTCCTTAGTTGCTAGAATGATCAAAATCAATTTTCAGGGGGGAAAAAACATACATTTTACTCTTTCCTCTTGACATTCAATAATTGAGTTCATGCATAAATAGCCCCCCCACACACACACACATGCTTAAACTTAATTTATAATGAGCTATTTTGTAGTACATAGTAATCCTTTCCAGTCCTTTAAAATGTAACCACTAAATTAAACAGAAACTAAAAGCATCTTGACTCTTTCCTGGCACTCTTATAGTAAGCAAATTTGCACAAAAATATAAGGTATATTTTATTTTAGCAAATTGCAGCTGAACAACAGGAGAAAAATATAATGTTAGGGTTGCCAAAGGAGGGATGCACGAGGCCAAAAGAAGTAAAGAATTATGAAGTTATTAAGTCATCTGAAAAATCAGATGGGCTGAGCCCCAAAATGGCACCAGCACCCAGAGATGGTCCAGAGAGGGGAGATAATGGTCTTAGCAAGTGGAATGTGGTCAGTTCCCCAGGTAAGGGGATGAGGGTGGAGGTGTTTGATTTAATTATTGGATCAGACCAAACATACAAAGAGAAGAAAGACGTAAATTGTAAAAATGATCATTTTCTGAATGCAAAAAGAAGTGGGATATTTGTAAAAATAGTGTATTTATATACACATATATATCGTATTTGGTGTTATATCCTATTCTGTTAAAAATCTTTGACAATATTTAGGAAATCACTTAAGGACCTTCTTTTTTTTTTTTTTTTTTTTTGAAGGAATGGAAGGTGCCAGGAATTTCACCTTTGCATATAATGATATAATGTCAGAGTGCTGTATATTTCTTAATACATCCAGAGAGGAAAGAAATTGGTCAAGCTAAGCAACAATGAAATCAGTCATGCTATATGCCATATTTTATCAATTATAATTCAGGTATGCATAACCATTTTAAGTTCTTTACTAAAATAGAGTTACATGTGGATATCTACATGTAAACTTTACAATAAAGTTGTGCTGTTTGACCAGAATATCATCTGGACAGATGTCTATGTCATAAGAATAGATAAATTCTAAAAAGTGGGTCAGGGGTTATCCAGGTTGAATAGCTGTGATTAGAAAAATCTGGTTGGGAAAGAGTAGACCTTGTGTAACACATGTAAAAAAAAAAAAGTGAGAGATATTTTTTAAGAGACAGTAATCGTGATAAAAATCCATTCATACGCTCATTAATGAAATATGTACTCATTTCCTAACTGTACTAATTTATATCCTTCTAAATGCAGTGCTCTGTGCTAATTCTATGTGAGCATGTTAGAAGATATGTTGAAGTGATGCCTGGAAACATGTTCTAGGTCATCTGGCTTTACACCTATGGAGTAAGAATGTGATCTATCTTCCATAAACCCTCAATTTTGAGGACCTTGATTTAACAGACTTCAAATTTAAGGAACAGAACTTCCAGTCCATATGTCATATGTGAAAATTAACCAAGATTTGCTTTTAACAGGTTATTTTTTGGTTATTAATTCCCTGTTATTTTTAACAAATTTTTGTTCATATGTTGGTAAAAACACTACAATAGTTTCACCAAGATAAATAAATATTATATATCTACAACCGTTGACTACATATTTAAATCCAAGAGTCACCGCTGGTAATGTTTTGGCAAATGATTATCACATGATCATACCTCACCACCAGCAGTGATTAGTTCTGTTGTCACATTCTAAGTCCTTCCAGCCGATGTTCCCACATGTTCTAAGCCATCTGTTTACTCATGATGAGTGGTGAATGCACACATTTACTGTAACTATTCAGTATAAAATTAAAACTACAGTAATACATATAGAAATTAAACTTTTCATACATACTTAATTTTAATTACAGAAACATGTCTACAACATAAGTAAAAATAGGTAAACTTGTCAATTTTTAAAATTATTTTGTATTTTTTTAACTTTATTGTTGAGATTATTATAGATGTCTCCCTTTTTTCCCCCTTATAATTCACCTCCACTTGGTTCCCACCCCACCATAGGTAATGCATACATGCATATAAGATCTTTGTCTAATCTCTTCCCATTCCCCCACCCTCTTCCCTCTGAGAATCATCAGTCTATTCCATTTCCATGCCCCTTATTCTATTCCATTCACCAGTTTATTCTATTCATCAGATTTTTTGTTTGATTTTTAGATCAAATTGTTGGTAGGTATGTATTCATTGCCACTTTGCTGTTCTATTTTTAAAAAATATATATTTCATTGATTTTTTACAGAGAGGAAGGGAGAAGGATAGAGAGTTAGAAACATCGATGAGAGAGAAACATTAATCAGCTGCCTCTTGCACACTCCCTACTGGGTATGTGTCCACAACCAAGGTACATGCCCTTGACAGAATCATACTTGGGACCTTGAGTCCACAGGCTGATGCTCTATCCACTAAGCCAAACCGGCTAGGACTGCTGTTCTATTTTTTATCATTATCTTTTTCTTCTTCCTCTTCTTAAAGAATACCCTTCTATTATCCTATCTAATAAAAAAGTAATATGCAAATTGACCACACCCCCACTACACCAACAAGTCACGCCCACTCACCACACCCACCCACCCATCAATAAGAGCGAGTATGCAAATTAACCTAACCAAAATGGCGGTTAATTTGCATATCCTGGTGCAGAGTGAAGGCTGAAGGTAGCATAGAAGGGAGCCAAGTGCTGCAGAAGGGAGGAAAGCTGCCAGAAGCAAGCAAGTGGGGCAGTGGAAAGGGGAGGGAAGCAGGTTGGGCTGCTGAGAAGGGAGGGAAGCTGGCCAGGCAGCAGAGACCCCAGCAGGAAGCCCTAATGAAGGAATCTTCCTGCAATGGGTCTCCAGTTTCGTGTAACACTGGTAGTGATGAACTCCTTTAGCTTTTTCTTATCTGTGAAACTCTTGATCTGTCCTTCAATTCTAAAAGATAACTTTGCTTGATAGAATAATCTTGGTTTTAGGTATTTGCTATTCATCACTTTGAATATTTTTGGCCACTCCTGTCTGGCCTGCATAGTGTTTGTTGAGAAATCAGTTGACAGTAATGTGGGCACTCCCTTGTAGATAACTAACTGCTTTTCTCTTGCTACTTTTAAGATTCTCTTTTTGTCTTTAGCCCTTGGCATTTTAATTATGATGTGTCTTGGTGTGGTCCTTTTTGGCTTCCTCTTGTTTGGGGTTCTCTGTGCTTCTTGGAGTTATAAGTCTATTTCTTTCACCAGGTAGGGTAAGTTTTTAAAAATTATTTCTTCAAATAGGTTTTCAGTACCTTGCTCTCTCTCTTCTTCTGGAACCCCCATAATTTGGATGTTGGTACACCTGAAGTTGTCCCAGAGGCTCCTTACACTATCTTCATATTTTTGTATTATTTTTCTTTTTGCTCTTCTGGTTGGGTGTTTTTTGCTTCCTTGTATTTCAAATCATTGATTTGATTCTCAGGATTCTTTAGTCTACTGTTGCATCCTTGTATATTATTCTTCATTTCAGTCAGTGCACACTTAATTTCTGGTTGGTCCTTTTCCATTTTATTTATTTATTCTTGGCATTCTCACTAAGATACTTGAAAATCTCACTAAGTCCCATGGAGGTTTCTAGAAGATTCTTGAGTAACTTTATGACTGTAGTTTTAAACTCTATATCCAGTAGTTTGCTTGCTTCCATTTCATTTGTGACATATTTCTTTGTCTACACATTTTGGCTGCTTCCCTGTGTTTGTTTCTATGTATTGGGTAGACCTGCTATGTCTCCTTGAGTTGGTAGAGTGGTCTTGTGTAGTAAGCGTTCAATAGGACCCAGTATCTCTGACTCCCCAATCATCTGGGGTAGACACTCTAGGTGCACCCCTGTGTGGGCTGTGTGCACAGTCTTATTGTAGTTGAGCCTTGATTGCTGTTGGTGTCACTGGGAGGAATTGATCTCCAGGCCAATTGGCTGTGGGGACCAGCTGCAACTATAGTGGGAGAACTGGTGTGCAGTAGACCCTTATGGTGCAGGACTTGCTTCAGTGGGGCTTTGGTGCTCACTGAGTTTGCCCCTTGAGTGTGTTGATTATGGATGTGTAGAGTTGTAATCTGGTATGGTCTGACATGACCACTGGTACATTGGGTCTCCAGGGAAGTGCAAAGTTAGCCACTGCCTAGGACCATCCAGCAGGAGCTACGGAGGGGTCTGCAGATTCCTCCTCTTTGTATCAGGTTTAGAAGGCCCAGACAAGGTCCAGCTGTGAAGCAAGCCAGGCTGGTGCTGGTGCTGGCTTGGGCCTTTTATTGATAGGTCTGGGGCTTCCTGACCCAGCTGCAGCTTGTTTGGCAGGTTATAGCCTAAACAAGGCTAGGCCATTTTATATGCAAAAGCCATTGCCCACTGCATGGGTGGGGTTGTAAATTGGATGGGGCGGAGTCTCAGGGAATCATTAGGGCAAACAGAAATGGCTGCCAGTCAGCCTTGTGACCAAACCGGGGAAGTCTCAGCACAGGAAAATGACTGCTGCAAACACCTTTGTCTGAAGAAAGCCGCCCGGAGTTCCTGCTTGTAAGTTCAGTTCATGGTGCTGCCCTTTTAAGAAGAGCAGCTGGGTCTCCAGCAACCTCTGTGTCACTGAACCCCACTGGTTTTTACATTTGTAGTTCTTACTGCCCGTAGGGATTTCTCTTCCCAGCTCTGGGACTCTGGGCTGGGCGTCTGGTGTGGGGCTGAGGCCCCTTGCTGCTCAGGCAGCCTCTGCAGAGAGGATCTCCCTCCCCAATAAAAAAGTGGCCCACGTGGGTGACGCCGGCCAGTTCTTCGCCTCCACAGCTCCTACCAGTCTCAGAGTGCTTACTTCTTTACTTTTCTGGTTGTAATATTCCCATTCAGCCAGCTTTCCGGCAGTTCTAGCTGATGGTTGTTCTGTATTTCAATTGTAATTTTGATGTGGTTGGGGAAGGCAGTCAGTACAAGCGTTTGCTTATGCTGCCATCTTGGTTCCTTCTAATTTGTCAATTTTTTAACATACACATTTGGAAAACCCACTTTGGCCAGAAGCATTCAGTTTTTGTGGTTTTACTGTACTATGATACAGAAAAAAAATCAGCAAAATGTGTTTGAATCTTCTTGTTCTAGAACAGCATTCCTTATTCATTTTCCAAAGCTTATCATGTCTTCAGAGCATAAATCTAACTCAAGTGATTAGGTTGCTGCTCTCCCCATTTCATGTTCAAGAACATATTCTGGCTACTTTGACTTCATTCTCAGGTGTTATTTGGAAAATATTTACATAATATAACAGGCCGGTGGTTGGCAAATTGCAGCTTTCGAGCCACATGCAGCTCTGGAGCCACAGTTTGCTGCTCTGTTGACTAATGAGTTTGCCACTCTGTTGACTAATAGGGGCTTAATCACAAGGAACAATAACAGCCTGTAATTATTGGAATGGAGAGTGTATGTCAGTGGATGGCAAACCGCAGCTCCAGTTTGCCGACCACTGATTTAGGGTGCTGGCTGCTGTTATCTCCTACTAATCAAACCTTAACAGTCTGCACACTCTACTGAAGCACCTACTCATTTGGAGGAAATAGCAGAAGAAAGCTCTACTAGGGGCTTAATCACAAGGAACATCAACAGCCTGTAATTATTGGAATCAAGAGTCTAGGTCAGTGCTTGGCAAACTCATTAGTCAACAGGGCGGCAAACCACAGCTCCCGTGCTGCCTGTGGCTCGAGAGCCGCAGTTTGCTGACCACTGCTACGTGATTGTGTAGTTTAAGGCACAGATGAAAAGTATCTACTTGATTTAGAGCAGAGACTACTGAGTGACCACTCCCTTCCTGACCACTGCCAGTTTTGTTGTGTATGTGTGTGTGTGTGTGTGTGTGTGTGTGTGTGTGTGTGTGATCAATGGCTTCTTATTCTAGACCTGGAGATAAGCAAGAGGAGGTGGCATAGTTATGGGTTAGTTATGTTACTGAGAATAAATCAAAGTCACAGAGTAGGAAAGAGGCTTTGTAACTATGGGAATCCGGTAAACTTCTGAAAGATGTGATAACTGGGCAAAGAGAACTTTGTTTTTATTAGTAGGTTTCTGTATTAGGCAACCCTCTGAATGAAGAAGATAAAATCCAATTCAAAGTTGTTTTAAAAAGGCATCGGTATTGGCAAGTTTCAGCTAGTATTTTCTTTAAGTATGCCTAGATTAAGACACTTAAGCCATGTGGCATGTTAAAAATGTTAAGAGTTTGAGTAAAATTCATTTTCAATCAGGCAGGGCCCAAGCAGAAGTAGGTAGGAGCACTCCCCCCACAGGAGCCAAGGGAAAGACTTACATAGAAAAAATATAGAAGCAAAGAGGAAATTGTTTGATTGGCTGTAGCTTACAGCCTAGTAGGCTGTTTGTGATTGGTTGTCCCTAACATTTTTTTAAAAGTATATTTTTATTGATTTCAGAAAGAAAGGGAGAGGGAGATAGAAACATCAATGATGAGAGAGAATCTTTGATCAGCTGCCTCCTGCACGCCCCCTACTGGTGATCAAGTCTGCAACCCAGGCATGTTCCCTGACAGGGAATGGAACCGTGACCTCCTGGTCAACACTCAACCACTGAGTCACATAGGCCAGGTTGTCCCTAACATTTTGATTCTCTAACCTTGAGGCATTTACAGGCTTAAATTTGGATTTGCTTTTGCAGGGTACTACAGCATTAACATTACAACCACCTCGGTCCAGTGGTTAGCAAAGGACAGCTCGCAGGCCACAGTTTGCGGCTCTGTTGACTACTGAGGTTGCCAACCACTGACCTAAACTCTCGATTCCAATAATTACAGGCTGCTGTTGTTCCTTGTGATTAAGCCCCTGTCCCAGTGGTCGGCAAACTCATTAGTCAACAGAACGGCAAACTGCGGCTCACAAGCTGCATGTGGCTTGCGAGCTGCAGTTTGCTGACCACTGCCTTAGTCTAATGGCCTGCTTGCTTAATCAACTTAACACATCATCATGATTCTGTCTCCCCTGCCTTTCCTGGTTGGACAATTGTCGTAATTATCTGCTTTTAAAGCAGCTGCCATTCTCCTCCCCAGCTCCTTACACAACTACCACCGTGACAAGAAGATGACAAGCATTTCTGTATCACAGTTGGAAAATGGCTGGCTCTAATTATAAAAGTTAATGCATACCTTGAAAACTTAAAACAATTTTTTAAAATTTATTTTTAGAGAGGGAGGAAGAGAGAGAAAAACACTGATTTGAGAGCAAGACATCTATCTGATGCCTACTTCACACATTCTACTTGGGATCAAGCCTGAAATCCGGGCATATGCCCTGACGGGGAATAGAACTGGCAACTCTTTGGTGCACGGGTGACACCCAGTGAACAACACCAGCCAGGGCTTGAAAGCTTCTTATTCCTAAAACAATCCCTTATCAGGATGATAGTGGAAAAACCCCAGGAAGTAAGGGAGAGAAAGAGATTGGTTAAACTGAACCTTTAAGAGTAGAGTCTGGTAAAATAAATAAATAATAACTAAATAAATCAATATTAGTATGGTGGTGAATGCATGTTGAAAAGAATGTGGGTTTGCAAGGCATGATTATTTCTTTGGGTTATTACTGATAATTCTAAGAAGGATCCCCAAAATGATTTTATTGTTTTTACTTTATCTTAACTGTCACAGTATAGTCAAGAAACTTTATTGAGATCCTGGCCCCACCTATTCTATGGCTTTTCCTTTTCCTACTGTATCATTCATCCCTGAATATCAATAGATTTTAATATATGATGCTGATATCAAAAAGCTAGAAAGCAGCCAGGATCACTCTTTCCTTCCCTTTGTTACTCTCTTTTAGATGTTAGCCACTCTGATGCTTGTGGAATCTTTTCTCCATATCATCTTACTCTTTTTATTTTCCTGATATAATTTTTATTGTTATTTCACCAACATATGGTCATATCAAGTACAAGATTTCCTTATATTTATAGAGTTCAAGCTTGAGTGCTTCTGGATTATTGTCCAAGGTGATCGAGTGATTAAGGACAATATTCATTGGTTACTTGCTGCATTCCCAACACCAACCTAAGCTCTTTGTATGTATTGTTTCATTGAACCCACTAAACAACACCAAAACAGGATGTGTGATGGTCTTTGTCTCTCTTTATAGATGAGGAAAGTGAGGCAGAAAACAGTTAAGTAACCTGACTGAAGTGGCTCTTTATAAGTCGAGGACTGGGATTTGAATGCAGGCAGCCTAGCATGAGAGCAAATGTTGGATAACATTGCTTCTCAGCAAGACCTAAGGCCGCAGTGAAGGGCTAGGCTGCAAAAACTGAGGGCTGTGGGCCAGAGATGTATTTACAGATGGAGACAAGAATCTGCCCTCAACTGATAGGGTGGTCTCAGAAGAAGGGACAGAAAGATAGAGATCCTTCTGGACATGAGATAAAAATCCATCTGAGAGCCAGAGGAAATAAAGCAACAGAAACAAAGTGTTGCTAGTATTGGGCAAGTATTAAGTAAGCCCTTCAGATAAACAGAGTAAGTCAGATTGGAAGGTCTGGAGGACTAGCTGGAGAGGAAAGGCAACAGCTTGTTGCTATAGTTTCATATGGCCAGCATGATATATCTGTATTGCGTCAGTGGGCGGGGAACTTGAGGTGTTTAATGACTGGGATGTTTAGGTTCAATCTGAGTGATATATCTCATGCCAGCATTGGCGTTTATAAACCTAAACTTCATTCAGCATGAAACACACACACACACACACACACACACACACACACACACACACTCCTGCCTTTGTTTGGTACACTTGTCCTCATGCTATCTTCTTTTGTGCCGTATGTTTCGTAACAGCTCACACTAGGATTTGATGCTTTTTTCATGAATGACTTTATTTCAGAGGTGTCTCCTTGCATCTGTTAGATAAAGGAGGATTGACAGAATCTCAAACAACAAAACTGCAGTCAATAACCAGAGAATACAACGCTACACATCTTTTTAAACATCAAACTCCTAAAAGCTGTACTGTGTACAGGATAAAATTTTTCACCTTCTACAAGAAGATAATGTAGGTGACTGAAAAGGAAATAATTGCTGAACAGTCTCTAGAAGGATTTAAAACAATTTATTGGGGGGAAACATACATTTTAATTCTTCTCCTTGACATTCAGTAATTGAGTTTGCATAACACACACACACACACACAAAAAAAAATCTGCTTCAACTTAGTTTACAATGACCCGTTTTCCAATATATATGTCATATCCAAGTTTTTCCAAAACTCAGCTTAATTGGAAGGTATATTCATGAATTTCCAGAGTGTTGATTTAAATAATATTATCAGTGTCATCAATATTACTTGAGATTCTGTGGAACATAACTCATGGTATACAATGAACTCTGCATTAAGATTCAAAGTGGCACAAGTATTGCCTATAAATATCATCTCTCAATTTGTAAATCACCAGGGCACAGTGACAATTTGGCCCGACTATAGCTGTGTCTGAAAGAAGTACTTTTCCTTTTGTGTAATAAGGAATCTGCTAGCATGAGAACTCCTTTTCCTCCTTTTAGTTTATTTTTAAAAATCATTTATTAATTTTCCCTCTGGTAAAAGTAATTCCAGAGTTTGCCTTTTCTTTTTCTCTTTTGTGGAGGAAGGGATCACTTTTTAACTTTGCAGGCAGTTCCCTTAGTCATTCTAGGCAGCCAGCCAATGAAATATAGACTAAACAACACAGAGGATATTAATTTTACCTCACTATACATGCCCACAGCTAGTGATGCATAAAGTCTTCATTCCAGAACTGACAATAAAAGGGTTGTGCAATTGTCTAGAGCCCAACGTCACTTCTTTTTTCTAAGGGAGTTGGAAGGAGATAAGAGAACAGACCTTGGGGAATAATTGTAAAATGGCTAAATAGTGATGGCAGAGCCAAACTCATACCTACATCAGTGGGCTGCAGAGAATTAATCTCTAAGAAGTATCTTTGATGCTGAATTTGAAAAAAAGAAACTTTAAAATGAACCTGAAAGAAAAAAAACTATCTATACTTCACAGATATATGTGGTGTTTCCTGGCAGTAGAAGGAACTGTGTAAAAAGAAGATATAAAAAATACAACTCTTTATGGAAGTGTAATATGCATAAAGAACAATTCACAAATCATAGGTCTAGAGCTTGATAAATGCTTAAATATGAACATACCATGAAAGCAACTCTGAGGTCAAGAAACAGGAAATCACCCACTTCCCAGAATACATGCCCATACCCCAAGACAGTCACTAACCTTGCTCAGGTGAACCATATTCTGACCTCTATCATTAGTTTAGTTTTGTTCATGAACACTGAATAAGTGGCAATACAATGTGCCATCTTTTGTGGTTGGCTTTTTCTTTCTTTCTCTCTCTTTTTTTAATATATTTTATTGATTTTTCACAGAGAGGAAGGGCGAGAGATAGAGAGCCAAAAACATTGATGAGAGAGAGACATCCATAAGCTGCGTCCTGCACGCCCCCTTCTGGGGATATGCCCACAACCAGATATATGCCCTTGACTGGAATCAAACCTGGGACCTTTTAGTCCCCAGGCCTACGCTCTATCCATGGTGGCTTTTTCTTAAGTCACTATTTTATTTGTTATTTATATGTGGGTGTAGTACATTCATTCTCACAGCTGAATAACATTCCCAACTATTTGTTTTGGAGATATTAACAAACTCATTCTACAGTTTACATGGAAAGGCAACACAATATTAAAGGAGAAAAGAGTCAGAGGACTACCTGACCTCAGGATTTGGAATAAAGGGTATAGTAATCAAGATAGTATTGAGTATTGCTATTGGAGAAAAAATAGGTAAACAGATTCATGGACCAGAATAGAGAACCCAGAAATAGACTCAGATAAATATAATCAACTGATTTTTGACAAAGGAACAATATGATGGAGCAAAAACATCTTTTCAACAAATGGTGCTGGAACAACTGGATCACATTAAAAAAAAATGAACCTGAACTCAGATCTTGCACTCTTCATGAAAAGTGACTCAAAATGAATTATAGACCTAATGTAAGATACAAAATTAGAAAACTCCCAGAAGGTCATGTAAAAATCTAGATGACCTTTGGTATAGTGATGCATTTTTAGAATCAACATCAAAGGCACAATTAATGACAGAAAAAATTGATAAGCTGGACTTCGTTAAAATTAAAAACTTCTGTCTGTGAAGGACAATGTCAATAGAATTAGAAGACAAGCCTCAGACTGGGAGAAAATATTTGCAAAGGACAAATTTGATAAAAGTCTGTTACCCAAAATGTACAAAGAACTCAACAGTAAGAAAAATTTAAAAAATACCTATTTAAAAAATGGGCCAAAGAATTTAATAGACAATTCATTAAAAAATACAGATGGCAAGTAAATATATGAAGAGATGTTTCACATAATAGGTCATCAGAAAAAATTAAATTAAAATGACAGTGAGATACTACTAGACATGTAGAATGCTCAAAAGCAAGAATGTCAAATGCTGGTGAAGATGTAGAGCAACAGAAGCTGTCATTCATTGTTTACTGAACACAAAATGGTGCAGCCACTTTGAAAGTTCATCAGTATCTTAATAAACTAAACCTATTCTAATCACATGATTCAACAATTGTGTTCTTGGTATTTACCCAAAGGATTTGAAACGGTATTTCTACACAATACCTGTACATGGGTGTTTATAGAAGCTTTACTCATAATTGCTTTAACCTGGAAGCAACCAAGATGCCCTTCAGTAAGTGAATGGATAAACTGTGGTACATCCAGACAATGGAAGATTATGCATCACTAAAAAGAAATGACCAATCATGAGACCCAGAAATAGAAAATACACAGATAGCTCTGATGGGAAAGAGACTGGGGGTCGGGGGTGGGGGGGAAGGGATTCAGCAAAAAAGAAAGAACTGATGGACATGGACACTATGGAGATGTGGTAGTGGAAGAAGGCCTAGAGGGGATAAATGGTAATGGGAAAATGAAATTAAATAAATTTCTTTTAAATGAAGCCAAGATGGCAGCATAGGTAAACACCTAAACTGATGCCTTGCACAACAATTTCAAAACTACAACTAAAAGATAAATGGATATTATCCAGAACCACAGGAAGGCTGGCTGAGTGGAAATTCTACAACTAGGAAAAAGGAGAAAAGCACACTGAGACTCAGAGGAGCTATATGAAGCAGAGGTACTGAGATGCATGCACAGAGAGGACTGGCAACTGAGTGTGTGGCTGGCTTTCTCAAGCAGGAGGGAGACAAAAGCTCCTGACTGCACTGAACTCCATTTCCTGGCAAGAGTCTGGGGACCCACACTCACATGAGGTGAAACTGGACTGTCAAGAAAGAGAAAAGCACACTGAGACTCAGAGGACCTGTGGAAGGCACAGGTACTGAGGTACACGCACGTGTGGAGAGGGCAAGCAACTGAGTATGCAGCTGGCTTTCTCAAGTGGAAGGGAGACAAAAGCTCCCAACAGCACTGAACTCCAGTTCCAGAAGAGACTCGAGGGATCCAGGCTCATTTGGGGAGAAACTGGACTGTCTGGCAGTGGCTGGAACTTGAGGGTGGCTTTCTCTCAGAGGTGCTTGCAGTGATTACACAGGACACTGAGACACAGGGGCCTATTAGGACAGGACTGACAGGAAACCAATGCTGTTTGCTCCACCCTGAGACTTCCCCCCATCAAAGCTGAGCACAGAGGCTTTTGCAAATCGTATCTCATAAGGGTGTCTCCAGCACAGAGGTTCTCCCAGCATAGACACAGCTGATCCTCACAGCCAATTGGCCTGGAGGTCAATTCCTCCTAGTGATACCAACAACAATCAAGACTTAACTACAACAAGACTGTCCACACAGCCCACAAAGGGGTGCACCAAGAGTGTCCACCTCAGGTAACAGGGGAGGCTGAGCGACTGGGCCCTATAGAACACCTAGCACACAAAGCAACTCTACCAACTCAGGGAAGCAGCAAAAATGCAGAGACAAACAGATCACAAATAAAAGAAATAGAGGAAAGTAAACAACTAGATATAGAGTTCAAAACCAGTTACAAGATTTTTCAAGAATTTTCTAGGAAAGACTGATAAATTTAGTGAGACCTTTGAGGATATGAAAAAGAACCAACTAGAAATTAAGCAGACACTGACTGAAATGAAAAATAATATACAGAGACCTAACAGCAGACTAGAGGTTTGCAATAATCAAGTCAAAGATTTGAAATACAAAAAAGCAGAAAACACTCAACTGGAAAAGCAAAAAGAAAAAAGAATCCAAAAATGTGAAGATAGTGTAAGGAACCTCTGGGACAACTTCAAGCATACCAACATCAGAATTATGGGGGTGCCAGAAGAGAGCAAGATACTGAAAACCTATTTGAAGAAATAATGACTGAAAACTTCCCCTCCCTGGTGAAAGAAATAGACTTATAAGTCTAGGAAGTACACAGAACACCAAACAAAAAGAATCCAAAGAGGACCACACTAAGACACATCATTAAAATACCAAGAGCAAAAGACAAAGAATATTAAAAGCAGCAAGAGAAAAACAGTTAATTACCTACAGGGGAGCACCCATTCGACTGTCAGCTGATTTCTCAACAGAAATTATGCAGGCCAGATGGGAGTGGCAAGAAATTTTCAATGTGATGAATAGCAAGAACCTACAACCAAGATTACTCTCCCCAGCAAAACTATCATTCAGAATTGAAAGGCACATAAAGAGCATCACAGATAAGAAAAAAACTAAACGAGTTCATCAACACCAAACTAGTATTATATGAATTGCTGAAAGATATTATTTAAGAAGAGGACGAAGAAGAAAAAGGTAAAGATAAAAATTATGAACAACAAATACATATCTATAACAAGTGAAATTAAAAATCAAGTGAATAAAAAAATCTGATGAATATAATAGAATCAAGGCATAGAAAGGGAGTGGACTGATAATTCTTGGGGGGAAAGTAGTATGGGGGGTGTGGGAAGAGACTGAACAAAAATCGTACACCTATGGATGAGGATAGTGGGGAGGAGAGGTAAGGGCAGAGGGTGGAGTGGGAATTGGGTGGAGGGGAACTATGGGGGAAAAAAAGGAACAATTGTAATAATCTGAACAATAAAGATTTATTGTATTTAGAAAAAAAAATAAAAATTAAGCCCTAATTAGACAGAGTGTCGGACTGCGTACTGAAGGGTCCCAGGTTCAATTATGGTCAAGGGCACATGCCCAGGTAGTAGGCTTGCTCCCCAGTACAGGGCATGCAGGAGGCAGCCAATTAATGATTTTCTGTCATCATATATGTTTTTATCTTTCCCTTCTTCTCTGAAATCAATAAAAAATATTTTAAAAATATTGATTAAAATCTATGCTATTTTTCTCTGGTCAAAAAAATAAAAAAGGAGAGATGAAAACAAATAGATGAATCTTACATGCATAGTACTAATGGAAGCAGCCAATATGGAAATGCTACATTATTTCAACTAGCTTACAGTTTGGAAAAAGGGAAACTATGGAGACAATCAAAGATCAATGGTTGCCAGGGATTAGGGGGGAAGATGGAGTGAAAGGAGCACAAAGGATGTCTTAGGGCAGTGAGACTTCTCTGTATACCATAAAGGTATTTTTTATTTTTTTAAAATTAAATCTTTATTATTCAGGTTATTATATTTGTTTCTCTTTTTTCCCTTTCATAGCTCCCCTCCACCTGGCTCCTACCACTTCCTCTACCCTTACCTCCCTCCCATTGACCTCATCCATAGGTGTATGATTTTTGTCCAGTCTCTCCCTGTACACCCCTCACCCCTTTCCCCCTGAGAATTATCAGTCCACTCCCTTTCTGTGCTCCTGATTCTATTATATTCACCAGTTTATTCACTTGTTGATAGATATGTATTTGTTGTTCATAATTTTTATCTTTACCTTTTTCTTCTTCCTCTTCTAAAAGAGTACCTTTCAGTATTTCATATAATACTGGTTTGGAGTTGATGAACTCCTTTAGCTTTTTCTTATCTGTGAAGCTCTTTATCTGTCCTTCAATTCTGAATGATAGCTTTGCTGGATAGAGTATTCTTGGTTGTAGGTTCTTGCTATTCATCACGTTGAATATTTCTTGCCACTCCCATCTGGCCTGCATAGTTCCTGTTGAGAAATCAGCTGACAGTCATATGGGTGCTCCCTTGTAGGTAATGAACTGTTTTTCTCTTGCTGCTTTTAATATTCTCGCTTTGTCTTTTGCTCTTCGTATTTTAATGATGATGTGTAATCGTGTAGTCCTCTTTGGATTCCTTTTATATGGGGTTCTGTGTGCTTCCTGGACTTGTAAGTCTATTTCTTTTACCAGATGTGGGAAGTTTTCAGTCATTATTTCTTTAAATAGGCTTTCAGTATCTTGCTCTCTCTCTTCCTCTGGCACCCCCACAATTCTGATGTTGGTACATTTGAAGCTGTTCCAGAGGCTCCTTACATTATCTTCATATTTTTGGATTCTTTTCTCTTCTAGCTTTTCTAGTTGAATGTTTTCTGCTTCTTTATATTTCAAATTTTTGACTTGATTCTTGCCTTCCTCTAGTCTGCTGTTAGGTCTCTGTGTAATATTTTTTATTTCAGTCAGTGTATGTTTAATTTCTAGTTGGTCCTTTTTCATCTCCTCTAGGCTCTTGCTAACTTTATCCAACTTTTCTAGAATATTCTTGAAAAAACCTTATAAGCATGGTTTTGAACTCTATATCCAGTCATTTATTTTCCTCCATTTCTTTTGTTTGTGTTTCCTTCCCTTGTCTCAGCATTTTCACTATGCCAGGAGAACTTCTCTGTTGGATTCAGCCTTATGATACCAGACTTGCAAAACCGAAGAAGCCTGTGTTGAGCTTGGGATGGGTGGAGTCTCAGGGCTTAAGGGACCACCTTGCCTTCCAGTCGGTCCCGCCCTCCATGGCCCCTGAGTCTCACGTGACTGGGTAATCGCTGGAACAGTCCCTGTGCACATGCCCGCGATCTCGCAGTGCCTCTAGACTGCTGCCCTGCCGGCTCCCCTGCGCTCTGGAACCACATGAGTCTGGGTCCCCAGGGTTTCGCCTGAAACTGGGGTTTAGTGGAGTTAGAAGTGGTGCATTTGGGAGGCTCTGTCTCCCGCCCACTTGTGAAAGACAGCAGCACAATCAGCAGTAGGTCCTCTGCGCGCAGTGCCGTGCGTGACCAGACCTCTGATCTTTTGCGACTCCCCTAAATGTCTGTGCACTTCTCCCTTTTCACAGTCCAAACTCCCCCATATGAGTTTTGGCTGTATCTGGCATTTAGTGTTGTAGGATCAGGGGTTCAATGCTGTGAGCGTCTCCGTTTTTCTCCCGCCAGAGAAAGCCAGCCAGGTTCTCTGGCACCCGCTCTCTCCAAGTGTACATCTCCATACCTCAGCTTTTTGCATTTCCTCTGAGTCTCTGTGAGCCCCTCTCTTTTCTTCTAGTTGTAGAATTTCCTCTTAGCCAGCTTTCCTGTGGTTCTGGATGATGTCTGTTCTGTCTTTTAGTTGTAGTTTTGAAATTGTTGTGTGAGGCAGCAAAGTAGGTGTTTACCTATGCCGCCATCTTGGATTCTCCTCTGAGAGGAATTTGAACAAACAGCCTTGATCTATAATGGTATTTTTAATAAGTTAAAATATATCTCTTTGCTAACATTTATTAGCTTCAAATGAAATAACAGCAAATTGTGTTCTAGAAGAGTCTTTTATCTAATATCTAATTAGTTTATATTATAGAAGATATGTTTTCGATGCACCTAACAAAAGGTTTTGTTATCAATCTAATTTTTGTACCATCTATACTAAAAATTGGGTAAAATGCTAATTAGAGTGGGCATCTTCCAAATGTCCTTCCAGACAAAGCCACAGCTGCTATGAGGACCAAGGGCTGGCAGCCGCAGTGACTGCAAGGGCTGAAGGCTGGTAGCATGGGAGAGGTGGTGTTGAGGGAGAAGCCTCCGTGTGGGCCAGAAGGGTCTGTGCTGGCCCTTCTGCAGAGGCAGCCACAGAGGCAGCAGGGTGCCTGGTCCCAGCACCACGCCTCCACAGAGGCTGGATGGGATGTTACCTGCTATACCTCAACCTCCCACAGCCCCTTCCCAAGCCAGTGTCTGGCCCCAGATTGCCCTCTACCCATCAGTGGGCAGAGGGTGGGGCCAGCGCTAAGAAACAAGAACCAAAGACTGGCAGTCCCCAGCCAGCAGTGGCAGCAGCAGCAGGGTGATGGGGGTGCTGCCTCCTGCAGAGGGAGGTCAGTAGGTCATCCCCTGAGGGCTCCCAGACTGTGAAAGGGGGCAGGCTGGGCTGAGTGACCCCACTCTCAAGTGCACAAATTTTCATGCACATGGCCTCTAGTTTTACAGTAAACTGGTACCAAGATATAGCTTTATTTTTTTGAACATGTTTCTTTTGTTATTGTTGTTGGTAATCCTCACCCAAGGATCTTTTCCCATTGATTTTTAGAGAGAGTGGAAGGGAGAAGAGACAGGGAAACACTGATGTGAGAGAGACACATCAATTGGTTGCCTCCCACATGCACCCCAAGTAGGGTGGGGATCAAGCTTGCAATCCAGGTATGTGCCCTTGAGCAGAATCAAACCCGAGACCCTTCAAATCTGCATGCCGAGGCTTTATTCGCTGAGCCAAACTGACTGGGATTGAATGTGCTTTTAAAATCTTAACTAGGAATGGGGCACTGAATGATTGAGCTGTTCTAACCAGTAAGGGAAAGGGCTAGAGGAGCCACTGGTGACACACCAGGAACTACCTTGTTCACGATACACTGTGGGAGATGCCCATTGGTTAGAACAGGCATACTGAAGACAGCTGATGTCAATATAAAAAGAAACAAAATGATTTTGATGTGAAAATACCTTTATTAGTACTACTGTTCTAATTTGCCATACTTTTGCTCAATGTTGGTTGTAAATTCTCTGTGCCTTTGCTTACTCATTAGTGAAGGATTTTGTGAGATTTAATCACTTCATCTAGGGAAGAAGCAGAGTGGAGAGCACAGACTTCAATAGACAGAATGCCCTGCTTAAAATCCAGATTGACTGCTAGTAGTTGGGTGACCTTGGGCAAATGACTTGACCTTTCTTTACTCAATGTCTTCATCTGTCAAATAGGGATAATAATAGGACATACTTCACAGGGGTGTTGAAGATTAAACAAATTAATATTTACAGAGTGCTCAGAATAGTGCCTGAAAAATAGTCAGTGCTATGTGTTTACTAAATATATAAAATTAAATATGAAGGCAGAAAAAGAATTTGGTCTGAATAAAAGCTTCTTTCTCTTTCCTTTCCAAATGCTTAAAAAAAACTTTAAAAAATCTCCTTTGGAAGAACTATATTTAGTTCGTATAGTAATCAGTGCAAATGAACTTTAAAAAAGTAGTTGTTTACATGTTTTTCTTTGACATTTCTTCCAGGGGTACAAATACGTATGAATATTTATTTGTGTAGAAGTGCAAATGTATGCTTATCAGTTTGTGTGTGTGTGTGTGTGTGTATGTGTGTGTGTGTGTGTGTGTGTGTGTATGAATGAATGTACTTTTATTTAAAACTGTATGGGTAAGAACCTCTGATGACATCCTTTGTTACTGTATAATTCCCATGATGCCATTAGTTTCTGATTGGCTGGTTAGTCTGCTCTCAGCCTCATTTTTCTTATTGATTGACAGAACAGAACTGCAGACAAAAAGAAGCAATAGTGCTCTAATCTAATTCCGATCTGTGTTGCTTTCCAAAAAGGAATAGTATTTATTTTAGAGTATTTGACAAGGGAGAAGTAGATTTTTCTGGAAGGCCTGCCTTTGAGGTCAAATTTGCTCAGGGTGGAGCCTTGCTCTTGGCTTGGAAGCCACATTCACCACTGGCCCTTTAGCTGGAAAACACAAATGGCCAATTATGCTGCAACCCGTTGTGGACTGTTAAAGTCGTGCAGAAAGAGAAGGTTCTCAGCAAATAGTCTTTAAAATGCTGGAGGATTCTAGGTGTCAACGGATGTCCATTGCATGGGAACTGAAGGGAACCAAAGATTTGCCAACCTGAAGCTGTCCTTTGGGGGACATTTAAGCTGTTTATTAAGAAACAAGACTCAGAAAGAACCTTTGACTCTTCCCCCCTTTTTCCTGGCCAAGTGATTCAAACATAGAAACCTGCTTCAGGAAGGAGATCTGAGGATGTCAGCCCTTGCCTAATTTGCATTCAGTATGGGAAATAGAGGACTTCAGACCGGGGCCTGTTAGCTTGATGCCCCCTGTGTCCCATTGTTTCTGTTGTTTTTGAGTCGCCTAGCAAGGATTTCCCTGCCACACACATTCTGCTCTTACTCAACTACCTGTAAATGGCCCATTCTCACTTCTAAAATCGAAGACCCCATTCCAACCCCAACCCCTTCCTCCTTTGTCTGAAATGTTTTATATACCCAATGTTGCCTCACTGGTTGCAAACATCATGCTTATGTGAATTTTCCTTGCACATGTAACTCTGATTTTTCTCCTGTTAATCTGTCCTTATTAGTTTGATTATTAGTCCAGTAAGAACTTAGAAGATAAGAGGAAATATATATATATACTTTAGCTCCCACAGAACCATGATTTTTTTACACACCTAGTTTTTTTTATATTTTTAAATTTTTTTGTGTTATATGTATACATATCTTTCAATTGCAGAACCATGTTATCATATAAAGATTAACAATGTAAATCTTTCCTCACGTTTAAATTGTAGGTGCTATAGTGACTATTTAATTTGGTAATAATCAGGATTATCTTGTATAATGAGAATGAACCATGCTGGCAAGAAAAAAAAGTCATAGACGTTTTATTGACTATGTAAGCATCCCAGATGCCGATAGAATGTACCAAAGACATTGTTTTCGTGTAGTCAGTTGGTAGAAACTGTTTTATTTTGGAGCTTTCCATGACAGCTGAGGGAGGTTGAGGAAAGCAGTGGGGTAGAGCCTGAAAGAAAAGTGTACAATGTCCTAAATTTCCTCCATTTCAAGACCCCAGTCCACATGTGAAGCTTTCTAAAATCAAGATGTGCCATACAACTGCCATTATGTTAAATGTTGTGTGTGCTCTGCAAAGAGCTATTAGCTTTTACTCTCTTTTACCCAATTTCCCTTATTCAGTGCTAGGAGTTTCTCCCTAAATTGCCCCGGAAACTGTCTGAATCAACAGGGAGGTGATTACAAGTGATCGCCCACCTGCTGAGTGTAAGGAGTTTTACTGCAGGGCTGAGCCTACCCCTTTGCCATTCGTTTTATTTCTCTTTCCCTCCGCCCTTCCCTCTGTGGAAAGGGGGCTTTACATCCTTGTTTTCCTCCTCAAGAGGCCACCGTGATAATGATCTGGTTGCTTTCTCACTTCCCTTTATTTACTCGAGGCTCCACTTGCAGGTTCCCCCAATCTTTCCAAAGTTCTACAGCTCTTTATTTTCAGTAAGCACTGGTAAGTTTTCACCACACATTTTAGCAAACAAATGATAGGGGGACAACTAGACATCCTGGCTGTAATTATTTATTGTTCTACTAACCTGTTAAGCAACTATGCTTCCTAAGAGCACCACCACTTAAGGCTATGGCTCAGGTGAAGTGTTCCTACATCTGCATATTTGATATCTTGGTAATTAACTATCATATTCCTTTACTTTGTCTCATTTTTTGCAAGAAATGTTGTGGCATGGAGGATCTTATTAGTCATATCTCTGTTCAGAGGTACCTTACCTGTCTATACATGCATTTTTTATCTGTCAACGTAAGAAACATCCAAACCAGCAGAGAATTGTTATGAGTTTATTTGAGCGAAACTGATAACAATTGCTGGGAAGCAAAATCTCAATGGATTGAGAAAATGCTTGGAAAATGATAGTTTTACCAATTATATATCAAGATCAAAGGGGAAGATGTCAGAGGTTATGTGAAATTCATTGGTGATCAATAGGGAGAAGGGAGAAAGCATAGCAGGGAAATCTCTGGAACTGGATAAAAAGTAAAACAAATAGACACAGGTGGATATAGGATAGTTTAACAGTTAGTAATTAACATAATAACAACAATGAGGGAATTTGTGGTCTCTGCTTTGGTGCTGTGGCTGTGCTTTGAGGGGTCTGGAGGTCCAGAACAAAGGGCATTACTTTGATATTCCAAAGATGTGTTATCAGGTGTTACCTTAGATGCAAAAAAAGACGACAGGCTCAGATAAGGTAAAGATAGACCTTTGTTATGGAAAAATACCGGCCTACCATATGACTACCCACCAGGAACTCCTTTTAGTTAGGAAGTTTTAATTTCAAATCACTTATGTGGTTACTTAAGGTCTCTGACTTTGTAAAGCCACCATGCAGGTCTCACCTGAGCTTCTCAGGTTCAGTATGTGGCAACTTTTTTATCCACATATTTTTTTTGAAGTTTTATTTTTAATAAAAATTGTGCATACTTAAGGTACAGTATGATAATTAACAGATTGTCTCCTCCAATAGTTACCTTATTTTCTTTTGTGCTAAGAGCACCTGATAACTACTTATTTAGCAAATTGCCACAATTCAATACTGTGTGGTTAACTGTATGCATTGTGCTGTCCAATAGGTCTCTAGACTTATTCATCCCATGCAACTTTGTGCCCTTTAGCCAACACCTCTCTGTCACAACTGTTCTCTCTGCGTCTATGTATTTGATTCCTTTAGATTCTACATATAAATGAGACATACGGTTTTTATTTTCCCACACTCCATTACCTGTATTTTCTATAGTTTAAGAGAAAAATAATTCTGTGCACATATGGAAGATGCAGCCATTTCACTTATTATTATGAAGACTTGGGCATATGTGACGCTCAGTAAAAGGTTAAAATAGAAATGACAAAAATAAAACTCACCAGTCTGGACATAGTCCTGTTTCTCAGCTCTGTGGGGCTGAGGACAGGGTGTGAGGCCTGCTGTGAGGACTGTGACTCTAATTACTTTCTAAATTCTCTTCCTGGAGCTTAGGCTTTGGAAATTGGCAAGATAAGAGAGCTTTGATGACTTTTTTTTTTCTTTTCAGAAAGGGCAATTTAGGGCTGCAATGGGAATGGCTCTTCAAATCAGAAAAATGGAAGCTTAGGAAGAATTAATATCAAATAAGCCCACAGTAATAAAAACAGTGTAAATAAAAACACGGTATCAGTGAACAGGCAGTGAGTGCTTTTGCAATGGCTCAGGCGATTTTGTGTTTATGAATGATGAGTCTCCAGATTTTGAGCAAGATTAGAGCACTGAATAGATTCTTCATTGAAGTTTGGTAGACTTTCAGAGCTTACTTATTTATGCTGTTTTTATTTGCAAGCCCACTTTTTAGAGTAGACTGTGGAATCATACAGGCTCCAGTTTACATGCTGGGCACTTAATTATCTATTTGGCCATAAGTGAGGGTTGGCTTTAGTTTTCTTTTTTGTAAATAGGAACCATAATATGTACTTCCAATGTTGCTGTGAGATGTCAGTATATCTATACAATATACCTAGAACTAAAAGAGTGTCACTCCCTGCTTCTCAATGTATGACCTTAGGAAAGCACTTTCTACTTAAAAAAATGAAAGCATTTCTCTAAAGAACCGAAGGACTATCCTTTCGTTACTGAGCATAGCCTTTAGAACACTCAAGAGCCATTCAATAGATAATCATAGAGAAGTAATTAGTGGCATAGTGAATTGTTTTGAATGGATAAGTGGCAAATTGGACTTCAGCAATGTCCCAAATAATGGAGTTGTAAACTGTAGCATGGTTTAAAAAAATAAAAAATAAAAAATTTCCAACAGGTGTATATATTTTTTAGGACTCTTGGTCATTTCTTTGTGAGGAAGATGTTGGGATACTTTTCTTATTTCTTGAAGCAGAGAATCTGAGACCTCCAAACTGGAGTACAGTGCCATTTCAATACTGCCTCCTGGTGGGGGATAGAGGAGTATATTATAAACAAAAGGTTAGAGGAACTGGTTTAATTAAATGGCACTAATAAAGGTTTAAAAGAAGTAAATTCTGAAAATCAAAATGAGGACAAAACAAATCAAGTTAATGTATGTTTCCTATTCTAGGGGAAAAAAAATCTGTTAGCATTTTGATGCGTTGGAATTTGAGAATCGTTTTATAAAGTAGGAATGGGTGTTCCCTTGGCAAATGATAGAGTGAGTGAGGAATAGTCACAGATTCGTGGAATGAGGGAAATGGGGATTATTTCATTTAAGTGTTTTTGAAAGGAACATTGTTTTTCCTTGTAGTCATTATAGTAAGCTGGTGAACACCCAGGGAATTCAGTGAAAGACTACTATATATCAGAGTTGGAAAAGATAATACAAGTCCAAATTCCTTATTGTATTAAATGACTAACCTAAAATCACACAGGCAATTGGTTGCAGATCTTAAAGCCTGGAATAGTCATTATTCATTGAGCCCTTATTAAGTACCATGTGTTGTGCTGAATAATAGGAATACAGTGATAAAAAATATAGTCTCTACTTTGACCCACTGATAAGCAGATCCATTGTCTGCTACTGTAAGAAGATTAAAATAAATGATCTTAAAAACTGATGTTTGGCAATATCGTAAGGTTGGGCAGTAGAATTCTTGGGAATTTAAATTCCCTAGGATAGGCAGGGTTCTGCCCCTGCCTTATTTGTAATTGTCAAGAGCAATGATGTCAAGCTCTGTAGAAGATAAAAAAAAAAAAAAAATGGAGTCTCTAACATAAAAGTAATAATGGATGGATATCTTTTTCACATTATTAGTGGATGTCTATAGAAGTTTGGGTGTGTTAGGAACCTCTGGTTCCTGCAGAGGAAAAAGTCAATACTTACTCATTTTAGCCAACATGGAAGGAGTTTACCTGTTACTGTTAAAGTCATTACCTCATGCAACACTGTAATTGTCTAAGTATGAAATTCATGAATTAGTTCACAGCATATTTTATCATAATGATTAATGTGATTAAATAATAGTAAATAGACTGTATCCTTTTCTAATAGAGTAATGAACTCCCAAGGCATTTCAATATAGAGGCCCTAATTGACTTAAATATCACTGTTGATAGTTTTTAGACTTTTGTGTTTAAGCCAATGGTCGGCAAACTGCGGCTCGTGAGCCACATATGGCTCTCAAGCCATGGTTTGACACTCTGTTGACTAATGAATTTGCCGACCACTGACCTAGACTCTTGATTCCAATAATTACAGGCTGCTATTGTTCCTTGTGATTAAGCCCCTTTATGTAAGTAAATCACTTACAAAAACACAAAAAAACTTGTCCTTCCCTCACCCATCACTTTGCCAAAGTGAAATAACATGACCCAAAGGAAGTTTTTCTGTAACTTGTTAGCTCTCATCTAATTTTCCTGGATGGTGATGGGGCAAGTGATTACTGAGTGCTCATTTGTTGACAACTTAAGAATTGTTTTTATAAATGTATTATAAGTATTTAAACACATAGAACTTTACATCCCTTTATATAAAGTTGTTTTGAATAGCTCTCTCTTTTTTATTGTCTAAAGTTTTACATAAGTCTCCTTTTCCCTCAATTGACCCTCCCCCCATAGCCATTCCTATCCCTGGCAAGGCCCCACCACCCCTGTGACTGTGTCCATTGGTTATGCTAATATGCATGCATACAAGTCCTTTGGTTGCACTCTAACCCCCTTCCCCTGCCTTTTGTCTCTGGATCTATTCTTATTCATCAAATTATGTTGATCATTATATCCCACATATGAGTAAGATCATGTGATATTTATCTTTTTCTGACTGGCTTATTTTGCTTAGCATAAATGCTTGCCAGTTCCATCCATGTTGTTGCAAATGGTAAAAGTTCCTTTTTTATAGCGGCATAGTATTCCATTGTGTAGATGTACCACAGTTTTTTAATCCACTTATCTACTGATGGGCACTTAGGCTGTTTCCAAATCTTAGCTATTGTGAATTGTGCTGCTATGGCCATGGAGGTGCATATATCCTTTGGGATTGGTGTTTCTATTTTCTTGGGATATATTCCTAGAAGTGGGATCACAGGTTCAAATGGGAGTTCCATTTTTAGTTTTTTGAAGAAACTCCATACTGTTCTCCACAGTGGCTGCACAGTCTACATTCCCACCAGCAGTGCACAAGGGTTCCTTTTTCTCCGAATCCTCGCCAACACTTGTCATTTGTTGATGATAGCCACTCTGACAGGTGTGAGATGGTACCTCATTATCATTTTAATTTGCCTCTCTTGGATGGTTAGTGACTTTGAGCATGTTTTCATATGTCTGTTGGCTTTCCTTATGTCCTCTTTCAAAAAGTGTCTATTTAGATCCTTTGCCCATTTTTTGATTGGATCATTTATCTTTCTTTTGTTAAGTTGTATGAGTTCTCTGTAAAACTTGGAGATTAAATCCTTATCTGAAATACTAGTGATCTGGTGCATGAAATTTGTGCACATTAAAAGGGGATTAATTAGAGGAACTAATTTAATATTGCTCTTTGTCCTTTCTCTATATTAGAAGTATCAGAGATGCAAGAAAATTAGTAAAATGTATATGAAAACCTTCCTCCTCTCTGGGGCACACCACGGGACCCAGAGTCAAGTCTCTGCCCACCCACATGCACCTCAAAATCACATGAGACCCAGACCCAGCCACCCTCCATCCCTCCTTGGGCTAGATCCAGACCCAGCCAGTCCCACCCTTGTCAAGCCCTGCCAGGCAGGAGGTGTAGCCTCAGGTCCCCTGGCCCAGACCGGGGTGGGAGGTATGCCTTGAGGTTCTCCATCAAGCCCTGCCAGGTGGGGGACATGGTCTGAAATCACCTGTCAAGCCCTACTGGGTGGGGGTTGTGGCCTGAGGTCCCCTAGCCCAGCACCAGGACAGGAAGCGCACCTTGAGGTCCCCTGTCAAGCCTTGCCAGGCAAGGGGCATGGCCTCAGGTCCCCTGGCCTGGCACTAGGGCGGGGGTGTGTGTGGCCTGAGGTTCCCCCAGCCTGATGCTCTGTCAAGCCCTGCTGGATGGGGGCATTGCCTGAAGTGCCCTGTCAAGCCCCACGGGGGAGAAGTAGGCAGGAAGGGTATAGCCTCAGGTCCCTGCTGATCGCTTGTTTAGGCTCCTTATAGGAACTTGGCCTCAACTGTGGGTGCAGCTATCTTTGTGACTGAGTGATGGTCAATTAGCATATTTCCTTTGTATTAGATAGGATCATTGGCAAATACGTCTTCCCATGCAGTGGGCTTTCTTGCTATTTTGTTGATAATTTCTTTTGCTGTGCAGAAGCTTTTTATTTTGATGTAGTCCCATTTGTTTATTTTCTCCTTAGTCTCCATTGCCCTGTGTCTGTAAAGATATTACTACAATATATGTCTGCTATTTTGCTGCCTATGGAGTCTCGTAGGATTTTTATGGTTTCCCATCTTACATTTAAATCCTTTAGCCATTTTGAGTTTGTTTTTGTGTATGGTGTAAGTTGGTGATCTAGTTTCATTTTTTTGCATGTATCTGACCAAATTTCCCAGCACCATTGATTGAAGAGACTGTCTTTACTCCTTTGTATGCTCTTGCCTCCTTTGACAAATATTGAGTATAATGGCTTGGGTCAATTTCTGGGTTCTCTGTTCTGTTCCATTCGTCTACATGTCTGTTTTTGTGCCAGTACCAGGCAGTTTTTAGAACCATGGCTTGGTACTATAGCTTAGTACTGTGATCCCTCCAACTTTGTTCTTCTTTCTCAGGATTGCTGTGGCTATCTGGGGTCTTTTTTTATTCCAGATGAATTATTCGGAAAGTTTGTTCTAGATCTTTGAAATATGCTGTTGGTATTTTAATGGGGATTGCATTGAATCTGTAGATTGCTTTGGGTAATATGAACATTTTAATGATGTTGATTCTACCAATCCATGAACATGGTATGTTCTTCCATTTATTTATGTCTTCCTCTATCTCTTTTATCAATGACCTGTAGTTTTCTGAGTACAGATCTTTTACCTCCATTTGTTAAGTTTATTCCTAGGTATCTTAATTTTTTGGTACAATGGTAAATAAATCTCTTTTTTTTAATCCTCACCTGAGGATATGGTTTTATTGCCTTTTTTTTTTTTAAGAGAAAAAGAGGGGAGGGATGGAGAGACCTCTGAGATAGAAACATCACTCGGTTGCCTCCTGTTTGCCTCTTGACTGGGGATCAAACCCACAAGCTAGATATGCACTCTGACCAGAAATTGAACCCACATGCAACTTTTTTGCTGTACAGGACGACATCTGACCATCTGAGCCACCTGAAGGGGCTAAACCAATACCTCTTTGCTTTCACACATAGTAGAAGTATTTTGCTGGTCCATGTTTAAGTGTCATTAGTGGTCCCTGTCTCTCACAAAGATGTTTAAGAAGTAACACATAATTATTGTAAAATTGTGACATGAGATGGAAATCTCAGTCATTGGAGACTTTGGGAAGTGTTACTTCCTAAACATCTTTGTGAGAGATAGGGACCACTAATGACACTTGTTGTGTTTGATATCTTAGGATGTTTCCTTTTTATAGGATATCCTTTTCTGCTTGAGAATCTCATTAGGTTATTTGCCCTCTTTCCAAAGTCCTGCTAGTTCAAGGCATGGTTGATAGACAAATGAGAGATAATTCAACTTGGGGAATTGGACTCTCAAATCATACTCAACTAAATAGAAATGATCCTTATATTTACACATCACTCCATTGACATAGGGTTCAATACCATTCCAAGACTTTATCAGGACTGTGCACCTCCCTGTCATCACTTTGTCAGGGGTCTGCTAGCAAGACAGGGGGTAGAAGGGGCAGGATCTCTTCCAGCTGGGGATCTCATTTGGTTATCTGCCCTTTTCTAATTTTATGGTTTATTTGTAGACTTATGATGATGATGTCCTTCCCATTTAGAATATCAACTGGCTTCCTTTCTGTAGGTTATCTGGGGCCTCTTCTGCAGTCTTGTACCTGTGGAAGTGAGAAGAGGGAGGGTATCTGATTTCAGGGGCAGCCAGGGGCCCCTATGAGTAGTGATACAAAGATTACTTATGGGGAAAAAAAACACACTTTTTTTTAATACAGAAAACTCACCCAAAATTGTAGAAACATGGGGCGTTGCAGAGGAATTTGAGATTATTCTCTGATGAGAAGAGAACCATGACATCACAGAGGAGGGTTCTGCATTGGTTCCATTGGACTTTCAGTGTAGTCAGAGCCTGTTGCCTAATTTCCCTCATAGGTGGAGTTAAACAGATTCAAACTCATGTTTGCCTGCATGTCTGGCTGCTGAAACTTTGGCAAGAGATGGAACACAAGGTATAACCATCAAAATAAATTTATGGAGGAATCATTATTTGTTTTAACAGTTGCTTTGGGATTCATATTTTTCCCACTCTAATAGTGATTTTTATGATACTAAGCTAAAAACCTTTCACTCTACCCTGAAACACAACACATTTTTCCTTCTTTCACAAATGATTATCACAGAATTCACATGGTTTTCCACACAGAGGAATTGCTATGTCGAGGCAGTAACTTCGGAGATTGCAAACATCTCCACCTCCTTGCCCCTCTGCATCTGTGGACTTTCGGTTTCTGGCAGAAGTTTCTTGACATCCAACTCTGAGGCAAAAAGCTGGAAACAGGATTTTCTCAGGGATATCTTTTTTCTACATCTAGGAAATGTTTTCTTTTTGCTCCACCCAGATTTGGATGATGCCGAACCCTCAGCAAACAAAAGATTTCTATGTTCATCTAGTCCAAACTCCTTATTTTTTAGATAATAAAATAGTCACTAGAAATGATTTGATCAATATTATAGTTAGTATGAGCTAGTACAAAACCTATTCTCATATACTTTCCACTTAATTAATTTGCTTCGACCAACCCCTAACTTCAGCAATATTATAATTAAGCCAGTGATTTTATCTATCTATCTATCTATCTATCTATCTATTTATCTATCTATCTATCATCTGTCATTTGTCTTTATCATTTTTATTATGTTGGCCTTTTGATGAATGCTAGGATGTCAGAAATAAAATAATAAGCCCATTTCTCCTTCCACTGTGGTGTATGAAGTAGTGATTTATAAATGTTGGCGAAACTTTTGCTAATTTTTTATGGAGTCTAAAGAATTTGACTTATGTACAAGAGGAATCAAGAAAATATTTCTCTCCAAAGTGAGGAGCAGTTTGCATTTAGGCCCTTTCATTGGTTGGCCGTGGTTGGTTTGTCCTAGAAAAAGATTTCTTTTTTTGGGATGCTCTTTCTATATACACTTTAAAGTAGTGGTCCTCAACTAGGGGTGGCCTCCTCTCTTCAGGGGACCTTTGGCAATGTTTAGAGACCTTTTTGGTTGTCAAGGCTTGGGGGAGGGGGATACTGGAATCCAGTGTAAGAATGCCAGGGAGGTTGCTCAATGTCTAACAATATACAGGAAAATCCCCACATCCAAGAATTATCCAGTCTAAATTGTCAATAGCTCTAAGGTTGGAACCCTGATCTAGACAAGAGACTTTTTTATGAGAGCTGTACCTGGTTTGCACCACGCCAGCACAGGTGTAAAATATAGTGTTTTCTATTACTCTTCCCAACAACAGCTTCCACAAAGTCATCTGGGGTAGTAGCAGTTTTTACTGAAGGTTTAGGGCCATGAAGAGGATTAAGTCACACCCCATATAGCAAGAAACTAAACACTTAACTTCAGGGTATCTCTTTCCTTAACAGTCCTTCAATTCTCCCGCCTATGGAATATTTTCACATACCATCTTTTTCCAGAAACTCCAAACTCCTTCTTGGTGGCTAAGCTCTTTCCTTTACATAGGATTCCTCATTTTCCTCTTAGCTAGGGTCTCCTTCCCTAAGATTCTTTTGGAAATCCAATCAATAGTTTATTGATTTTTAGAGATAGAGGAAGGGAGAGGAAGGGGGAGGGAGAGAAACATCAATATGAGAGTGCCACATCAATTCGCTGACTCTTGCATACCTCCTATTGAGGACTGAGCCTGGGCATGTGCCCTGACTGAGAATGGAGCCAGCAACATTTTGGTGCATAGAATGATGCTCAATCAATTGAGCCACACTGGCAAGGATCATCCTATTTTTTAATAGAGAATAATTTTACTCCCCATAAGTATCTGGCTGTCTTTTTATATTAGGATTCTTCAGAGAAACAGAACCCAATTATGATTGTCTATATCTCTGCCTCTATATCTCTTGAGAGAGACTGGTTGATTAAGGAATTAGCTTATGCAATTGTGGAGGCTGGCAAGTGTGAAATTTATAGGGCAGGCCACTAGGATAGAACTCAGGCAGAGTTTCTATGCTGCAGTCTAGAGACAGAATTTCTTCTTTGGGAAACCTCAGTCTTTGCTTTTTGGGCCTTCCACTGATTAAATAAGGCCCTCTCACATTATGGAAGGTGTATTAGAAGAAGCCACATCATTTATGTGGAGCAGGTTTCAGGAACATAGGTTCTTCCCCCAACTAATAGTTCTGTCCTCTGTAGTCAGCTTCTCTATCTGATTTACCTCTCACCATTTACATACTACTTTCACTCTGAAAAACAACTTGGAATGCATTGGAACAGTTGACCCTTTTCAATTTGAAAAGTGTACTGATTTATGTGCTTGCTTACCAGAGATTATATTTATATCTTCTTCAGATAGTAAGATGCCAGCAAATTCCCTTTGAATTACTGATGGGAGGTATCATTTACCCAACTCTACCATCTACTTCAGAAATACTGCCAGGATTAGCTTTGGTCTCCTTCAGATGGCATCTCCCTCAGGTGCATTTTGTTATCACTGCAGGTCACCTTCCCCAGGACTGTCAGTGTTTGTGTGTGTAGTAGTGAGTGGGGTGGGATTAGGTAATAAAGCCTGAAATCTTTGAGAATAGCCTCCATTAGAAAAGTGGGAAAATAGACCAATATCCCAGTAAAAATGAAAAGAGGGAGCAATCAAATTGTCTAAATTTTGGTATTTTAAAATAGGGGTGGGGAATGTCTGGCCCATGGTCAGAGTAAGGCCCATGAAATCATTTGGTCTGGCCCTGCCAAGGCTTTAGGGATGAGCTAATTAAATGACCAGATATAGCAGGCTAACTTTAAGTTGATAATTTTTATGGCCCTTGAATGATGTTATCAATACCCAAATGACCCTTGGCAGAAAAGAGGTTTTTCACCACTGTTTTAAAGAGATAAGCTTTGGAAGCTATCTATGAAACCCGGGGAGGGAGGTGGAGTGAGAGAAGTGATCATAATTTTAGGTCCATGGGATGGTAGATGGGCTTGGGTTTTAAAGATTTAAATATTTACACCTGAAGGGCAGAGACCTTGTCTGAGTTATTTATCTTTGTACCTTTAGAGCCAAACATAGTACCTGGAACAAGGTAGACACTCTACATTTAGCAGACACATAATAATTATTTGTGGAATAAATAAATACATTTGGCTCATTTGTAGGTACTGTAAATTTGAACACAAAAAGCTGCAACCTTGCAAACAATGCCCAGAGTACACAAAGATGGATCTGGAATTGAGTTAGTGGGATCTTTCTATAAAGACAATGGTCAGTTCAGGAATCTGGATTGGCAGGTGATCTCCACTCTATGATTAAACAATTTAAAAAAATGGTTGAATAATGTATTAATATGTCTCCTTTTCCCCTGATTGACCCTCCCCCTGACCACTCCCATCCTTGAGGGCAAGCCCCCACCACCCCAGTGTCTGTGTTCATTGGTTATGCTAATATGCATGCATACAAGTCCTTTGGTTGCTCTCTAACCCCTTCCCCATCTCCTGTCTTCTCTCTGAGTTTGGACAGTCTGTTCAGTGCTAGTTTCTCTGGATCTACTTTTGTTCATCAGTTTATGTTGATCATTATATCCCACATTTGAGTGAGATCACGTGATAGTTATCTTTTTCTGACTGGCTTATTTCACTTAGCATAACGCTCTCCAGTTCCATCCGTGCTGTTGCAAATGGTAAAAGTTCCTTCTTTTTTATAGTAGGGTAATATTCCATTGTGTAGATATACCACAATTTTTTAATCCACTCATCTGCTGATGGGCACTTAGGCTGTTTCCAAATCTTAGCTATTGTGAATTGTGCTGCTATGAACATAGGGGTGCATATATCCTTTGGGGTTGGTATTTCTATTTTCTTGGGATATATTCCTAGAAGTGGGATCACTGGGTCAATTGGGAGCTCCATTTTTAGTTTTTTGAGGCAACTCCATACTGTTTTCCACAGTGGCTGCATCAGTCTGCATTCCCACTAGTAGTGCATGAGGGTTCCTTTTTCTCCACATCCTTTCAGCACTTGTCATTTGTTGATTTGTTGATGATAGCCATTCTGACAGGTGTGAGATGGTACCTCATTGTTGATTTGATTATTCAACCAATTTTCAACCTCAACTTCATATAATATTGAGAATCATTGGCAGCTGTGGGCAGGTGAGATTATATCTTTGGCTTTGCATGAGTGTAGAAACTTGCTTAATACCTTATTTGGATGTTAAAAGTCCTTGGAGTTCTTTGGGAAATCCATGTAAAGCTCAGGTAGAAGATCAGGACTTCTTCCTGCCATAAAAAGAAAGAAAGAAAGAAAAGAATTAAAAGAACTATAACTGGATTTGTGTTCTGAGTTTGAGAAGTATTATTACTGATTACATAAATAGATTAAGAAATGATGGGGCCAAGTTGTTAATGAAGTATAAGTCACAAGTAACCAAAAGGCAGGGCCACTGCTTTCCTAGAGCTATTTGTCAACACTATGAATCACTCTTTACTCAAGAAGAAATGTAGCACAGATTCCATAAATCCTTTATATACAGGCTAAAAACACCTGTCACGAGCAATGAGGTTAAAAACCTGGTGAGATGGAAAGAAAATTGGCTTGAACTCAGGCCACCTGGCTTCTAGACCTTACAGGTAGCTCTGCCATGGTGCTGTCATTCAGTGCCGAGCAAATCACTTCATTCTCCGACATTCTTTCTTCTCTCCTCTGAAATCTGATAATCTTTCCCTTTCAAGGCTTAAGATTCTTCTATCCCCTCAATGGGACGTTTTGTCAAAGAGCTTCTTCCCTCTTGGCTCTAAAAGTATATTTTCTAGGCTCTGCTCTGGCAAGTGAGAAACCGAAAAGATAGGATTAATGGTTATACAATCAAAATGGCTTATGGGCTTTTAAAAGTAATATTATCCAGAGTCCTTTATTTATACAGCAAAATCTAGTGATGTGTTCATCATTCCCATTATAAATTGAATATTTATTGGTGTTTGTAAGTTGATTGGAACATTTTGCTTAAAATTGAAACTTGCCAAGAAGTTTTCCAGCAGTTTTTAACAAAAAAATAATAATCTGCCATTAGATAAGAAACCACAGGAAAAAATATAGAAAGACACCAGTGTCTTTAAAAAACCAAGCATATGTCCTAGCTGGTTTGGCTCAGTGGATAGAGAGTTGGCCTGCAGACTGAAGGGACCTGGGTTCCATTCCGGTTGGGTGCAAATGCCTGGGCTGTGGGCTTGATCCCCAGTAGGGGAGGAGCAGGAGGCAGCCAACCAATGATTCTCTCTGATCACTGATGTTTCTATCTCTCTCTCCCCCTTTCCCTTCCTCTCTGAAATCAATAAAAAATATTTTTTAAAAACAATAACAAGTATGTACCTTCATAAGCCATTTAGAGAATTTTCTCCTCCTTGTCAAAGGGTCATACTTGAGGCCAAAGGAAGAATACTGAGGATCAAGCATAAGTAAACAAGGATATTCATGTTAAAAACAACAACAATGGAGAAAAGAAGATACAAATGCTGTGTTAGTTAAGAAATGAGGTTCTGGAGAGAAATTATACTTCTGGATTTGAACAGTAGTTCTACCAATTCATTATTTTATTACCATCAAAGGGAAAAACTCAAGTAGAATTCTCTGGGTTAAATGTCAAAGATTGTACTACAAATAAGATAGAGATTGAGATAGAGATAGAGATAGAGAGAGGCACTATTATAATTTACTTAAATTCCAAAGAATAGTGTCAGCTTTATAGCCAAAGTGAAAACACAACCGATCTTTATAATCAGATGTTGGCCCACAAGGTAGAGAAGAGGAATAAAAGGAATAGAGAATGTGGGCAAGAATGAGCTTTCAAAGCTCTTCAATATTGGAATTGTAACCTAGCAGAGGACTGGTCTAACTGGATGGAGTTCTTTGGAGCCTGAGGACAATAATGAGAACTTAAAGCTCTGTTCAGAACAGAGTTATTTTTATAGGGGGTTGCATGTTTAGGATATGAATTTCAAAAGCTCAACATAGGCAAATGCATCATCTTCAAATGAGCCTTCAATTTCCAGTCATGGTGTTTAAATATAAAAAGGAAAATTAAGAAAGGAAACTCTCAAAAAATAAATCAGGCAGATTTTGAAACAGAGTCAAATGAGATTTCTCGATGGAAAAAGATTGACAAATATTGAATTAATGGTGTGGCAAAAACTTATAACCTCTCCCTCCATTTCTATTCTCTCTTCTTCTTAATAGAATCTTGGGGAATGTGCCTATCCATAACAGACAGCAGACAATAAACAAAAGTAGAGCAAAATCATTACCAGCCTCCTATGTGATTAAGTTTTGGCCACTGAATATAAGCAGAACTTGTTGGCTATGATTCTAGGAACCATGCTGTGACCATCAGAATGGATGCCAAATGCTAAAGTCCACTACAACTTCAAAAAACTGCTGCAATAGCCCTAGAATGCATATATATGGACATTCTTTTAAAAAAATTATTGATATTTAGAGATAAAGGAAGGGAGAGAGGGGGAGCGAGAAGGAGAGAGAGAAAGAAAGGAGAGAGCATAATATTTATTGGTTGCTTCCTGTACACCCCCTACTGGCAATCAATCCCCAACCCCCGGCAGGTACTCTGATTTGGAATTGAACAGGCAATCTTTTGGTGCATGGGACAACACTTAACCAACTAAAACACACCAGACAGGGCTATATTGGTATCTTTAATGTGGGAGAAACAATAGGCTTATATTAGTAAGCCATTTTTATGGGTGTTTGCTATTATAGACAACTGAACCTAATTTTATTGACTTGCTATTATAGACAACTGAACCTAATTTTATTGATTATAAATTAAACAGCAAATTAGGCTCTCCTGAACAGAGCATTGGTAAACTAATAGATAGAAATGATGTTTTCCAGGCACATCAAAGAGAGATAATGAGATAGGGAATAAGGAAAGCACAGGTTAGAACTATGAAAGCTAGAAGGGGAAGGGTGTATGCATTATTTAAAAAAGCATAGAGAGAAAGAGAGTTTGGGGAAGAATCTGGTAAATGTGTGGGAAAAGAAAGAAATGTTTGGAGAGACTGTGGTTGAGTTTTATAGAATCTTGAGTCCTCAGCTTCAGAAAATATGCATCTAGTTTATAAATATAAATACATCTGTATTGACACATTTTTTTATATAACTATAGAGCACCCAACACAGATTTTCAAAGCCACCAGAAAGAAAAGACAGAGTGTCTGCAAAGGAGCAAAAGTTTGGCTGAGGACATAATTCTCAATAAGAAGAGAAGCCAGAAGGCAATAGGAGAATACAGGCTATTTTCAAAATGTTGGCAGAAAAAGAACAACCTAGGATTTTATAATCAGCTCAAACATAATCCTAATTTGGAGTGGAGGGTGAATAAAGTCATTTGTATCTCTATAAAACCAAATAGTTCCTAACTCTAAGTACTGGAAAAACAAACAGACAAAAACTGCTGAAGAAAAATGCACTTCAAGAAAAAGAGAGTTAGCCAAAACCGGTTTGGCTCAGTGGATAGAGCGTTGGCCTGGGGACTAAGGGGTCCTGGGTTTGATTCTGGTCAAGGGCATCTACCTTGGTTGCAGGCACATCCCCAGTAGTAGGTGTGCAGGAGGCAACTGATTGATGTTTCTCTCTCATTGATGTTTCTAACTCTCTGTCCCTCTCCCTTACTCTCTGTAAAAAATCAATTATATATATATTATTTTTTAAAAAAGAGTTAAACCAAGGGGGATGGAAAAGATAGAAGGAATAGTGAGGAAATACATTTATGAATATGCGTATACACCTAAATAAGCACTGACTATGCAAAATAATCAGAAAAACATGTTGCTTCTGGAGTTTAAAAATTCAATGTGTAATGAGTTGGCTAACAGTAATACCAAGACAAGTCAGGCTAATCAGAGTTAAAGCTTCCTAAGAGTCTTGCGTTTCTCTAGACTAGAGGGAGGGAGGTGGATTGCTTAACATGAGATTTTGCTAAGCAAAGGTTAAGAGGAAGCTCTAAGGTGTTAGAAGCAAAATGGTAAATATGTGGAGCAATATGTATGTGCAACAATGGAGGCAGGAACAAAAAACATGAAGCAGAGGCTCCTTCTCTGTCCTAGGAAGGAGGGAGAAGGAAGGAGGGAGAAGGGAGGAGGTCAGGAGGACTGCATGGAGGAGGGCAAGCTGGACCTGACTGCAAGGCTGATTTCTAATTACCCAGATGGAAGGAGCAGGGAAGGCATCCCGGGGAAGTCAGTGCTGCTGAAGAACACGAGTCAAGTGCTTTTGAAAAGCAGACACTTGAATCAGGGGCCTTGTATACTTCTTTCAAAGGGTTCATTATTATTTTAAAAAATGTTTTTTTATTGATTTTAGAGAAACAGGAAGGGAGAGAGATAGAAACATTGATGAGAGAGATCAGTCTGCTGTCCCCTGCACATCCCCTACAGGGGCTAGAGACTACAGGCGGGGCATGTGTACTGATGGGAATGGGACCAGGGACTTCCTGGTTCATGGGTCCACGCTCAGCACTGAGCCACACACTCGGCAAAAGGTTCATCATTTTGATTGCCTGTCATCGTCCTTCTCTTACATGTTTGGCTTTCCAAGGAGACTGCGAGCTTCCTGAGGATGCAAACCAAGGCTCAGGCGTTTTATAACACCCGTTCCCACCTGCTCTCACTGTTGGTAGCACTGATTTCTCTGGCACCCAGCCCTGAGCGAGGCAAACGTGTGGGGACTGAACAAATGAGCCAGCTCAGAGCACCCTGTCTGGGAGTGACTGTTTATGATCTGGGACCTCTTTCCAAACGGGGACCCACCTGCAACCCCACCCAGACCCTGCGTGTGCTGCTGTGTGGCCTCTCCAGCTGCTGTCCCCACCCGCCTCAGCTGCAGCTGCGTCACCGGGAGGGCGAAGGGGTCTGGTGTACTGTGCGCACATGGCCTTGTTTGTGATGAGTGGGGCCCCAGGGAAAACAGACGGTCCGGCCAGCACGCTGCTCTTCACGTTTCCAGTTGTGCTTGATCGGAGGGCGGGTGTTTGGCCTAGGGGTCGGGTGGGGGCGTCATGTTTGCAGCCCCGATGATGACTCGGACTGCCGGCTGCTGTGCTCCCCAGGCAGCAAGGGAGGGGGCCCGGGATGTTCCTTTCAGGGCAGCCAGGTCCCTGAGCAATTGGGGAACACCCCCTCCCTTTGCCAAGTGAGCAGTGTTTAGGCTGGGCCTGGCTGGGGACGCCTGCTGAGTCACTGGGACTGAAGCAGCCCCTGCTGCTGGGGGGAGATTGGGGAGGCGGATAGGCGGGGTGCAAAACCCTGAGCCCCAAACCAAACCAACATCTCCAGGCTGCAAACCTTGAACTGCAAACTGCACGTAAGTATGTGCGCCCCCACACTTGGTTGTAGCTTCTTTGGTGAGCGGCAGAGGGCACTGCCCAGTCCCCCCCCCCCCAACCCCCTTTGAAATCCAGGGCAGGAGGGCAGCCAGACTTAGTGGACAAGCTCTAACGAAGGAAAACAGAAAGGTCCCCTGGCTTGTTCCCCAGCATTCCTCAGCTCTGTGCAGTCCTGCACATTTTGAATTCGACTTCTCTCTTCTGCTCTCCCCACACCCTCTTCCTCTCCACACACACACACACACACACACACACACACACACACGGGCCTTAGATCTCAGATTGAGGATATGTCTGTTATTTTAAAATATTACTTTAAAAAAGTAACTGTTATTTAATTATGTGATTAATAGAAAAACCAGTGCAGAGAGATGAAGGCTAAAATAAAACAAGTCTTCGTAAGGGAAAAAAAAAAAAAAAGCTTCTCCGCAGGTAGGAAGGCTGTAGACGGAGCACTGTGTTGCCCAGTGTTGACTTCAGCTGGGAATAGATATGGAAGGGGAGTACATTATTGGGAAGGAACAGCCGCATCTCTGCCCCTCTCCCCCGCATGTTGTAATGTGGAGACACCAGGGCTTGGGTGGGAGGATCTCTAAGTTTCTTCACTCAACAATCTGAAAGGCCCAGCTGCAAAGATGATGACTTGAAAGTGTGTGTGTGCTGGGTCTTGAAAGGCCTCTCTGGGTTTTCTCAGCCTGCTGGGTCATGGAGTCAATCCGGCCACCCTCCACCCTAACCCCAAAGGAATACCTCCACACTAAAGCTGGGAGCCCTGATGAGTGCCGAAAGCGAGGGAGACACGGGGAGTTGATGTCTGAGCTGTGGGAATGGGCAATGAACTCCGAGAAGGAGGCTCACGTATCTCCGATCTGTTTCACGGTTTGTCTCATTCACTCTGGGCATTCGTTCATGCGAGGTTTGATTTGATAACTTTGCGAGAGAATCAGTTAACGCTGGGGGCCCATGTTTCAGAGGACCGTGACCAGGTCAGGGGCTATTGGTGCGATTTTTAGTCCTAGCAGGGTGCAGCTGACTCCAAAGACAAGAGGGCATGACCCTGTGGCAAGGTGTAGGGGGAGTGAAGTGGAAGCAGGTAGGGAGAACTGGCTACCAGTTTGGCTGCTGGTCCCCCTGGCCTCGTGGGGACTGGTAAAGTGGGGTTTGCTTAACACTGTCTCAGGGTATCAAACAATTCAGCAATAGGTGGGTCTGGATTTGCTTTGGGGTACAGTGTCACATACTGGAATTCTGAGGCCCACTGGATATGATTCTTGACCTCTGGGCCTTATAAAATACATTCGGTAATTAGCTTTGCACATGGAAATCAATCATATCAAAAGCCATGGAGGCTGGCCCTGACTGGTATGACTTGGTTGGTTGGACTTGGTCCAGTACTCCAAAAGGTTGCTGGTTTGAGTCCAGTCAGGGAACATGCTTGGATTGTAGGCTAAATCTCGGGTAGGGGGCACGCAGGAGGCAGCAGGTGATATTTCTATTTTTCTCTCCCTCTCCTTCTCTCTCTAAAAATAAATTTGAAAAAAAGAAAAAAGAAAAAGAAAAGCAATGGTGGTTGGTGGATAAAGCCACAAACTCCAAATCACACAGACTCAAGTTCCAGTTCTGTCACTTCTCATCTGTGTGTGCCTGTGTGTAGCTGTCTGTACAGGATGCTCACTGCCCAAGCATATGGGCCCATCAGCGAGCGGGACCTGAAATCCAGTTCCTACTCTGGTCTTTACACCTATTGCCTTGACACAAGAGCTTCTTCCACTTGGGAGAAGAAGTTTCTTTTTCTTATTAGTACTGAGATATTGTTATGCCCAGAGTTCAGGGTCCCCAATAATCAACCACTAAGGAGCCTTTTCCCATGCAAAAGCAAAGAGTCTTTATTCAAACCTGGGTTTGGCTCTCAGCCTCTTTCTGGTGCAGCAGTGAGACGAGATAGTGAGCCGGGAGGGAACAATGAGTTATACGGGGTAGGATAATTGGGAGGGCTTAGGAAAGTGACGAGGGTTACAGAGATCCGTCACTTGAATTAGGGTCTTTCTGTGGTTTAGCCTTATTAGGACCCTCGCTGTGTTCCTGGAGCTTCATTGGTCCATTTGGGTGGTGGTAGGGGAAGCTGGGACATTGCTGGCACACCTGTGGCCCCTCCCAGAAAAGGGAGGGGGTTTAGGCAGGGGGCCCAGCCCTATAGGACAAGATGGAGGGGAGTTCATTTCCTTTCAACATCCATCACTTGCTAAACCAAATGCCCTTGGGATGCAACCACTCAGAGAAACCTTTTTATAATTGGCACAAATTAGATGTGAAGACATTAAAACTCACTTTGTGGAATTGTGCTGGATAATTGCTCAGTCAACAGTGCCTTTATTATCATCCTCATAATATGTGCCTCAAAGATTTGCTCTGAGGATGAGTTTGGTAAAAATCATGAAATAACTAGCTTGTGCTTAAGAATAGCAGTGTTTTTCTTCCTCCCTCCTTCCTTCCCTTGTTCTCTTCTTCCACCTAAGTGTTCAATAATGTCACGAGAAGCAGCAGAAACTAGGCTGAGATGGATATTGAGGAGGGGAGATGCTTTATGTCAGGGATTAGAAGGAACATAGAGGCAGAATTTCAGGTGGGCATTCTATAGAAAGATGCTTGGAGAGGAGGATGTGTGCACTAATGCATTGAGGGTGAAACTGAAATCTTTCTCTTAATCGCCACTTTGTCTTAATCCATTAATTAAATATCTAGAAAAATCTTAAAGGGAGAAAAACACACAACACGTTGGACAATTGGTGACACTTTTAAAATGGCAGTGGATGGACATTCTTCAGCCTTATCCAGGGAGCAAATGTGGATTACCTGAGCCTGATAAGGAACTGCCAGACACCCAGCGGGGCTGGCTGTGGTGTCACAGCCACAGGGGGTGGAGAATGTCTCTCTACAATTATGCTGGTGACATTTCAGCTCATGGGGAGAGCCACTGGCAGGAGTGAATGGATTTGTCACTATCAGTTGGGATCCCATCAGACCTATTTTGTCAGCAAGCCTGGCTGCTGCTAATTCCCTAGAATGGTCAGAGGGATTCCTTGTTCCCATCACACATTCAGAGGACATTTCGTCTAAGGTTATGGAGAACAAAGGGATGAAGTTTCTTTTCAGCTATTTTAAGGGTGGTAATGGGCTTGCAGCTTTTCAAATTACCAAATGCATGCAAGTACTTATTTCTCTCTCTCTTTTTTCTGCTTCGTGGGTTGGATCTGGAATCTAGTTCTGGCTCTACCCCTAACTGCCCATGTGACCTTGGGCCAGGAACTTAATTCCTCTGAACCTCTTTTTTAATTTATTTTTTAAATAATAAAACTCCTCTAACCATTTTTTTAACTTAAATTTCTTCTCTCTCTCTTATTTTAGCACCATTTTTATTCCCAGATCTAAGCAAAAGTTGTAACTACTTTTGTGTATTTATTATTTTAACTTTTAAAATTCTGCCTCATCGGCCTAGCACAGGAGCTATCTATCCTGTAGTGTCCTTAGCACATAAGATAATATTTGCCTGACAAATGAAGTGATCTCATTAGCTAAGCATATGGAAAGTTTGTGGGGTTTTTTTTTGTCGCGCGCATGTGTGTGTGAGTAAAGAGTAAACTATTACATAGTTTAAGTCATTATTATAATCTTTATTTACCATTTAGTATTTATTTTCACTAATTTTTGCTGCTAGTTCACTCTAGGGTAAAAGGGAAAATCAGGAGAAGAGGGCCCTAATCTCTAGGCATCAGGACCACTTAGACCAGTGGTTCTCAACCTTCCTAATGCCGAGACCCTTTAATACAGTTCTTCATGTTGTGGTGATCCCCAGCCATAAAATTATTTTCGTTGCTACTTTATTTGGTGATAGTTGAACTATATCTCCGCTGCTCCACAGGTTGAAAACTGCTAGCAGGGTCACCTAAGACCACCAGAAAACACAAATATTTACATTATGATTCATAAAAGTAGTAAAATTACAGTTATGAAATAGCAACGAAAATAATTTTTATGGTTGGGGGTTGTTATGCCCAGAGTTCGGGTCCCCAATAATCCACCACTAAGGAGCCTTTTCCGATGCAAAAGCAAAGAGTTTTTATTTAAACCCGGGTTTGGCTCTCAGCCTCTTTCTGGCGCAGCAGTGAGGCGAGAGAGCAAACTGGGCGGGAACAATGAGTTTTATGGGGTAGGATAATTAGGGGGCTTAGGAAAGTGATGAAGGTTACAGAGATTGGTCACTTGAATTAGGGTCTTTCTGTGGTTTAGCCTTATTAGGACCCTCGCTGTGTTCCTGGAGCTTCATTGGTCCATTTGGGTGGGGGTCGGGGAAATTAAGACATTGCTGGCACACCTGTGGCCCCTCCCAGAAAAGGGAGGGGGTTTAGGCAGGGGTCCCAGCCCTATAGGACAAGATGGAGGGGAGTTCATTTCCTTTCAGAGTCACCACAATATAAGGAACTGTATTAAAGTGTCGTGGCATTAAAAAGGTTGAGAACCACTGACTTAGATGATAAAAATCTGTGACGCAGATCTATGGTCATGCTTTAAGAGATGTCACTACTGTCCTGAGGTCTCTTTTGTTGGGGTAGGTCCCACTCTGAGACAATAGCTGATTTGGTTGCTGCCTTAATATCTGAAATGCAAATAAATAGGGTAGAGTGAACTCATTCATATAGTACCAATCATAAACAACTTTCATTGTTATTCAGTGAAGCCATAAGAAGGGATAAATCACACAAACATATACACATGCACACACACATAAACCAATAAATCCCGACATGGGGCCATGTAATTCCATTTATAAAAAAAAAGTATGTATTAAGTGGAAAAAGTCTACAGAGATATAGTTCAACAATCATCAAATGTGTTTCATTGTTACACTAGACAACTTGAAATATGGAATATCTTCTTTATAGAAGATGGTTTTTTTTAATTAAAAAATTATATATGACATAATTAAAAGGGTCTCTCTTAAGTTTTGAGTCCTGCCTCCTAACTGAAGAAATAGCCTACTCCCAAATTCAACCTTCTGCCTTTTGAAAAGCATATAATTAAATGTAACTTTAATTTCATATTATTTCCACTTTCAAGATTAAAAATTACACCAATAAAAATCTGCGTTCCATCTCAGACACATGTCATTTCATCTAATATAAATCAAATATACCTACAACTTATTAGTGTTTACAAATTTCACTAACAACAAGAAACTACAAATAATTGTTTCAATTTATTACACCTTGCATTATGTCAGCTATTATGGTAGATGTTTGTAGGAGTATGTATCTTTTAATACTTTATAAGGTTATTCTTAAAGAGCAAATCCCCTGTAAACTGCGTATCTAAACAGCTAGCTGTTGACCAAAAATTCATTCTTTCCTTTATTTCTGAAGCAGAGCTATGCTCCTCTTTACTTGAATTAGAAAAAAATTTGAATCTGTATTTATTCTTTTTCTCTGCTTTACTAAAGATGCTGTCACCCTTGGCCTCAAAATGACCATAAAGAGGAGAGCCTTGGATTCTTATGTGAGTGAGCAATAAGGTCTATCTTGTTTAAACCACTGAGTTTTAGAGATTCTTTGTTTTAATAGCAGTTATCATTACTCTAATTTGATTAAGGAAAATTCCTGAACATAAAAGCAGCTGAATAATTCTAACTTACTTTTGTTACTATCCATAATTTTCCTCACATCTCTCTTTTGTTTTTAATATTTTTTAATCGTTAATTGATCTTTAGAGAGAGAGGAAGGGAGAGGGAGATAGAAACATAGATGTGAGAGAAACATCCATCAGTTGCCTTCTGCAGGTCCCCTACAGGGGATAGAGTCAGAAACCTGGGCATGTGCCCTGACCAAGAATTGAACCATCAACCTTCTAGTGCATGGGATGATGTCCAACCAACTGAGCCACACCAGCCATGGCACAACTCTGGTTTTAGATGAGAATTATTATAGATGATACAATGAATACTGGAAAACTATGTGTCATATGAGTCAGTCAGTAATTTCTAGTGAATAAAGGGAGAAATACTCTCCTACTTGTTATTTTAATTACGGATTTGAAATATGTCTTAATTGCTATAATTACATTTTTTCTCTGATCTGCAAACCTTATGGTAATGGGAAACCGAAAATAGCAAATGACCTTAAAAGGAGAGGGATTCAGAATAAACCATGAAAAGAGAAGTTATTTCAGTATCTACCCCTCCCCATGGAAGAGGGGACCCATAAATTTTAAATCTAAGAGATGAGAGAGGAAACATTAGCTTGAGCTTCTTCTAACTCTGTGGCAAGTATTGGCCCTTTGCAAAGCACAGGACTTTCAGGGGGCATCTCAGAAAAA